>JARHVA010004421.1:547500-1147500 GCA_037957365.1 Torreya grandis
GAGAATACATTAGTTTAATAATTTACATAAAATTATATGTTATGTAAAAAATTCACTGTGATGAAAACTAACATCTCTACTTATTTTTACTTGGTCATTTTGTACCTTTTCATGTTTGCAAATCTGACTAGAAAGCACTTTTCAATTGGAATTTCACACAAATAAATAGGATATAATAACCTTAAATACTTGTATGATCATATCAAAATATAGGAATAATGTGAATCTTAATAAAGTCGTAGAAAATCCATTCCCATGTGCTAAGTTTACAGAGTTAAAAATTTGATTTTACATAATTTTTTGCTTCGTCATTTTCTATGTTTTTAGTTGTAAAATATGACATGTGCACACTTTTGAAACATATTTTGTCAAGACCAAATGAGGTTAAAATTAATTGATATTTTTAATTCTAATACCTTGGTAATAGTAGAATACAATCTAGTTTTTTTCATAGTGATTTTGTTTTCAAATAAAAAGATATGGTGGTACAAAGTAACCCTTATGGAAAGATTCATCACCTAGAAAACTTTTTGATTAAAAAAAACTTAAAGGGTAGTGCGTAAGGATTAAATTTTAAAAATCAAAAATTAAAAATATGATTTTTAGTGTATTTTAAATAGATTTGTAAAAATATAAGATATGATAGGTTTTGATCACATTTTATCTTGTGAATTTCTCTTTAAGCTTATTATGTAGGTGTTGATGTGGCTACTCACGACTGCATGTTGTTTTTAAGCCATATGTTTTGATTTGAGTATTCACTTTTGATACCATTTTTTATGTTATAAATTTGGTTTCTTCATCTTCACAATGGTGTTATTTTAAAATTAGAGAAATAAAAGATGAAAGACTTGTCAACATTTTAATATTGGGACTTTGTTGCTTCTAAATATTATGTGTTTATAAATTTTTATATATTTCACCTTTGATAAGAAATTAATAGGTTTTTATTTAATGTTTTGGTAAGATTTGGATGAGAGAAGTGTATTATTAAAGGTAGGACTTGTCACCAACATTAAATAGAACTTTGACTCATGCATTAGAAGTGTGCATAGATGAAAGGGATCTTGTGCTAAATGTGGACACTTGGAATATTTTAATTTTCCCAACAATTCTTTTCCGCTTGAATTTAATGTGAGCTTATCATCAATTATTTTGGTATGTATTGCCTTGGATATGTGATTACACATTGAATTGGACCTTAGTTGATGTCTCTCATTTAATATTTTTAACCATCTAGTCGATGGATGAAATTAAACTGAGGTCTATATAAATCTAGCCATAAAACTAAGATAGAGGTAGGTTGATTAGTGTTATAACATATATTAGAGAACCAAACAATTATTTTATATAATTTATTACATTCTTAGTTAGTTTTTCTTGTGAGCAATGCTATTATGAAGTGTTTTTTTGTACTTCCCCTAGTTTTGGTGGATTTAAACATTATTTTTCAAATTAACATCTATCAATTGAAAGGTTACAAAGAGTATTGCTCATTATATGTACATGTATATGGTGATTTTATCCATATTTATTCATAGATGAATACCTCATACTTTTGCATCATCTTTATTCATGATTGTGTGCATATTGGTTAGGTAGAAATATATTCTATGGAGTTCATCTAATCAAATGAATTAGGTTTATCTCCATTTTAAAATAGGCTTACATATTTATATTTACCCCTCTCTTTTGATATTTTTTATAAACATATTAGAATATGTAGAATAGACTTGTAAGTTGTAATCTATGTTGACATGTATATCCTGATTGCAAACCACTTTTTTCATTATTGTGAATGTATTGTTGAATCCATGTATGCAATAAATAGTCATTAAATCAATTATATTTTCATGACTAATCTACATACACTGATTTCTTAGGCTACAGATCTGTAAGTCTAACATTACCTATCATTTACCTGAATATATTCCAAACATGCCCTTTGAAATGGAATAATTTTCTATCAACTACTGAGTTACCCTGCAAGCCAAAACCTAACAGTACTAGATCTTGGGGAGATTCTATCTCCTTTCAGGAGAGGTTGGGTGAATTTCCACCCTGCCTAATTTGGTGTGCTAAATGGTGCATCAATGAGTTCATTTATCACATTATGTTATTCTTATCTAGTTCGATAGATTTAAATGCATAATTTATTCCTTATTTTCATTAAAACTAGAATTAGGGTAAACACATACCAAATTCCAAATATTACTAACACATAAAAGGGACTAGCCCTTTTATGGTGCTTGTTTAATTTTAAAACCTTAATATGATATGGTATTATTAATTTAGTGGATTTCCACTTAGTTAGCAAGTGAAAATTCACGAGTTCTCTAATAGTTTGATGCTTTTGATTTGAAAAAAAATGTTTATAAACATAAATTGTAAATTAACATACACTAACCAATTGTAATTTATAGTTGTTATTGTCATGATATGTCCAACAGTTTGCTAATGTTTTGAGTTGGTTTCTTTGTCCAACATGGACTTTGGATTGTGATATGTCCGACCATGTTACTATGTAAACTTTTGTATTATATTTTAATTTTTTAATATAATATGAGGTGTTCTAATAGTAAAGTGTAAATTAACTTGCTCTATAATAGTTAGATCCTTTTGGATTGGAATAAAGATTTTGATAAGCATAAATTATATAGTAAGATTAATTTAATTATGTGCACTAAAATTGTTTCATAATAGAATATTAATTAATATAATGATAAAGGTTCTAATGATAATTGATTTTCAAATGAATAATCAAACTTGTCTATTTATACATAACATGAATTCAAATTTAGATAGTTTAATAGGATTTTAGAATATTGGAATTCAACAAATGAGTCAATAATAGAAAACACACACACACACACACACACACACACACACACACACACACACACAACATAAATAACACTAAATAAATGACAAGGGGCCATTTTTATGTATCAATATAAAGTAATGATATTTTTAAAGTTTTATTTACTTTAATTTTTTCTTTTTTAAATGTTTTTTTATATTTTCCAGACGTTTTAAAAAATTATTATATTTTTTATTTGTAGTATTTTGATGTTTTTATTTAATACATTTATTTTTTTATATTTATTTTCTCTATTTTTTATTTTAATTTTAATATAATTTTTATTTTTTTACAAACAAAATATTCATCTAAGATATAGAAAACTTTGTGGCTCCTCACCTATTGAAATTGATGATATGTAAACACATCTCATAACAAGGACCATGTAATTAGGGCATTTGAACACCTCATTGGCTAAGTGGGTGGTCTTGGATGGGTTGTTATTACTTATGAGAACAATCAATAACTAGGAAATATATGGCAATACAAAAATAGATAATTTAAGGAGAAATTTCCAATCACACATTAAATACTTTTTATTGTAACATGTCATGCATGCAATAAAACATTCAAAGAAGTGAAAAATTCCCAATGTTTGGAAGCCGATATAAAATCAAGTTATGGATGATGATTGTTGATTTTGTCAATTCAAGTGCCATTCAATTCAATGTGACAAAAAATTATAATTTAAAAATTCATTTTAAAAACTAGTTGAATTTGGAAATGATATTGTTTTACCTTAATTTGGATTAAGATGAATTAATTAATCTAATTAATATATAAACTAGTATGTGAATTAAAATTATTAATAATGACATTTTAGCATGAATCAAAATGTAAAATATTGATACATATTAAAATGATCTGATAAGTGGAATATGGTAGATATAGTAAGTACAATAAATGGACAAGTACTTAGATTTTTTGATAATGACTAACTTCTAACAGTGGAAAATAAATTGAAGTAGACATGTGATTCATCTTGGTCAAAAATTGTGTCTCTATCTAGACAATGTTAATTTTGTCATCTTTGGGTTGTATTGACTATATTTACTAACTTTTAGTGGTTAATAGTGACATGTACATAAAAGAGGGTATGTGAACATGTGGTTACCTTTTTCAAGTCTATGAAAGCTATGTATGTGAGATGCCAAATCATAATGATACAAAAAACTCCACAAATAAACATCCTTCACCTTGAAAGCTTAGGTGTGCTTGTGAGGGATATAAACCTACAAAAATTGGAAAGTGTAATGGGTTGAGATGACCCCAATCACCCCCATTGATGATTTACTTGTGCCTATGTATCTAATACTCCAAGGATGGAAATCAAGCCATGCATAATTGTCCCACCTAGTGTGATTATGTAACTATATACTATAATAATACAACTACTGGTTTAGGATTGATACTTGATAATGTTTGATTTGACTTAACTTCGGTATGCTTGAGACTTTGATTGTGATTACTCTTAATGATTGGTTTTGAATTGGGAAGGAAAGGGAAATTTTGCTTAATTTATAATAATGTATACAATTGTAACAAATAAGTTCCAAGTCCCCTATCAATTGAGGCATTGATTTGTATATATGAGTATAATTGGATAATATATCATGCAATTAACATGCTAGATAAATGGGCTGACCTTATGTAAATATTTTAATTTAAAAATTAGTCATTGTTGGTATAAGGTCACTATCATTAAGTGTAGGTCTGTATCAATTAGTGATTTTGACCTAGTCTAATGGTAGTGACCCATGCACATGAGGACTAAACTAAAATCACTAAGATAGGGTGAGATCATGAGTTAAAACCATATTTGTGTGCATAATTAATGTGTGCTAAATGAATGTCAATATTGGTATTTTTAAGTAATTGATTATAAATTTTATAATATAAAAGTGCCCCCACTTTTATTTTAGTCATGGAGTTTATAGAGTATAAGGAAAGGGTATAACTGAGTGTGTAAAACACACTTTTTATTTTGTAAGAATATCCTATTTTGCATGTCACTCAAAAGCAAAACCTACAACAAAAATATGGTAGTCAATGTCTTATTGAAAAAATATCCTATAGGATTTTTGCCTTTGTAAATAAAAAATAACTACTAACAGCATTACATTTATTACATGTTATCACATTTATTACTTTTCACCACCACTTACTACCCAATAACAACTTATAAAAAATCACACTATACTTATCTAGAAACATTAAATAATTCATGTATGCACTAAATATATCTAACACCCCCTCTTAGTGGAGACATGGGTAAATACAAAACTCTTTCAATTAACCACCTAAAGATAAAACAATATTATAAAGTCTTAAAAATAATATTAAAAAATAAAATTATAAACCTAATAAAACTTAACTAAAACACTTAATAAATAAGATAATCTAAAAATATAAACAAAGACTTAAAGATTTGAGTACCTTATACCACCACAATAACTACCATTGACTAGGATGTTTATGTAGAATCATTCTAAACACACATCTCTAATGTCATAATATTTTTCAAAAAAAAACATTGCCAATATTTCTTTTGTGTATAACTAAGAAAATAATAACATAATATCTTCTTCTAAGTACGACTGTTGTGATATATTTCATATTGTTACATGTTCCATATTTACTAAAGGAAATTAAAAAATAGTTTTTACATAATAATTATTCACATCACATTAAAAAAGCACTATACCAGAAGAATTTGTCTTTGTATAATGAAAGTGATGCAGAGTTGACATAATCAATATGCTTCCCCCGGTTCACTGTAGAAACATTTGGAAGATATTTTCTTTGTGGGTCAAAGAAAACCACATATTTTCCACTCATAAAGGATGGAAATTTTTTTAGATGATACACATAATTATACCCAACCCTTTCCACAAAAATACATAGAATATGATAAAATGGCCCAACCAACATTGTTATAAAATAGATATGAGATTCCATAGCTTTGACAAAAATTGATACTTCTAGACTCTAGTTAAGGAAGAAATGGAGATAAGTGACATGTAATATCTTGTAGTAACTAAATATATATGTCATGAGTATATTTAACATGTGATACAATGTGTGGAAACAAGTAGTCAATAATAGGTAGAAATGCTTGATCAAGTCTAGGTATAGGGACTCCAATTAATGTTTGTAACCATCCTGTTCTCCTAAATGCCACATTATAGACTCAAAACATGAACATTTTTTTTGTTTAGGATTGATCTCTTTTATTTTCACTTACATTAATTCTTCATTGTTTCTTAATTTATTGGACGTGAATCTACAAAACTTAACCTACTGTGACAAACAAATGATAATGGGGTTTGCATGTGGTCAACACTACATAGTTGTTGATAGAAATAATATGAAAGAATAATGAACAATAAGTTTTACACATTTTCCACACTATATATCCATTGTCTTCCCCTTTTCAAACCAAAACATTTTTTAGAAAAACCTCACACAAAACATATCCTGATACCACATGTTGGAAGAAATCTCCTATGTGTGAGAGAAAAATTCCCAAATTTTATTAATCATCATAAATGAATTATTAAATAACACATCAGTTACATATATATTATTTTATACTTATTAATCAATAATAAATATAAATGGAATTACATTTATTACATGTGCTCAAATTTATTACTTTTTACCACCACTAACTATCCATCAACAACCCATGACACATCACACTCTACTTATCTAGAAACATCACATTTTAGAAACATTTTGTAACACAAGTATGCATTAAATATCTCTAACATGTCCATAAATTAAAATTATATATTTAATATTTAATATTTAAATTTAAAAATTAAAGATCAAAGGAGTACACGTATGTGTTGGTGAAAACCATTTTTTGGATTATAACTTATTGGAGTTTATGTTTCCTTGATTGAAACATTGGTAAAAGGTGATTTCTGGTGATGCACTTACAGATTTGTTGATTTTTTTAACCATGTATAAATTGAGGGTAATCAAAACCTAGTTTTCTATCAATATACAAGCCCTTGGGTTTGGAATATAACATGCCCCCTCCCTCATAAATGTGGGGATAAGTATATGATGGGTTTTCTATAATTAATTCCATGGCCATTGAACATCACTAAACCTCATTGTACATTACCCATAAAAAACATGAATCAAATAATTGTAGATGGATTTTAGATTCAAGGTTACTCACTACTCGGTGCAGATTGAAACTATGTTAATAAATAAATAATTTTAATATTGCTCATTGAATAAATGTGTACATATGAATGAATCAATATCTTTCCCCTTTGGAAATGTGCCAAATTTGAACTATCATAATTTATATGTGAATGAACTAATATCATGCCCCTTGAATCTATATCAGCTAATATATAATGTTATTCATCTATATGTTGACCCTGAAACTTGTATCTCAAATGTATGTATATGTGAAAAAACCATAATTTATGTTCATGTAAATTGTGTAAGTATGCCCATGCATATACACTTAAGTGTGTATGAATATTTAGTCAATTATTTTCAAATTAAGTGTATATTCCCCTTTAATCTATACTAATGTTCTAATATTTGTCACATGACTAAACTCCTTTGATATTTAAATCATTTTAAATCTATATAATTTATACTTTAATTCAAAAAATCTAATTTTCTATTCATGGAGATGTGTTTCTATGACAAACCCAATGTAATTCCCATTTTTTGAGATGAGGGATGTGTGCTATAAGTTACTTATATAAAAATAAAAGTTAATTGCATCATGTCATGTATAAATATATCCTCATGTATAATCATGTGAACATGTGGAGAGTATGTCATCATATTAATATATATGTCATCAAGTCATGTATGTAACATATGTAATGCAAGGCATACAAGAGTCATGCCTAAATATATGTATCAATGAAACATGTAGTAATAAATATCACTAAAATGGTAACTAAATAAGACTACGTAGTAAAGGTGAATGATATGGATCATGGAACTACCCAATCAGAGCAAGCTCAACAATTATAACAAGATCAAAAAGCTCAAAACTAGTGTCACATATATGGCCAAGGGTTGCATACATGGGACATGAATATGTAATAACAAACAATGTCAAGGGTCAAACACAATATATATGTAAATATGTCACATATAAGGGAGATACAATTGTCATACCAAAAAAGGGATATAAATATGTTGCGTCAGACTAGGTACATTATGATGTCATACCAAACAAGGCTAAGGGCCACACACAATAGACATAAAGATGTCACAAATAATTACAAGGGGCCACATATAATAGACAAACACAAATTATCCTATCATGTAAGAGAGTAATAAAATCAATGAAACATAGAACAAGTAAATATTAATCTAAACCATCCATATGTATCAATGTCACATCTTAGTAAAATAACATATCCATGAAGCATTAAATAAGATATGAGTAACAACAAGGACATGTGTAAGAAATATAGACAATTGAACATGGTAAAAGTTTATAAATAGATATAACCTATAATAGTAGAACCTATGAAATAAGATGCTCCTAATATCAGTATAGTCATTGGGTATAATAAATACATCATCTATATGTTTGTGTGTAACCTATATGTCTTACACCACATTCATATATCTTAAAATTCATGTATGTATGAAAATAATATGCCATCTATAAAAAATGTGATAAATCATATACGTAAATAGTTTAATCTATAAATCATGTCACCTTAGGTATTTTTTATTTTTCAAAATGTGTACCCATTGATGGTCTACAACACAAGAGGTTTTGTGGTAGGGCGTAGAGCGTGAATGCCTTACATGGGGAACAAAAGTGTTTGGTATTGGGAATGGAAGTTTTATCACTCACCTACTCATGTGGAGCATCAATTGTCTCATTGAAATGATGGGAATGTCCCCAAGGTGTGGTACCCTTATTCTCCTTGGGATGAACCTCCAGAGTAGGCCAAATTCCTTCTATTCTAAGTGCACCTGATTTAAGACCAACATGTAGACCTAAAGAGAAAAAAGGTAAATATATCTCTAATATAAACCTAATATTATTGAGGGAAAAGTGAAGGATAAGGTAATAATTTGTTGAAAAGTAAAAGGGTGATACACCAAGAATAGAGCGAGCACTCCTATTGTTGTGGACACACTACAAATATTTGAGAACAATACGTTATCACACAAACTCCACCAAGGACATCGCAAATGCATAAATTTTTTGTTTAGAAGCATAAGAACATTTTGTAACACTAAGATGGATGATAAATGATCCACACACAATGTATATATAGACCCATATGTGCAAAGAACATGAGCTGCAAGTGAGTTCCTTATTCCACACAAAGGTATTAAGAATGGACAACAATGAGAGGGGTGAACATTACCCATAGACAAAGATCAAAAAAAATATTACATATAGTGTAAGAAAAATAGAGGGAGGTGAAATTAATTATCATTAACATGCAAGGTTAAATCAAAATAAGTGCTCTTGAAGGGCAATTTTTTGACAGTGTGAGGTTGCCTAAAAATGTTGACATTTTTTACAATGAAGAACAAGGCTTTTATAATGGATCAATCCATTTAAAATTAATGCACCCCTTAGGGTGGTAGACATAATCCTTTAATTTTAATGTGGTTTTAAATCCATACTTCTTAAATTCTACCTAGTGATTCAGATCTAGGAGTTGGTGGTAGGATTCCTTTGGGTACATATGCATCTGAGAATGGAAGATTTTTGGACTAGTCAGAGGGGTGGCATGTGATCATATTATGATGTATAACAAGTAATTTTACATTTACTAATCCTAATAATTCCTTGAACATCACTCAACTACTTTTATAACTACCTCTTTATACTTTGCTTTCACTTTTCAATCATTGTGTGGGTCCTCCTTGAACTACCATGCCATTACTATGCATCTCTTTGGGAAATATTACCTTATGCCTTTCTAGAACATCTACTCACTGAGGGTTGTGTATTTAGACTACATAATGAGTTACGAGTAGGTAAAGGACACCAATGTATAAGCCTTTTGTGGGGGTGTATGAATTTTAACCATTTTTTCACCAAGTCCTCTTTAAATAGCCTTCTCAAGTCTTTGATTTATACCAAGTTCCACATTAACATATGAAGTAGCATGTGCATAACATAGATTATAGTATGTGATTTATGAGAGTGTATAAATAAAACTCTAAAATTTGGTATGGGACTTCATCATGGATATGTAAGCACCCTTTTGAATAGGAATGCACATGAAGATTGAAAATCCTAGGTGCACTTCTCATGATTTAAAATTATTTATTACGTACCTCTTCCTATGTTATTTAAAGATTGGGGCTCTATGTCCTTGAACCTACACACTATTTATGATTATGTGATGGATAGTTACTATATGGGGCATGCATTAGAAACTCTTTGTGAATGTAAGTTGACATTTATTCAATTTGAGGATCTACACTATCTACTTTGCATGTGGATGTACACAAGGGGCATCTACATATAGATTGATTTTAAATAACTTGATACTTAAGAGCACTAAAAACTTATATAATATTTTTTTGATTTCTACACAAGTTGGGGGTAACTTAGAAATTCAACACTTCTAGCAACCTCTATGGGCCACTTGCTTGCTAAGCAAGAATTTAGTAGCCTTTGAAGTAGTCCATTGGGTATGGAGTTGTGGAAACTTTTGGTCTCCTCATTTGAGAATGCACTAGTTATGTATTCCTTGATTTGGAATGAACTGATATCCTCCTAGAAAGAGCAAAGAACTATGCCCAAGACACTTAGAGGAAAAAAATCTAAGCTAAGAGAAACAATATGAACAAGTGCTTAGAGTAAATAAAATTATCCTAAAATAATGTGCACAAGGCACTTAGTGGAATGAAAAACATCAAATATACTTATTTACAAACTAAATGAGAATCAATAGAGATAGTGCTTGAGATGTATCCCATTAACTAGGATAGGTAGTTCTTCTCCTTTCATTTTAATGAGTTGGAAAGTGTTGGCTTGCTTGTAGCTAGTGTTAATATATGGGCCACTCCATATTGCGTCAAATTAGTATGTCCTTTTTTAAAAATCTATTTGTATCTCATTTGAGCATTAAATCTTCTTCTTGGAAACTTCTATCAATGGCCCTTGTATCAAAGGTCCTCTTTGTCTAGGCTTATTGGATTTCCATAGTGCGCATATCTTACACTCTAGTCTCTTTTATATCCATATCTCTACTAATCTTACTTTAAGGGGATCATTTTGAAGCAACTATAACTGATGGGATAGTTTAAATGAAGTCAAATTGATAAATGTGTGTAATCTAGCCTCCATTTCATAAACTAACATGAAGGGTGAATTTCTTGACACTCTTTTTGGCATGACTCAATTGGCCTAAAGGGGATTCATGAGCTTAATATGCCAAGCTCACTGAATATCTTATATGGTATTATTTATAATAAAAATAAAATTCTTATTTGTAGACTCAACCATACCATTACCTTGAAGGTAATAATTCAATGAGGTGCTTAGATGGATGCTATGTTTGATGGCCCATTCACTGATCCTAGTTCTAAGGAAATCCAATGCATTGTCAGAGATAATGGTGGTTAGAATACCAAATCTTGTTGTAATGCCTTTATATAAGCACAAGATGGATGTATCATTAGCCTCCTTATTCACTAATACTTCTGTCCATCTCATGAAATAGTCCATGGCCATGAGGATCCATTTATGTTCATCACTTGATGGTGGGTTAATCATGCCTATGAAATCTAGACCCCATTGAACAAAATGTTGATCAACTTATACTAGCCATAATGGTAAGGCCACCAAAATTTATTTGTATACAAATAAATAACATTTATTACAACTTCTCACATATTCTTGCACATCTTTGAACATAGTTGGATAATAATAGCCAACACACATGATTATTATAGCAGTGGTCTTAGGTGAATAATGACCTCCTACAAGGCCATCATGGAATTATTGAATAATTATAATTACTTGGTCTAATTATATGAACCTCAAGAGGACTAAATTTATTCTCTTAACATACTATTGATGAGCACATAAGGAATGGCCTTCAACCTGAAATACTCGTGCTTGGTTTTATTCAAGCCAGGGGATATGAATTGATTTGAAGGAAAGTTATCATATTCTACATCTAGTCCATTATAGCTTCTTGGCCTATTGATTCCTTTTTGTGTGACAAAAATATTGTTTTATTTTCAAAATTTTCTACCTCAGCCAATTTTTCAGATTCCTTTTCCTCGCACTAACTTGGTGATCTGGATGTCAACATCATACTCCTTCACCTTTGTGACCCAACCAACTCTCTTTTCATTTATGTCCTTATTAAATAGAAACTCTTTGATGCCTACATGTATAACCATGAGTTAGAATTTATTGTTGGAGATCATATGCCTAAACTTATTGATCTCTCTCATAATTGTAAGGATCTGCTTCTCTAAAAATCTATAGTGTAGCTCATAATCTTTTAGTGCCTAGCTGAAGAAGGCAATTGGATACTCCAAATGATCATTGTTTTGATGCACAAGAATAGCTGAGATGCCTTCCATCCCACAAAATGCATAAAGGATAAAATAATTATTATAATTAGGGGTTCGATTAGGGTAGTAAAATTAGGCACAAATCTCTTGACAAAGTTAATTCTTCCTAAGAAGCTCTGAAGACTCTTCTTGTGACTTGGAAGAGGGAGAGATGAAATATACTTGACTCACTTTAGATTGATTGAAAGTCCTATTTGGAAATAATGTGCCCTTGTAGAGTGCCTTCATAAACTTTGAAGATACATTTGTTAGGGTTTAGAGATATTCCAAATTCTTGACACCTTTCAAAGACTTGCTCCAAATGGCCTAAGTGATCTACTCACTTAGAGAAAACAATTATTTCATCAAGGTAAATTGAGATAACCTTATTGATGAGCTCCTTAAATTCCATATCCATGGCTATTTGGATGGTTTATCCCACATTTTTCAAACTAAATGGCATCCATTGGTTTGCAAAGGTTCCCCACTTAGTGGTGAATGTTATTTTATAATGATTACACTCTTGCACAAGAATCTAATTGTAGCCTAAGTAGCCATCTAGTAGTGAGAATCTCTCTATGCTTACAACTATTTTTAGGATTTGATTCATTGGTGGGAGGTAATAGTGATCCTTAAGGGAGGCTTTGTTCAAGTATATAAAGTCTACACATAGACAAATTTCCCCATTCTTATTCCACACTGGGACTAAGTTGGCCACCCATGAAGAGTGTTTAATTAGAAGAATTGTACTAGCTTCAATGAGTTTTGAGAGATCCTTATCATCAAGGGCTCAAGATTTGGGTTGAAAGGCCTCTACTTTTAGTAGACTAGCTATGTGCCAGTGTCGAGCTCAATTGTGTGTTACAGTAAGCCTGGATCAAAGCCTCTCAGGTCCTTATAGATCTATGCAAAGATATCATAGTATTTCCTCCTGAGTTTAATAAAGATCTTAATTTTTTGGTGGGAATCATACCTTTCTAGATTTTAGGACCTTTACTTTAGAAAAGGTTACTAGTGTAGAGACCTCCTCTTTTGCTATCATACTTTAATTTTTTTCCTTTAAACTGGTCATCAAAATTGAAGATGCTTTCTAGGGTAACTAACCCCTTTGGTAGCTTGTTTCTATTCAATTGAATGACTTGATCTTCATATTGGGCTTGCATCTATGCTTGGTTCTTGGCATAAAACTTTTACTCATCCTAGACAAAGTTAATAATCTATTCATCACTCTCAAACACTTTCTAATTGTCTGTGTTATCAAGGATTTTTGGTCTGATCATGAATTTGAAAAGTTGCTCAGACTCCTTCATTATTGTGCATAGGATGTCATACTATTCACCTACGATGGTGAGTCTATCTACATCATCATTTTGTGATCTTGGTATGGAACTAATATTTAATGCATCAAAACCTTCAATAATATCCCACACTCTATGTTTATAGGCCTTTGTCAAGCCATTTTTGGTCATGTTCTATGATTTAACCTTGTTTATGACTAGTTCACTATCACCAAATGCCTACAATGCCTTGATTCCTTTCTTATGCACTAGTTAGAGACCTTAGATTAGTGCCTCATACTCTGTAGCATTGTTTGTGCAACTAAACTACAACTTAATAGCATGAAAATAATTATCCTTTGAGGGGAGACTAGCATCACACTAAATTCAATGCCACTTTTGCTTCAAGAACCATCAAAGTATAATTTCCATGTACCTTCAAAGTTCTCCTGTACCTTTATGAGCTCAAGTATCATAAAACTCTCCTCTAGGATGTAGGATGTATCTAGGCCTATATCCTCTATGTTGTCATATGGATCATGATTAAAATGTTCACATGCCCATTCATCTATCAAATCATTTAAGATCTCTTTAAGTGGTGTTGTGGCTTCATGGAGAATTATATTCTCCTCCTGATCAAACATTGTGTAGTTTAATTCAACTAGGCTAGAAGAGTATGGTTCAACATGTATTTTGAAGATAGGTTCAACCTTGATGGTCATTTTATTCCCATATATAGTTATGAGTAATATATATGACTAGTCTGAAGATAAATATCCACCCATATTTTTCATGAAGTCTCGAGAGAGGTAGATGGTGAAGTAGAGAGGTAAGTTGATGACTATGATATCTTATGCAATTAATAGGCTTAGATATGCATGCAATGTAATATTAAAATCTTTGATGAATCCCGTGGCTTTGATTATCATGTCATCCATCTAGACCACTCCTTTTTAAATAGGTGAATACATAATCTTAAGAGTATCTATGATTTTGTTTGGCATCACCAAACTACTCGCACCTGAGTCGATCATACAATTTTTCACTAGGTGATGGCTGATAATAAAGGAGATATAGAATGGGGGCAGCTTGGTGCTACTATGCACTTGCATTTCTTCCACTTTACACTTGCATAGACTCGTAAAGGTGGAAGGTATAAGTTATGATGTCCTACATTCCTAAAATATTTTCAGAGCATCTTGTAGCAAATTCATTTGAGATAAAATAGAAAGAGCATCCCAAATGGTTATATTGAGGCTCCTATTCTTCATTTGTTTGACTATGTTAAAGGGAATTTGAGATCCCTTTGGTTGTGGTTTTTGAATATTAACCTCTCATTATATTTACACACTGGTCTGAGGTGGCTCTTCTCTTTGCATGACATATTCTGTACAATTGAAAGTTGTATAGGTACCTTGGTTTGTGTACTTATACACATGATCTAGGGCATTAAATGTGAGGGCCCTAAAGTTGGTAAAGCCCCCTATATCACTCTCATTTTTAAACTTAAATTGAAATTAACTAGAGTGTTTCCTCCACTTGATTCACCATTCTGATTTATGTAGTTGAATTCATCTTCCTGCCAATTGATGAGAGTAAACCCATCTTTGTTACTACACTAGTACCTAAATTTATCCTTCATGTGAGTCATGGTATTCATCTGATCCTAAGTCTATTACAAAATTTTCACCATGAGTGCTTCATCCATGACTCCATTCACACATTTAGCTTGACTATGTGGTTGGTCGCATGGGAAGAACCATTCAGGATCTTGCACAATATTGTTTTGCATGGGTATAATGGCTCTAGAAGTTCCATCAACATCAAATTTTTTAGCATAAGTCACTCTATTGTATGTGCATTAATTTTATGTTTATGCACCACCTTGCTAAGGAGGCCTACTTGACTAATATTACTGAGTGAAGGGTTGATGAGGTAATGGGTATTATGATTATTGCCTTTTGAGGGAAACAAGCTCATTTCAAAAGCTTTGAAGTAGCATTTTGACCTCATGTAATTTTTTAGGGGAAATAATAGATGAAGATGGTGGGATCACTATGGTGGGGATAAGTGCTAACATAGGTTACACAACTAGTTGTCTAGGAGGAGGTTTGGCGAATAGGGGAATGAGGGGTCCAAGCATAAAATTTCATGCTTGGATCAATTTTTTTTTTATGTGCATAATGGCTTAATAGGCATAGATTAATACAATGCCTCCCATTGACTGAATCATCACATCTATATCACTATTAATAGCTTTCAAAAAATATAAAAATGTAGTATTGAGATATGGCTTAAATAAGGGTGGGATCCTATCCCAGACTCTCTAGAAATTAAAATTAAAATCAAACATCATCTCATGTAGGGATAAATTTATATTTATGAGTTACTCTATTAGGGACAAGTGGTCACTACGGTCCTTGAATTACTTATATAGTTCTTCCTCAAGATTGTCCTAGTTATGAATATAATTCAATCTCAAGCCTCAATACCACTGAAGTGCTTTGCCTTTGAAAGAAGAGGAAAGTAACCTGAATGTGACATTATCTTTAGTTACATGGTACACTGAGTGGATATTCATGATATCCTAAATATGCTCCACAGGAGAAGTTGTGTTCGTACCAATAAAGTAAGATAAACTTTTGAGGGCAACTAGAATGTCATCATATTAGGAAAGAATCAACAGACTACCTCCATTGAAAGGTACAAACAACTAATTTCCTTGTGTAGCCATGAATAGGATAGGGAATAATATCCCTCTAAGGGTGTAGAATCTCTGAAATGGATGTGTAGAATGAGCTCTAAGGGATGACTATCTTGACATACTCCTCCTAATAAGGGATGGAGATTTTCTTACTCTTCTTCTTTTAGATTGTACTGAAAGCTCAATGAAATGGAAATAAATACCCTTTTTAGATGATCTCATTTATCTTGGCATGTAAATAAGGGACTTATCTTTATGAACCAAAATGTTTAGAGTTGTCAGGTGATCTTACTAAGTGTCTACAACACTTTTTAGCTAAGGGTAGGACCAATTCCTTAGCTCTTTCTTTAAATTGGTCCCATTGAGTGTGTTATAAACTATTATCATTTAAAATGTGCACCCATGGATGGTCTACATTATAGGAGGTTTTATGGTAGGGTGTAGAGCATGAATTCCTTATGTGGGGCACACAAGTGTTCAACACTAGGCATGGAAGTGTTATTACTCAGTTGATTACATGCAGCATTGGTTGTCTTATCACAATGATGGGAACATCCCCAATGTGTGTAACCCTTGCATTCCTTGGGATGAACCTCTGGAGTAGGTCATATTCCTTTTATTCTAAGTGCATCTAGTTTGAGACAAGCACATAGACATAAAGTGTAGAAAGTTAAATCTACCACTATTCTAAACCTAATATCTTGAGGGAAAAGGGAGGAAGAAGGTAAGAATTTGATGAAAAGTAAAAGGGTGATATACCAAGAATATAACGAGTGCTCCTACTACCGTGGACACACTATAAATATTTGAGAACAAGACATTATCGTATAGAATCCACCAAGGACACCCAAAACATATAGTTATTTTTATAGAGGCATGAGAACATATCATAAAATTGAGAGGGATGACAAATGATCCATAGACAATGTCTACATAGACCTGTATGAGCATAAAACATGAATTATAAGTGAGTTATGAGTTCTACACAGACGTATTGGGAATGGACAATGATCATAATGAAGAATATTACCCACAAACAAAGATCAACAACCACAAATATCACATAGAGTTTAAGAAGAATAGAGGGAGGTGAACTTAATTCTCATTAACATACAAGGTTCAACCAATAAAAGTGCTTTTAGAGGGAAATTTTTTGATAGTGTGAGGTTGCCTAAAAATGTCAACCTTTTTTACAATGAATAACAAGGATTTTATAATGGATCAAGGCCCTTTATAATTAATTATCCCCTTGGGGTGGTAGACACAATCCTTTAATTTTATTATAGTGCCACATCCATACTTCTAAAATTCTACCTAGTGATCTGGATCTGAGCATTGGTGGAAAGATTCATCTGGGTACATGTGCATGTCTGAGAATGGAAGATCTTTGGACTAGTTAGATGGGTGGCATGTGATCATGTTTTGATGTCTAACAAACGATTTTGCATTTGCTCATCCTAACAAGGCCTCAAATTCCACTCAACTAATTTTATAACCACCTCTTTATACTTTTCTACCATTTTTCAATCTCTACATGGGTCTCCTTTGAACTACCACATTATTATTATGTGTCTCTTTGGGAAATATTACCTTATGCCTTTCTAAAACATTTGTGTACTGAGGGTTGTGTAGTTATACTGTGAAGTGATCTACAAGTAGGTTAAGGGTGTAGATGTAGAATATTTCTATAAGGGTATATGAATTTTAATAATTTTCCCACCAAGTCCTCTATAAATAACATTCTCAAGTCTTTGATTTATACGAGGGTCTACATTAGATTGTAAAGTAACATGTGTACACCATAGATTGTAGTCTGTAATTTATGAGAGTGCAGAAGTAAAACTCTATGATTTGGTGTAAGACTTCATCATGGAGATGTAGGGACCCATTTGAATAGGAATGTTCATGAATATTGAAGATCTTGAGTGCACTTGTCATGATTCAAAACTACTTCTTATGCACCTTTCACTGTACTATCTAAAGACTGGGGGATATACATCTTTAAAACTATACACCATTTGTGCTTGTGTGATTGAGAGTTACTAAATGGGGCATGCATTAGAATTTATTTTTGAATGCAAGTCAACACTTAGTCAATTCAAGGATCCACTTGTCTATTTTGGGTGCAAGCATAGACAGGGGGCATTCTGTTCACTGATTGCTTTTAAAGAAGTCAATACTTGCAGGCATGCAAACTTTCTATAGGATTTTTGTGAGTTATGCACAATTTGGGGGTGACTTATAAATTCAATAGTATTTATTTTGACCTTTTTATAATATGTGAATGTTTATGTATTTTTAAAATATTTAAAATTTGAAAAGTGCTAACCAATCATCCCATTAGTGGGAGGACCACAAGGAATGCATGTATCACATATTTTGAGGGTAACTATCATTAGTGAAAGGTATAAAATGTAAGAGTATCACAATCTGATAAGAAATCATGCATTGTATGTTTATTATCATGATCACTACTCATATAATTTGTGTATGATGGGCAACTCTAGAAGACATAGGATTTTTAGGGTCCATTGTATAATTGATAATGTCTCATTTATTTTATTCATTTGTAATACATTGAACTAACTATGGTACTAAGTAAGTACATGATATAGGATATTTTGGCTTCTCAAATCACTAAATAACATTTTTATATGATGGGCATTGAAGAGCTAGATGTTTAGTAGACCCAACTAGTCTCCTTTAAACTAGGAGTATAGAAAGATCTTATATATGTGTAACCACTAGCTTTATATATTGATCTTATATGGGGTTATAAACCAACAGTGGTGTAGGTGGGGGAGGATAAGGAGATACCACTAGTTTTAGAGGGTAATTGTATTATATACATGCAATTATGACTACCTTATTATAGTGTATGTAATTGAGACATCAATGCACTATAGATGGCACTGCACAAAGATTTTTCATCCAAAGGCATCCTAAAAACATGTTAGAGACCATGTTACTCTATATAAATAAAAATGGAGTGGCTAATATGGTATAGATTACCTAAAGAGGTAACATTATGTATCTTAGGGTATTCACTTTCTATCCATAAAATCCCTTAACTATTTTTGATGTATCTTATATATCATGTTATGTGTATCCAAAGGAGGAAAGAAGTGTCATTATGCACACATTCTTACTTTAAACTATTATAAATAATGACACTATGTACGGGATTCTCATTTATATAAGATTGTATGAATAGTGCATGAAAATATGAATCATCATCGATAATCTCAATATCATCAAATGTGATCATAGGATGTTGTGGTGAGGTCTTGATAAGTGTACTAATAATCATGTCTATTAGGTGATCATATGGAACAAGTGGAGGATGCATATTATATGCATAGTATACTTCATAAGTATCCTTAGTCATTTTCATCTCATGTTTAGGAAGTGGATCATTGAAGATTTTCAATTTATGATTTTCATTTTTTTGTGGTTTGGATTCCTCCATAAGAGTGTCCAACTCAATAATTTTCTCCTTAATAATATCTTGTTTATCATGTCTTAATTTGAGACATTTATTTTTAGAATGTCCCATAATTTGATGTTAGTCATAATATGCATTGATGTTAGAGTTATTTAATATAAGCCTATTTGGATCACACTCTTGTGGAGGAGGAACAATGATAAGGTTTCACTCAAGTAACTTCTATAACAATATATTAGGAGGTGATGGTAGTATGGAAAATTGTTTTTTCAGTGGAACTAACAATTGATGTCATTTTATAGGTTTGAATACTACATTAACTATCATATTTGCCTTATTATTATTTTTAGTTGGTTTGAGCTTGTATCTTGGTTTCCTTTAAATCTTTATTATTGAAGTAGTTTCATGAGTATGTGTATACTTGAGATTTTTCAAATCTATGAG
The DNA here is from genome assembly GCA_037957365.1 of Torreya grandis. Taxonomy (NCBI): domain Eukaryota; kingdom Viridiplantae; phylum Streptophyta; class Pinopsida; order Cupressales; family Taxaceae; genus Torreya; species Torreya grandis. The sequence continues at coordinate 567,774 of JARHVA010004421.1, forward strand.
CTTAATTTATGTCTCATATTGTGTGGCATAAGTCATAAGAGGATTTGAATATTTTGAAGATAATTAAATCATCGAGTGGTGCAAGTAAGCTTTGATTGAATATGTCTTGGATCTCATTTCAGCCATAACATTAGTCATAATAGCTAGCATAGTCTTGTACCAAAGTACATAATGATTGATTAGCTCATTGGACACTTTCATGAGTTTAGACATTTGTGCATAAGATGGGTTTTTCATAAATGTTCAAAGTGAAATGGGTTTTTTAGTATTTCCCCTAATTGCATGATCATGGATTTTTTTGTAGTTTCTTATTTAGATCCTTCTTCATCAACATCCTTTTTGTTAAATCCCTCTCAGATGATTGAGTTTTCTCTGAATAAGTCAAAAGCAATGAACTATAAATATCAAGGTGTTTTTTCAATCACCTCAGTTACTTATAATGTTAATGACATTAGAGATATAGAGATTGGTCATGTGGACATGGCTGAGTTTGTGGAAAGAACTAAGTCAAGCAATCCTAGCTATGAAATGAAGAAGATAATTGACAATAATATTCATTTGGTATCTTATTTCCCTGTAGTGGCTCATTACACAGAATTTATTCTCCAATGTGCTTAATTCTATAATAAGGATACCAAAGTATGTTGGACACTAATGGCAATGTGATAATTAGACTTGATCCTAAGTTCATTGATAAAGTGTTCATGTGCCCTCCTGCTATAGTAGTGATAAAGTTTGATTTTGTTGAAGCAAAAAAATAATATGACAAAGATATTGAAAAAGTTAAGAAGGTAATCAACAATAAATGGCTCAAGACTCCCAAGGCAAATTTATCAAGGTGGCCACAGATTTTTCTAAAAAGTGACTTTACAGAAGAAGTTGGTGATCGAATAACTCTTCTCAACAGGGTAAGAGGTTTGCCCTCTTCTTCATAGTTTCATGAATGGATGTATCCCTTCATCAAGATAATACTCTAAGGCAAACAAATCATCTTCTGGGGAGAACAAGTCAGCAATGCTCTGGATGAGCAATTGATGAAGGTATCCACTACCTTCAAATTCTACATGGCTTCTTATCTAGTGTATATTACAACTTCAATGAGAGTCTTTCCAGGTTTAACATCAGAAGGAGATAGGAGAGTAATCCCAGTGTATCAATATTACTATCAATTAACATTAAAGGGTTTTATTCATCATTTTAGGAGAGTAAATGATACTTTATTTATATTATATTTATGTCTTTTTGATCCTCAATTAGAACAAAGAAGAGTGTCAGATGAGGCCTGGACAGTTGTAAATGATTTTGGATGCATGTTCTTACAATTTCCTTCTTTCTCATACCTAAGGGTTGGCTTTTTTCAAGGTCATCCTTATATGCTCCCAAGATTCTCCTCAGACAAATTAGTCTTAATAAAACTATGTAGACAAATGATCATCATGCATAATAAATAGATAAAACTCAAGAAGCCCAATTTCAGGTTCCCCGTTGAAATTGGTAGGTTTTTAGTGTTAACCACTGGAAAGGCTAGAGTCATGGAAATAGAAATATAGCTCATAACTTTGAAGCAATTCAAAAGAAGACCAAATTTTGATTATAGGAGCATAAAGGACATAATCAAGAGAAAAACCCAATTTCATGAACCTATGATTGAAGATGTTTGGGTACATTTGAGAACAGAGGAAGATGTCAGGAAAATGGACTACAGTAAGTTATCTCTTGAGCAAATTGAATATCAAGGACTTCCTGATATCCTTAAGAATTTAGTGGATGATGGAGATTTGATTAATGATAGATACAATAATGAAAATATTTCCAATACCCCTCTTCCTCCAATCCAATGGTCACAAAAAGCGCTGACTTCCTTGAGGAAAAGATTTGAACCTATATTGGAAAACACCAATAATTGGTTAGTAAATAAAGGAATTACTTTGAAAGAATTCACCATAGGTTCAGAAGCTGAATTCCAAGAGGAAACAAGAAGAAAAGCAAAAAATAGGACAAAGAACAAAAGTGATGTTTCTTCTTCTTCCAAGCCATATAAGCCTAAGATCATATTTGTGATGAAGAAGTCAAAAGTTATGGAAAAAGAGTCAGAAATAGAAGATGTGGAAGTTGAGAAACAAAGCATTGAAGAACCACTGATGGAACAGATGGAGACTAAGGATAGGCCTACAAATCAACAAAGAGAGGAAACTTTGTCTTCATAAGAGAATGTGCAACAAGAAATAGGAATCTCTTCTTCCCTACCTGACACACTTGTTGAAGTTACTTCACCTATTTCTCTAATTAATGCTCCCTCTTCTGGATCACCCTCTTCTTCCAAAATAATTTTTGACAACCCTCAAAGCACTTTTGAAGATATTCTTCATTCCTCATGGTCAATTCCTAGTTTGTCATCTCCATCTTTTGATATTGAAGATAGTTCTACTTTTGATCACTCAATACAAGGTGCAATTTTTATTGATACTCCACCTATTATTTCCACTACCTGTGCAAGTGTAGCTCCGATGATGCCAATAATAGAGATAGATCCTAATGTAAGTACATTTATGTTCCCACCATGGTTATCAGCTTATACACCCAAAAGGAAGAAACAAGCCATCTCTCCAGATGACTTTGATTTTGATAAACTAGTGCCATTAAAATCTAAGGCCCCAAATAATCTCATGATTATTTTTAAAATGATTAGAGATAAGGGGCACAAATTTCTAGAAATTGTAAGAGCTCCACAGGATGCAAGCATTGAAAATTTTGATATAAATGATTACTCTATCTCTAGAGTTATATTAGATAAGATAACTCATGAAAGTGCCAAGAGTGATATGCAGTCAGCCATGGACATCTTGATTCAAAAATTTGACAGAGAGAGAAATGAAGGATCACTACAAAGCAATAGTGGAACAATTGACTGCAGTGGTAAGGAGAATTACTTTCACTCTAGAAACAGTAACTCCTAAGGCCATTTTTATAGAAGACCCTATTATTCATAAAGTGGAAAAGACCTATTTCAAAGGAAAAGTACTTGAAGGGTAATTGGACAAGATGCATGCATAAGGATTTTCCTTACTCACAGAGTTATCTGAGAAGATAGATAAAATGAGAAAAATAAGAGCAAAACTTGATGATCTCATTAATATTATTTCTCAGGATATTGAAAGCATAGAAAAGTATCTTGATAAATAGGTGGATATGAGGAAACTAAAAATAAGCACTCTAATATCAATTGGTGTTATTACTGATAGAGACTCTTACACTAAAACTAAAGAGGCGTTGACATATAAGAGTCAGGTGCTTAAAGAGTTGATCGGTGACCTTGAATCTTCAAGAAAACTCAGTGAACAAAATGATGTCAATATTTTGCTTAAATTAGAGGAGCTACCTTGCAAACTTACATCACAAGATAACCAATTCTTTTCAGTAGAAGAAATGATTCAAGAATTTGAAGGTATGTTCCAGAAAGAATTTGAAGATAAGGCATTTTCAATAGTCTTTGTGGACAATATTTTGGATAATCAATTAACTCTAGATAATTTGAAAATGAGGTTAACTAGTCATGTAAAATCAGTCATATCAGTAAGAGATGCCATAGTCAGAGCTAAGATGATTTCAAGAACACTGTTAATCTAGACAGTATCGAGATGTAAGCAACTTTCACTATGTACGATGCTCACATAAATAAAGATAGAGATACAAATTGAAACTATTTTTCCCTTGGTTTAATTTCTATTTTTTAGATGTACTTTTATAACCACTTTGGACATTTTTACATGTACCTTTTTTATATTTAATTACATGTAAAAATATAGGAAGTTCTAAGTCAAAAAGGACTCTTATCTTTGACTAGGTCAAAGTAATTAAGTTTTTTCTAAAAATTCCTCAAGGTATCTCCCTATAAATAAAGAGGGCCTCTTTTATTTTATTTTATCTTTGAGTTAATGGAAGCAAAACTCTGCCAAAATTGAAAGGCATTTTGAGACTTTAAGCTCAGATTGTAAATCAAATTTTATCAAGTGAATGAGAAAGCAAGTGACCTTTCAAACTTTGTATTGAAATAACTTGTGTTATGTAGGAAATTGTTTTTATATCCTTTTCCTAATACAATCTTATCTATTTGATTAAATAAGTAGAGTGAGTGAAAATAATATGGGAGATGTTTTGAAGTTTATTATAGAGACTTTGTGCTACTATAATTTATTTAGTTTGTATTTTAGTGTCTTAGAACAAAGGATGTTGGAATGTCTTTAAACTACTTTTATCTTTTGTGATCATATACATTATTATAGTTTTTGGTGAAGATTTTGGGTTGCACCTCATTCTACTATGATATACGTTATAAATCAGCAAAAGAAGCAATGATAGGCTTTATGCTCTCATGGGTTTTTTGTGAATTCAGTTAATATCAAGAAAGTTTTCCTTTACTTTGTAAACATCATTTCTAAAAAAAGAGAAATGGATGATATGATCTCACCCCTAAATTAATATTTAGTTTAAATTAACTTTGTGATATTTTATAGGGAACCTACCCTTGCTGAGAGGAGAGATTTATCTCATTACACTATGGCTGATATAACTATTTTGTCTTCAGTTAGTTGATGACAAAATATTCACCCAATAGTTTTTGGTGACTCCACTGGGGATTGAATGCATAATTTGAAGCTTCAAACTTCAAGTTGAAGCATTCCCAGTTCTTTTCTATTCTACATTTTGGTAGAGTCACGGTATATGTGAAGCTAAAGAACTCAAGGTATTATTGATCCTATATTTGAGTTGATGTAACAAAATAATTTTGATCTTTTTTCTCTAAAATCTCACCTTCAGTGAACTAGGAGTTTTCTTCCTACCAACATTAGGTCTCTAATACCAGGTGAAGCTTCTAGTTCTAGTGTTATCAGAGTTTTATCTATACATACCTCACAAAAGTTTGTTATCCCTCCTTTTAATCATCATATCATGATAGCTCAAGTCCCTTGGGGTAAAACTTTTGGCCCTCTAAATCTAACCCCACCTTTGCATGAACTACCTCGTAGTTCAAGAAAGAATTTTCTCAAGTTCTATGGTGATGAAAAATTTCATCTTGATGAGCATATTACATCTTTTTGCATACCCTGCGGTGTGATAGGTGTTGAACATGAAGATATAGCAGTAAGACTTTTTGTATAAATATCGCAAGGTGATATCGTAGATTGGTTTTATCATCTTAAAGGTTAGACTATAACCAATTAGAACACTCTCAAGACCAAGTTTGAGGCTAGGTTCAAACCCATAGAAGATGCACAAACCTTATTAGCTCAGCTTACACAAATGAAGAAGGAGCCTCATGAGCCTATGAGAGACTTCATCACTAAATTCAATAAGCTGAGAAATAGGATTCCTGTAATTACTCAGCCAACACCAAAAAAATTTAAGTGCTTCTTTATCAATTCTCAACTTCCTAAAGTGATTTTTTTGTTAAGGCAGGCTGGCCCTATATATCTTTCTATAGCTTATATTTTGTCTACCGAAGTCGAAGATGATCTTATCCTTGTAGATAAGATAAGAAAATATTTTAACAAAAATAGATTTTTCTCATCTATTGAAAATTATTCCACAAGCACCACTAATCCTATGGTGCAAAAGTTAGCAAATGAATTGATAGCTATGAAAAGGCAAATATCCCAAGGAATGTCTGCTCCTCCTTCTTATTGAGATATACCAAGGAGGACATTTCCTAAAAATTCATATCAAGGCAATGCTACTAAAAATCAAGGGCAACCCAATTGTCTTCCTCCCACACAGAGGAAGCTTGTCATTAAAGTAGCACCGATCAACTAAGTAGTTAGTTATTATGAAGCTGAAGATGATCATTATTTCCAACCTGAGTTAGACCAAGAAAATGATGTTAATCTCTTTATAGAAGTAGAATAAAAATTATCTAGTGACTCTGTTATTGGTTTTCTAAATTACCAAGATGAAGCTAAAAAAGGAGAGGTGTATGATGGAGCATATGATATTTTTACTAGGTCCCAAAACTAGTCAACTTAGTAAGTTGATAAGAGAAAATCAAGAGAAGAACCTTAGCCAGTGATCTCAATTGCTAAATAGGTAACTTTGTTGCCTTTCCAATCAAAGGACCTGGTGGCAAATAAATAAGTACATCTAATAATCCTGTATCTTCTATTTCTATTCCTCAGACTAGTACCACACTAAATAAAAATTAGAATGATAGACTTTATTCCTCTGTTTCTAGTTCATTCCAATTATTTGGCATAATTTATCATGCTAGGAAGACCAAGATCTAAATATCTGAAATTGAGTACTTACAAGCTAATCCTGAATAGTTTGATAGGTTAGCTGAATACATCAAAAACAAAACCGTCCCTACAGGATAAGATTTTCTAAAAGTAAATCATGATCCCTCAAAGAATAAATTCACCCAAAATAATATTGTCACTACTCCTCTTGTTGCCTCTGTAAAAATAGAACCTTTCTATGTTTCTCTATTGATAAATGGTCATAAGTTGAGCAATTATATAATAGACTCTGGAGCCTCTAATAATGTTATATCGGCCAAGGTAGTAGATTATCTCAGTCTTACCTTAACTAAGACTTTTGGGAGATGTTTCTCCATGAAAAACAAGCAATTACCACTTTTGGTTCAAATCAAAGATGCCCAATTTGCATTTACAACTTTTCCAGACAAGAGGATTAAGATGACAGTCTTAGTGGTCGATGTTCCAACTTCTTATGGCATTCTGATCGAATGTAATTTTTATAAAGATGTAGGTGGAGAGTTAAACATGGATCTATCTAAGGCAATGATACTTGTTAAAAGTGTCATATAAAATTTATTTCCTAAGAAAGAGTTAAAATATACTGTTACCCAAACGTCAAACCCTGAAGCTCAAATTTTGTTTGAATCCTCAGGAATGGGTAATTATTTTTTATCCACTGAAGATGTTTTTAATTCATTAGATGAAAGTTTGTTAGGTAAAAATTTAGATAATTTAGATAGAAAATCAGAAGAATTTTTAAATAAAATTTTAGGTAAAAAGGAATCTTCCCTCACTAATGAAGAGGAATCTTTAAGAAGATCAAATTCTAATGAAGTTTGGATTTTAGAATTTGATGGTAGCTACTCCTCTACTAGTTCTGGAGCTAGAATTGTTTTGATATCCCTACAAGGAGATATTTTCCCTTGCTCATATAAGTTGTAACTCCATAATACCAACAAGACTACTAAATATGAATCATTATTACTTGGATTGAAAGATGCTCATGCTAAAGGTGTTAAAATTCTTCATGCCTGAGGAGATGCTAAATTGGTGATTTGTCAAGTAAAAAATCTATATCAAACTAGAAATGAAAGATTATGATATTATCACAATCGTGTATGGGATTGCATTGAAAGTTTTGATGTTTTCAATATTTTTATGGTGTCAAGAGAGTTTAATGATCATGTATATTCATTAGCTATGTCTGCAACCCTCATGGTTCCTCATAAAGATTTTAAATGAAACATGTACACTATTGAGTTGGTCTTTTAACCAAGTGTACCTGATAATGTTGACCATTGGTAGGTGTTTAATAGTGATAATCAAATTATTAATTTTCTCGAAAAGATGGATAGCTTTGAGGAGCTCTATTTTGAAGGTAGTGAATCTTCACCATAGGAATCAATTCTTGAAATAGATTCACAAACCGATGAAGAGTTTCTTCAACTGAAGGGAATAAAATTACAAAAGGTTTGATTTCTCTTGAAAAGCTATTTGATAAGCATGACAGATATATCAAGTAGTAGCAACAAATAGATTCAAGTTTCACTATGGAGTTTGATCAAGTGAATTTGAGTTCAGAAGCAAATCCCAAAATGGTCAACATTAGAAAATGTTGCACTACTCATGAAAAGTTCAAATTCATTACTCTTCTTCATCATTACATTGATGTTTTGACATATTCTTATGATAATTTAAAATTTTTTAGATCTAAAGAAATTTAGCATGAAATCCCTCTTAAAATTGGGTCATTGCCTCATAAATAGAAACAAAGGCAATACAATCCCAAAGTATCAGGTACTATCCTTTCTAAGATTCAAAAGATGTTGAATGCAAAGATAATTTTTTCAATTCATCATTCCACCTGGATTGTGAACATAGTTTTTGTAAAGAAAAAAAATTAAGAAATTCATATTTGTGTTGATTTTAGGAATCTCAATCAATCTTGTCTAAAGGATAACTACCCCCTACCCATCATGGATCAAGTATTGCAAACAATAACTGGCTTAGAACTATTATCTATATTAGATGGTTTTTTTGGGTATAATCAAGTGGAAGTTAATAAAGCAGAATAATATAAAACCACCTTCACACACCTTGGGGCACATTTGCATATCACAGAATGCCTTTTGATTTAATTCATGTTGGTGTCACCTTCCAAAGAGCAATGGACCTTGCCTTCAGAGATGAAATAGGGAAGTTTATTGTGGTGTATCTTGATGATTTGACTATTTTTTCTAAATATCATCCTGATCATGTGTATCATTTACAACAAGTGTTGGAATGTTGTCAGCAAAATAGTATTTCTCTCAATCCTAAGAAGTCAATTTTTAGGGTTATAGAAGCTAAACTTCTCAATCACATTGTATCTCGAGAAAGCATAAAAATTGACTGAGAAAGATTCAAATCTATTCAAAATCTTACTCTACCTTCTAGTAAGACTACAGTTCATTCCTTCTTTGAAAAGGTGAACTTTTTGTGAAGATTCATTCCTAAATTTATAGAGAAAACTTGTCACATTGTTGACATGATGAAGGGTAAGGATAATTTCCATTGGACTGCTGAAGGAAAAGTGGCATTTGAAGATATCAAGAAGATTATTGCTCATGCTCCAATCCTAGTTTGTTTAAACTATACCAAAGATTTCATAGTATACAGCTATGCTTCTAAACATACACTTTCAACCATTTTGGTTCAGTGGAATGACGAAGGTGTAGAATCTCCCATATCATTTATGATTTTTCCTCTCAAAGCTCATGAATTGAAATATTCAAACATAGAGAAGCATGCTTATGCCATGGTTAAAATGGTAAAACATTTTTGATTTTATATCCTAAATTCACATACTGTTATTCTGGTGCCTGATACAATAGTAAAGTCTATTTTAACTCAACAGTAGTTTAGTATTAAAAGGGGCAATTAGATTGCTAAAATTCAAGAGTTTGATCTTGATATCAAACCTACTAAGCTTGTGTAGGGAAGAGGTATCTGTCAATTGATTACTAATAACTTACCAAAAGAAATAGAACATGAAGAAGTAGAAGTTGAGGACATGTTAACAGTTCTTTTTGTCACTACTACTGATGAGTGGTATTCTAATATCATTCATTTTCTTACCTATGGTGAGTGTCTTACCCATCTATCTTATACATAAAAAAGAATTGTTAAGTTGAAAGCTGCTAACTATGTCCTATGGGACAATGGTTTGTACAAAAGATGCCTTGATGGAGTATTTTTTTATTGCATGGATAAAGTGCAACAAAGTAAACTTTTAGATTCTTTCCACAATTTGGCTTGTAGAGGACATTTTTTTACACCCGTGATGGCTCACAAGATTCTATGAGCCAGATACTATTGGCCTACACTATTTCAAGATGCGTACAATTAGGTATGTAGGTGTGGGTTATGTCAATAGTTCATTGGAAAACCTAAGTTAGCTACATTACCTCTCAAGTCAGTGGTGATTAAAGAACCTTTTTATCACTGGGTATCGACTTCATTGGTGTTGTGAACCCATCTTTAAGTGCTAGACATGACTATGTTCTCACTATAATAGACTATTTTACCAAGTGGGTGAAATCCATTCCAATTAAACATGCCACTTCAGAAGTGGTATGTAATTTCCTTAAGGAAAATATTATTTCTCAATTTGGAGTTCTAAACAAGATTATAGAAAATAATGCTACTTGTTTTTCTTCTCATGAGATTATTGACTTTTGCTACAATCATGGGATTATTCTCTCCCACTCCTCAGACTATTATCTGTAAAGAAATGGTCAAGTAGAATCAAGCAACAAAAATCTGGTTACTATTATCAAAAAATAGGTAGATGACAATCAGAGAACTTGGCATAAAGCATTGTTCAATGATTTATGGGTAGATAATATTATGCCTAAAAAGGCAATAGGTATGTCACCATTTCAATTTCTATATGGTCTGAATGTAGAGATACTAATTACCCTGGAACTACCAGCACTGAAGTTGGCAAAGGCAATGGAAGATCAAACTTTTGAAAATTCTATTGATAAAAGGATCATGTACCTAATTGAATTAAAAGAGAAATGAACTATGGTAGTGGATCATATTGTTGAACATCAAAATTAGGTAAACTCTTCAAAAAGAAAGCAAGGATTCATGAGTTTTAGATTGGAGATCAAGTCTTGTTGTGGGACAAGAGGAGAGAACCAAAAGGAATGCATAGAAAATTTGATTCCTTTTGGAGAGGTCCATTCCCCATTCATCAATTCTATGGTGAAAATATTTTCTTGCTGAAATATCAAGATGGAACATCATTTTCACTACCTCACAGTGGGAGACATCTAAAACACTTAAATCCTTGAAGTATCAAATAATTTCATTTGTACATTTGTATAATTTTTTTTGTTTTTATTTGTATTGTTGTTTAATTTTTGGTGTCTTTTTTTTTTGGTAGCTTTACTCCATGGCCCAATGACATGGATGAAGGCACTTAGAAACTGGATTCTACTCCCTTCAATCATTTCAAAGTATAATTGATAAAATTTCTCTAGTTGGAGCCAGCTGTTGTTCCCAAAATTAGCTATGATTGTTTTGTCGACAACCCCTACAAAAATTGTCCATTTCATAATCTACACTCTAAGTTCGTCATTCAAGACAAGTTTCTCTTGATCTCAAGTGAAGTTGACTGACATCTTGGGAAAGTTTACAACACTCCCTCATCATGATTTCTCAAAAAACATGAAACCCATTGTAATCTTTATCTAATCAAAATGTTCATTTTGATCATTTTTTAGGTGTTAGAAAAAATTTATTTTCTCTATGCATAGGCAGCAATTTTTGTCGCTCCTGCATGTTTTTCATTTTTTCTATGCATAGGCATCATTTTTTTCCACTCTTACATTTTTTTTCCATGCATCAGTGGCACTTTTTGCCACCAGTGCATGGCTTTCCCCTATCTTATGTAAGGGCGGTGATTTTTTCCACCCGAACAGAGATTTTCCAAAATCTCAAAATTCACATGGTATTTATGGCCATGCACACCAAGTTGTTGAAACTTGGTTTGGGGAATTTAAATTGATTTTTGATTATCAGTTTGATCATTTTTTAATTTCTTAGACTCCACCTTACAACCATTCGACCATGCAAGCCAATAAGGTTTTGAATTTGTCAACTACCGAGCTTAGGACTTCAAGATTGCCAGATAAGTTTTAGTTTTTATTTCTACTTCTAGATTTTTATTTTTTGAGTTTTTTTCCTTTAGGTTGGGCTTTTCTTTTTATTTAGTTTTGTTTTCAACAGTTTGACTCTCTTTATTGTTTTTGGTTTACCTAAGTGAGCCTTAGTGGCTAATTTTTCCCAACCCTCGTACATGCCCTAGGTTATCTTGCATATCAAGTTGATATTTTATGACGGCTTTAATAAGTTACTCTCACACTTTTCATCACAAATAAGACCAATTCGTAAACACCAAAATTACACCATTCACAAGTATGGAATATTTTTAAACAAGTGAAGTGGTGGTGAATTTTTCCACTAAAACATTCCCTACCATTTCTTGTAGTGGTGATGAATTTTACCGCTAGGATATCTAAACAAATTTCTTACGTTTTGCCTTGTCAACATTTTTTGCCACTCCTACACGTAAAACATGTTTTGATGGTTATTTTCACCACCTCTACACAAATAATTTTTCTCTTTCCTACAAGGGCAGTGATTTTTGTCATCGAAGCAAAATTTAAATTTCCCCCATATGCAAGGGCGGTGATTTTTACCACCCATTCAAGCTTCCTCTTGAATTTCCCAACTTTGAGTTGTTTTCAATTTTTCTTTTTCGAGCCCACTTTCCTCTAGTTTTTCATCCTAATCACACTTTATCCCTTTTAGGTGCATCCCCATAGTCATGATCATCGACTCATAATTTTCTTAGATTGTTAGTATTTTCCCTAATTACATGATCATGGCTTTTGTTGTAGTTTTTTCTGTGGATCCTTCTTCATCAACATCTTTTTGGTTAAAGCCATTTCAGATGACTAAGCTTTCTTTGAAGAAGTTGAAAGCAATGAATTATAAATATCAAGGTGTTTTTACAATCACCTCAGTTACTTCTAATGTTAATGACATTAGAGATACAGGGATTGGTCATGTAGACATGGCTGAGTTTGTGAAAAGAGCTAAGTGAAGCGGTTCCAACTATGAAATGAAGAAGATAATTGATAACAATATTCATTTGATATCTTCTTTCCCTATAGTGGCTAACAACACAGAATTTATTCTCTAATGTGCTCAGTTCTATAATAAGGATACCAAAGTTGTGTTGGATGCTAGTGGCAATATGATAATTAGACTAGATCTTGAGTTCATTTATAAAGTGTTCATGTGCCCTCCTATTATAGAAGTAATAAAGCTTTATTTTGTTGAAGCACAAAAATAATATGACAAATATCTTGAAAAAACAAAGAAGGTAATCAACAACAAATGGCTCAAGACTCCAAGGGCAAATTTGTCAAGGTGGCCATGGAGTTTTTTAAGAAGTGACTTTATAGAAGAAGTTGGTGATCTGATAACTCTTCTCAATAGGGTAAGAGGTTTGCCCTCTTCCTCACAGTTTCATGAATGGATGTATCCCTTCATCAAGATAATACTCTAAGGTAAACAAATCATCTTCTTGGGAGAACAAGTTAGCAATGCTCTACATGAGAAATTAATGAAGGTATCCACTACCTTCAAATTCTACATGACTTCTTATTTAGTGTATATTATAGCTTCAATGAGAGTCTTTCTAGGTTTAACATCAGAAGGAGATAGGAGAGTAACCCCAGTGTATCAATACTAATCTCAATTAACATTGAAGGGTTTTATTCATCATTTTAGGAGAGTAAATGATGTTTTTTGTAGTATTTTTGTGTCTTTTTTATCCTCAATTAGAACAAAGAAGAGTGTCAGATGAGGCCTGAATAATTGTGAATTATTTTGGATGCATGTTCTTACAATTTCTTTCTTTATTGTACCTAAGGATTGGATTTTTCCAAGGTCATCCTTATATGCTCCCAAGATTCCCCTCAGACAAATTGGTCTTAATGGAACTATGCAGATAAATGATCATCATGCATAATAATAAATAGATGGAACTCAAGAAGCCTGGTTTAAGGTTCCCCCCTGAGAATTTAGTGGATGATGGAGATTTGATTAATGATAGATAAAATACTAAATATATTGCTAATGCCCCTCTTCCTCCAATCTAATGGTCATAAAAAGAGTTGACTTCCTTGAGGAAAAAATTTAAACCTATATTGGCAAACATCAATAATTGGTTAGCAAATAAAGGAATTAATTTGAAATAATTCACCACAAGTTCATAAGCTAAATTTAAAGAGGAAACAAGAAAAAAAGTAGAAAATAGGATGAATAATAAAATTGATGTTCTTTCTTCTTCCAAGCCACATAAGCCTAAGATCATATTTGTGACAAAGAAGTCAAAATTTATGAAAAAAGAGTCAAAAATAGAAGATGTGGAAGTTGAGAAACAAAGCACTGAAGAATCAGTGATGGAATATATGGAGATTGATGATAGGCCTACAAATCAACAAAGAGAGGAAACTTTGTCTCCACAAGATAATGTGCAACAAGAAACAAGAATCTCTTCTTCCCCACCTGACACACCTATTGCAGTTCCTTCACTTGTTTCTCTGATTAATGCTCCCTCTTCTGAATCACCCTCTTCTTCCAAAATAATTTTTGACAACCCTAAAAGAACTTTTGAAGATATTCTTCATTCCTCAAGGTCAATTCCTAGTTTTTCATCCCCATATTTTGATATTGAAGATAGTTCTACTTTTGATCACTCAGTGAAAGATGTAGTTTTTACTGATTCTCCACCTATTATTTCTACTACTTGTGTAAGTGCAGCTCTAGTGACACCAACAATAAAGATAGATCTTAATATAAGTACTTCTATATTCCTACCATGGTTATCCGCTTATACATCCAAAAGGAAGAAACAAGCCATCTCTCCAAATGACTTTGATTTCAATAAACTGGTGCCAGTAAAAGCCAAGGCCCCAAAGAAGCCCAGGATTCTTTCAAAAATTATTGGGGATAAGGGACATAAATTTATGGAAATTACATGGCCTCCATAGGATGTAACTATTGAAAATTTTGATATAAATGATTACTTTATTTCTAGACTTGAATTAGGTAAGATAACTCATGAAAGTGCCAAGAGTGATATGCAGTCAACCATGGACATCCTAATTCAAAAATTTGATAGAGAGAAAGAAATGAAGGATCACTACAAAGCAATGGTGGAACAATTGACTGCAATGGTAAGGAGAATTAATTTCACTCCAAAAATAGTAACTCCTGAGGCCATTTCCATAGAAGACCCCATTATTCATAAAGCGAAAAAGACCTATCTCAAAGGAAAAGCACTTAAAGAGGTTTGCCCTCTTCCTCACAGTTTCATGAATGGATGTATCCCTTCATCAAGATAATACTCTAAGGTAAACAAATCATCTTCTTGGGAGAACAAGTTAGCAATGCTCTACATGAGAAATTAATGAAGGTATCCACTACCTTCAAATTCTACATGACTTCTTATTTAGTGTATATTACAGCTTCAATGAGAGTCTTTCTAGGTTTAACATTAGAAGGAGATAGGAGAGTAACCCCAGTGTATCAATACTGCTCTCAATTAACATTGAAGGGTTTTATTCATCATTTTAGGAGAGTAAATGATGTTTTTTTGTAGTATTTTTATGTCTTTTTTATTCTCAATTAGAACAAAGAAGAGTGTCAGATGAGGCCTGAATAATTATGAATTATTTTGGATGCATGTTCTTACAATTTCTTTTTTTCTTGTACCTGAAGGTTGGATTTTTCCAAGGTCATCCTTATATGCTCCCAAGATTCCCCTCAGACAAATTGGTCTTAATGGAACTATGCAGATAAATGATCATCATGCATAATAATAAATAGATGGAACTCAAGAAGCCTGGTTTAAGGTTCCCCCCTGAGAATTCAGTGGATGATGGAGATTTGATTAATGATAGATAAAATACTAAACAGATTGCTAATGCCCCTCTTCCTCCAATCTAATGGTCACAAAAAGAGCTGACTTGCTTGAGGGCAAAATTTAAACCTATATTGGCAAACATCAATAATTGGTTAGCAAATAAAGGAATTACTTTGAAATAATTCACCACAAGTTTAGAAGCTAAATTTCAAGAGGAAACAAGAAGAAAAATAGAAAATAGGATGAATAATAAAAGTGATGTTCTTTCTTCTTCCAAGCCACATAAGCCTAAGATCATATTTGTGACGAAGAAGTCAAAAGTTATGAAAAAAGAGTAAGAAATAGAAGATGTGGAAGTTGAGAAACAAAGCACTGAAGAATCAGTGATGGAATATATGGAGATTGATGATAGGCCTACAAATCAACAAAGAGAGGAAACTTTGTCTCCACAAGAGAATGTGCAACAAGAAACAGGAATCTCTTCTTCCCCACCTGACACACCTATTGTAGTTCCTTCACTTGTTTCTCTGATTAATGCTCCCTCTTCTGGATCACCCTCTTCTTCCAAAATAATTTTTGACAACCCTCAAAGCACTTTTGAAGATATTCTTCATTCCTCAAGGTCAATTCCTATTTTTTCATCCCCATCTTTTGATATTGAAGATAGTTTTACTTTTGATCACTCAGTAAAAGATGTAGTTTTTACTGATACTCCACCTATTGTTTCTACTACTTGTGTAAGTGCAGCTCTAGTGACACCAACAATAGAGATAGATCTTAATATAAGTACTTCTATGTTCCTACCATGGTTATCCTCTTATACATCCAAAAGGAAGAAACAAGCCATCTCTCCAAATGACTTTGATTTCAATAAACTGGTGCCAGTAAAAGCCAAGGCCCCAAAGAAGCCCAAGATTCTTTCAAAAATTATTGGGGATAAGGGACACAAATTTATGGAAATTACAAGGCCTTCACAAGATGTAACTATTGAAAATTTTGATATAAATGATTATTATATTTCTAGACTTGAATTAGGTAAGATAACTCATGAAAGTGCCAAGAGTGATATGTAGTCAGCCATGGACATCCTAATTCAGAAATTTGATAGAGAGAAAGAAATGAAGGATCACTACAAAGCAATGGTGGAACAATTGACTGCAGTGGTAAGGAGAATTAATTTCACTCCAAAAATAGTAACTCCTGAGGCCATTTCCATAGAAGACCCCATTATTCAGAAAGCAGAAAAGACCTATCTCAAAGGAAAAGTACTTAAAGAGTATTTGGAAAAGATGTGTGCACAAGGAGTTTCCTTACTCACAGAGTTATTTGAAAAGACAGATAAAATGAGAAAAATAAGAACAAAACTTGATGATCTCATTAATGTTATTTCTCAGGATATTAAAAGCATAGAAAAGTATCTTGATAAATGGTTGGATATGAGGAAACTAAAAATAAGCACTCTAATATTAGTTGGTGTCATTAATGATAGAGACTCTTACATTGAAACTAGAAAGGCATTGACATATAAGAGTTGGGTGCTTAAAGAGTTGTTTAGTGACCTCAAATCTTCAAGGAAACTCAGTGAACAAAATGATGTCAGTCTTTTGCATAAATTGGAGGAGCTACCTTGCAAACTTACATCACAAGATAACCAATTCCTTTCAGCAGAATAAATGATTTGAGAATTTGAAGGTATGTTCCAGAAAGAATTTGAAGATAAGGCATTTTCAATAGTCTCTATGGACAATATTCTAGATAATTAGTTAACTCTAGATAATTTGAAAACTAGGTTAACTAGTCATGCAAAATTACTCATAGCAGTAAGAGATGCCATAGTCAGAGCTAAGATGATTTTTAAGAACTTTGTTAGTCCAGACAGTATCGGGATGCAAGCAGCTTTCACTATGTATGATGCTCACATGAAGAAAGATGGGGATACAAATTGAAACTATTTTTTCCTTTGTTTAATTTCCACTTTTTAGATGTACTTTTGCAAATGCTTTGGACATTTTTACATATACTTTTTTTATATGTATTACATGTAAAAATATAGGAAGTCCTAAGTCAAAAAGGACTCCTATCTTTGACTAGGTCAAAGTAATTAGGTTTTTCCTAAAAATTCCTCAAGGTCTTTCCCTATAAATAAAGAGGGCCTCTTTTGTTTTTTTTAATCTTTGAGTTATTGGAAGCAAAACTTTGCCAAAATTGAAAGACATTTTGAGACTTTGAGCTTAGATTGTAAATCAAATTTTATCAAGTGAATGAGAAAGCAAGTGACCTTTCAAACTTTGTATTGAAATAACTTGTGTTGTGTAGGAAATTGTTCTTATGTCCTTTTCCTAATATAATCTTATCTATTTGATTAAATAAGTAGAGTGAGTGAAAATAATCTAGGAGATATTCTGAAGTTCATTATGGAGACTTTGTGCTACTATAATTGTCTTTAGTTTATTTTTTAGTGTCTTAGAACAAAGGATATTGGAAAGGATTTGAACTACTTTTATATTTTGTGATCGTATACTTTGTTGTATTTTGTGGTGAAAAATTTGGGCTGCACATCATTCTACTGTGATATAAGTTATAAATCAGCAACGGAAGCAACGATAGGCTTTGTGCTCTGGTGGGTTTCTTGTGAATTCAGTTAATATCAAAAAAGTTTTCCTTTACTTTGTAAACATCATTTCTGAAAAAAGAGAAATGGATGATATGATCTCACCCCTAAGTTAATATTTAGTTTAAATTAAGTTTGTGATATTTTATAGGGAACCTCCCCTTACTGAGAGGAGAGATTTATCTCATTACACTATGGCTGATATAACCATTTCGTCTTCAGTTAGTTGATGATAAAATATTCACCCAACTCTTTCAAACCCTAATTATCTTTGGTATAGTATTTTGAGATGCATATATCTTTATTTGAATAACCCATAGAGTGTAGTTTTTATTACTAACCCCCTAAAAGGTTCACACTTTTATAATTTTTTGTTGAATTGCAGGTCTTTGATTTCAAAGCATGTTTCTTGGACCATCAATAATGGTTGGATAATGAAATTTTGAGAAGATTATTGGAATGGACATAAACCTTTGGCTAATATTCCACATCCGGAGGAGGTTATGTGTATTATTACTACTCCATGGGGTATTTCAATTCAGAATTATTTGTAAATTCATCAGAACAATGGACTATCCTCTTGGGTTTAGAAGAATTTTAAGGCTTTGGTGATCTTTGTTGAGTAGTGCTTGCATTTGGTAGATTGTTTGAACAATCAAAAGGTTTTTTTAAACACCAAGGAGGACTCACTTCACTAAATTGGAGCCAAATCAAGTTTTTATTTGGTTAATCTTGGTTATCATATGGCAGAGGTTATTAATGATATGATGATCTACATAAGATACTTATGCTAAGACAAGATTGGGATTCAAAAAATAAGGGTGTTTTCTTGGATTTCAGTCCTTTACCATATCCTCATGCAAGATAGGGTAGCCAAAATTATTTTTCATGGTCCTTCATGTTGTATTCTTTGCAAAGCTAAAGAAGAAATATCCAATCATCTTCTTTATGTATGTCCCTTTACTGCCTAGTGTTGTGCTTGGTTATGTTGTAAACTAGAATGGTATTGGGCCTATCCACCCTCTCTTAATTGATTATAACCTAAATAAGAGATAATTCTTGAATGCCTCAAACTTATCATGTGTAAGTGACTTTGTGAAGACATCTGCACAGTAATCTTGAGTGGGGAATTATTGGAGTTATATGTTGTGTTGTTGAACATGTTCGTGAATAAAATGAATATGAACCTCTATGTGTTTTGTTCTCTCATGAAACATTGGATTATGAACAAGATGTAGAACACCTTGATTGTCATAATTTATAAATTTAAGTTGAGTCTATGGAACTCCAAGTCCTAAAATAATGTGATGTATCTATATCACTTCGTAGATAGCTCCTGTTATAACACAATATTCTACCTCTATGGAAGATCTAAAAACACAATTCTACTTTTTACTTCCCCATGAAATTGTACTAGATATTAAAAAGAACACAAATCTATAATTGAATTTCCTATCATCAATAGAAGTTGCATGATATGCATCCATGTATCCTATAAAGAATAACTTATCATTCTTCTTGTACTCTAGGCCATACTCAACTATACCTCTGATGTATCTCAATACCCACTTTAATACTTTTTAATGTGTCACCTTTTATTCCTACATGAACTAAGAAAGATAACTAAAAACATAGTTAATATCTAGCCTAGTATATGTCAAGTAAATGAAGCTCCCAATCAACTGATGATAGAGAGTTGTATTTACTTTTGGTGATGGATCTATATGAGACAACTAAAGTCTTGTCTCCATAGGTGTTTCTAGAAGAGGTTACTAATGATATGATGATTTGGGAAAGATACTTATGCCTAGGACAAGATTGGACTTTAGAAATTAGGGTCATTTATTTGTCTTACGATCTAGAACCGTATCCTCATGCTAGGTAGGCTAGCCAAAATCAGATTTCATGGTCCTTCATGTTTCATTCTTTGCAAAGATGAAGAATAAATATCCAATCATCTTTTTTATGTGTGTCCCTTTATTTTCTAGTGTTGGGATTGGCTATGTTTTAAACTATAATGGTCTTAGGCATAGTCACCCTCTCTTAATTGATCATAGACTGAAGAGAAGAAGAGAGATAATTATTGAATGCCTCAAACTTATCATGTGCAAGTGACTACATGAAGACATCTGCACACTAATCCTAGTTGGGGAAATATTTGAATTGTATGTTGTGTTATTGAACATGTTTGCATATTAAAGTAATTTGAACCTCTATGTGTTTAGTAATCTTATGAAACACTAGATTACGAACAAGATGTAGAACACCTTGATTATCACAATTTAGAACTATAAGCCGAGTCTGTGGAACTCTAAGTCTCAAAAGAATGTGATGTATCCATATCACTTCGTAGATAGCTCCTAGTGTATCATGGTATTTTTCCTTTATGGAAGATATAGAAACATAATTTTTATTCTTACTTCCTGATAAAATTGGACCAGATCCTAAAAAGAACACAAATCTAGAAGTGGATTTCCTATCATCAATAGAAGTTACATGATCTGCATTTGTGTATCCTGTCAAGAATAAATTATCATTCTTCTTGTACTTTAGGCCATACTCAATTATACCCCTAATGTATTTCAATAACCACTTTTTTGTTTTCCAACGTGTCACCTTTGGTTCCTACATGAACTGAGAAATATAGATGACAACATAGATAATATATGCCCTAGTTTATGTCAAGTAAATGAGACTCCAAATCAACTACTGATAGAGAGTTGTATTTACTTTTGGATATGGATCTTTATGAGATAACTAAAGTCTTATCTCCATAGGTGTTGCAATAGGCTTGCAGTCCATCATCCTAAATTTATTGAGCAATGTTTTAGTATACTTCATCTATTAAACATAAATGTAATGTTCTTTTTTCCATACCTATAAACCAAAACAATAGTGTAGCAGCCCAAGATCTATCATGTTAAAAAATCTCTTGAGATCATTCTTAGTTGCATCGATCATCTTCACTATACTACCAGTGATGACTAGATCATAGACATAAACAATCACTATAACAACCTCTACCCCACGTTGTTTGAGATAGATGTTAGGATCATATGAACTCCTATTGAATCCATGTTGTATGAGATACTCATCAATATTGATGTACCAAGCTTGAGGAGCCTATTTTATCCCACAGAGAGACTTGATAAACCTACACACCTTATATTCCTAATCAAGTATCACAAATCCTTCTGGTTGAGTCATGTAGACTTCTTTCAAATCTCTATTGAGAAAGGCACGTTTTACATCTATTTGATGGACTTTCCATCTAAATTGTGTAGCCATAGAAAAAACCATTCTGATATTCTTTATCTTAGCCATGGGAGCAAAAGTCTCCTCATAGTCAATGCCTTCTTTTTAAGTATATCCTTTTGAAACAAGCCTTACCTTGTACTTATCAATACTTCCATATTCTTTGTACTTGGTCTTAAAGACCCATTTACATCCTATAGGCTTCTTTCCTAGTGGAAGATAAAAAAGTGGTCAAGTGTTATTCTTTATCAGTGACTATTATTCTACATTCACGGTACTTTCCAAGGTTTTTACTGTAGGGATTGTGTTACTATTGAGGGCTCATAAGTTTCTTGAGCAATACTCATAAGGACCATATGAACCTCTTATCGAGTCATGATTTGAGTCCTTGGTCTTGAAGAGGATATATCTGGTACTCCATTCAAGTTAGCATCTCAAATAGTACTTGTATACCACTTGGGCATACGCTGAGTTTTAGGTGGTGGTGTTGGAGGTCTTGTTTAACTATCTTCATTTTCAATTTCACCATCACTATCTAAAAATATTATAGGAATTTTTCATGTATCATTTGCCTATGTAGAATGTGGATTGATTCCAGTCTTTTCACCAAACACTACATATTTATTGACTAGTACCTTCCTTGTTTCTAGATCAAGGAGCTTGTATGCCTTTGATTGTGTGTTGTATCCCACAAAAATGCATTCTTTTTCTTTCTTAGCCAACTTATTATTTTTCTTCTTATGAACATGCATGTATACCTTGCAACCAAAAAATCAAAGGTGATTAACCTTTGGTTTGTTCCCTATCCAAGCTTTATGAGGTGTGATTCCATCAAGAGCTTTAGTGGGTGACCTATTTAACAAGTAGACTGTAGTGTGACAAGCTTCTACCCAATATGTATTAGGAAATTTTGTATCCTCAACTTTGTTGTGAAACATTTCCAAAATGACTATGTTATATCATTCTACAACTCCATTCAACTGAGGTGAATATAGAGTGATCAATTATCAACTGATGCCATTCGCACTGAGATAGGATGAGAATCATTTATTAGTGTATTCCTCCCCATGATTTGAGTGGAGGGTCTTGATTTTCCTACTAGTTTCATTTTCAACCATGGCCTTGAAGTCTTTAAATACTTGCAAATATTGATCCTCAGTCTTCAATAAATATACCCACATTTTTTGTGAGTAATCATCAATAAAAAGTTGAAATTATTTGTACCCTCAGAAATTGGGAGCAAAATGTCTACACAAATCAGCGTACACCAAGTCCAACTTACTAAGTGATCAATATTCAATATTTCTAAAGGGAGCTCTTCTTTTTTTACTGCTAAGACATTGGTACATATATCATAAGATTACTTGAGTTTGGGAAGACCACAAACCATATCATGTTTGCTCAATTGTAACCATAACTCAAGTGACCATATCTTCTATGCCATAAGTTGCCTAGTTTTGTATCTTTGACCACATGTGTTTGATGATCATTTTGAACAAAATAAAGCTGAAACATTTTACCAATGTTAGAAGCCTTGGAAATCAATTTAAAATGCCTAGACTTATCTTTGATGTGGCAAACATTTTGACCATTTTGGTGATCAAATTCAACCATGAGGTTGTGGTCAAGTAACTGATTAATAGATAACAATTTTTTTGTAAGTCCTGGAATATAGAGAACATTTGAAATGTTGTAATTTTTATTTCCAAGTTGAATTTTGATGTCACCACTACCTTATACCATATATGAGGTATCATCTATAAGTGGTACATTACCCTTTGATTCTATTTTGGTCAATGTATAAAATCATTCTTTTCTCCCTATCATGTGTTTGGTTGCTCCTGAATCAACATACCAAATTACACTTGGATGGTTAGTAGACTGATGTGTTTGAGTAGCTAAATCATATTCCTCATTTGAAGAATCATTGTATTCAACAAAATTTCCATGTTGTTTAGGCTTGATTTTTTTTGTTTCCACCTATTTTGTTATTGTGGTTGCTTCTTTTCTATCTATGGCGAATTGTTAGAAGAGGACTTCTTTCTTGATGAGCCCTTTTGAAATGTGTTGTACTAACAATGTTTTAACTCATGTCCTTATTGTCCATAAATTTGACATGCTTTAGAAGAACATGAATTGTTCCATTATTAGTTTTATTGATTATTCTACTTTGGAGATTACTTTGGACCCTTCATGGGTTTCTTCCCCTTTTGATTTGATGCAAGTGCATGCTTCTCATCTATTTCCTCTAAATAATGTAAAGCTTCCTCTTGTTGTAACAAATTTAGCAATACCTCAAAGATTGGATTTTATCCTCTGATATTCAAAGTTGTCACAAAGATCCTATATATGAGGAGGAGTGATCAAATGACTATAGGGACCAAGGAATCATCTATCACCAATTCACCCAAAGATTAAGGTGAAGCCCACAAAGTTGCAATGCTTCTAAGGAATGCTTCTACTTTTTCATATGATTTGAGCCTGAGAGTGTGCAATTGGATCTAAAGATGCAAGATTTGATTTTGATTTTTAGTTTCATATACTATTTTAAGCTTATCCCAAGCATCTTTTATAGTTGTAGCACTTTGTATATGAGGTTGTACCTCATCCAAAACACCAAACATCTGATGCATGTTTGACCTATGTGCCTTCTACTACTAACCAAATATCTTCAAATTCAATATGTGTCTATACTTTTGTTTTCCATGCTACGTAATTATCACTATGAAATAGTTGTGTGTCAGGGAAGACAAATTTAGGTCATAAACCGGACATTGTGAATAGGAAGTTGCGTATGATAAATTAAAAATGTGTTGTTTAAGTGTGGAAATAAAATGTGCTTTTTAATTGTAAAAATGCATACATATAGGGGATAAATCATACACAAACATAGAAAAGGACATCGGACTCCACTGAAAATGCATCTAGAAAAAACAATGGAAAAATGAGGAAATTGGACATCGATCTCAATCAAAAATGCAGCCAAGGAGTTTAAAATTGTATTTTCCCATTGCAAGAAAATTTGAGGGTGGTGAGAAAATAAAATCCCCCCCCCCCATTTATCGGTCTTTGCAATTGTGGAAAAAATTAACCTCTTTGGCTAGATAATTCACTATTTTGAAAAAAATTGCTTTTTGCCTTACAATACTCACTTTTCATTTTAAATTTCACCAATGAAATTTACAAAATGAAAAATTTCAAAATAGCCTCTTCCTATAAAATTAACCTATTTATAATGATACCTCTTCCCACTCTTTTTTAAATATATAGATGTGATATTATATAATTATATTTAAAAGAGGGCCATTTAAATATAAATAAATATAATTATATAATCAAATCGATTTATCCAATTTGAAATAATTAATAAAAAAAACTTGGTGAACCTAAGTGGAAGAATGAAATGATAGCTTAGGAAGGTTGATCTACTGCTCAGATCTGGTGTGACATCGTTGAGCTAAGCAGGGAGCCATATGGTAGCAGAGGTTGAGCGATGATGTTGTTCAAATGCAGGATCACTGTTGATGGAGAGTGAAATGCTTCAGATTTGTAGGTTGATCTGATTTGTAGGGTCACTATTAATACCAAATACATTGAGAGGTACGTTGATTGTTTGTTGTAGGATGTCAGATGGACATAGATCTTGATTTCCACCATGGATGGAGCCATTAAAATGAGAATGATTGATGTTTTTATTTGGGTGATGCAATAAGAGTGCATGGTTAAGATTCATTGGTTGTAGGTCGACTAACCCTATTGATCAAAAGGCATCATGGAAGGATACATAGTTTGGCTTGGATTTAGTCTTTGTCTAACACCAAAAAAAATTGAATATTCTAATGTCTTGGAATGATCAATAATCTTGCATATTCAATTGATCTAAATGTGATAACCATTGATTCAATTGATTGTGATAACCATTGATTCAATCGATCCTTAAATTTTTGCTTGAATAGATGCAAATTGTGTAATAAATTTTTCAAAAAACAAAAAAAATTACCTACAACACAACTATTTTTCTTCTATAAAATTGGCAAAAATTTTGGTAGAATTTTGGCTTAGGATGTAAAAATTTAGAATAACATGTCGCATTCAAGGATTGCACAAACTTCTCTCTCAATCTCCACCAAATCTCTATTTTAGAAAAGTTAGTTGTCAAGTCATTTATTTTGTCAGACACTTATCTAGTTGTCCAAGTCAGTCCTAGACTTATTATAACTAGGTGTAAAAGTAGACTAATCCCATAGATCTCAACATTTATCACTTGACTATACCATCATTAATTCACATAAGGTGTAATCTTTATGCACTCACCTGAAGCATAGTAGAGAAAGAACTAGGTCCCACATTGGGCTAGTTGTGCCATGGCAAAACTCATTCTTCATTTGACTTGGTCACCGCAATAATGGTTTTGGTAAGTGTATTGGTGCAAGTCATTCTAAATGAAGTTTGATGGTCTATAGGCACAAAGCCTATTTGGGGATCTCATTCTGGTCATACAGGTGCAATATTATAATTGGTAGTTTTTTGTCTCAAGGGTGTAGGCCTCTAACTTACTAGGCTTAGCACCATTCGGCACTAATATGGGTTAAGGGAATTAATTTATAACAAGGGTTAATGCTTAGGCTAGTGCTCTTGGTAAGGTCCTCAAAGCTTGGGCACAACTTCTCTTACACTTAGGTTAATTCAAATGTTCTATTGATGTCATCACTTACACAAGGATGTCATTAACAAATTAAACTGAAAGCTTGTTGAAACTTAGTATTCATATAATAAAGCTTAAAATTATAACCTTTCTAAAGATTTCATAATAAATTATCATGCAAAGAACATAATTATAACCATATAATCTAAACCAATAATCATTTAAGTGTAATGCCATTATTCATTAAACAAAGTTCAAATACACAGAGTACATATCAATAAAAATACAACACATGCTCATCTAAAACTACTAATGGCCTAGGGGTCACAAGAAAGCTCGGGTACTACAGATTGGATCCTCAAGGGCATCTAGGCTAAAACCTATGTGAATGGTGTTCATAACATGATATATTTATAGATATTTACTACCTTAATTCACATCCCTTGCATACTGGTTCGATCTTGGCTTTATAGCAGTAAGAAGCATCTTTATGCCAGGGTGGAGGGTGCACACCAGGTGTTGAGATGGAACATTGGTTGATCATTCTACCAACTTCATAACTTTGCATATTTTACATTACAATCACCATGTGCAACCACTTATGAAGATGCCCTTAAAAACTGGGTGCTAAGTAATTCCTTGTCAAGTGGCATAAGATCTGCAATGATTCTTATAGCTAGCGTAAAAGGTGCTAAAACAACAATCATTCCAAATGATTACCTCATACTGAGATATTTTTTGAGTTGGCATAGATCAATACTTAGTCAAAAGGGGCCTAACATTTACCCCATACAAAATTATTAGTCCATCCTTGGACTAGTCTTTCAATGCTCTTGGCATGCAGAACTCCAACACGCTCTCCTTTTTTTTAGTGTTGAATTTCTCAAAGCCCTTGATGGTGAGCTTGAGTTCAATGACATTATCTATATCTTTTGAGGTAGTGCTATGTGCAAGCACATCCATTTTATCCAATTCATTTTGGAAGGTATCAAGGTTTTCCTTAGATTTTGCCAGTCCTTTGTCTAATATTTCTCCTTATTCACATGCCTTGGTTTGCAAGGCATAAAAGAGTGATTTCAATATTTGTTCCTAGTCTTTGATCTACATACTCAAGGCATTGACCTTTCCCATTATTTGGGATCACTCATATCTATTCACAATGTATACCTATGCCATTAGCTCATCCTTCTCCTTCTTTGACTTTTTGAGGCATGCATCTATGATTGATGCCTGGTTGGAGAAGTTATAAAATATGGTGTCGACTGCATATGTGCCCTCTTGAAGTTGTGCAAAGAGGTCTTCCACCTCTTTGAGCTTTGCAGCTAGCTCTTATTTTATTATATTTCATGGGTCCTCCTCTTCTTCTAGTGTCAACTCTACCTTCAACCTTGGGAGGATCTTCTCCACTAGCACACATACCTTGTCAACCTCCAAAAGATTCAAAGTATTAATGTCATCTAAGAGGGATGGTTCGACTTCCTCTACATGCTCAGCTAGTTATTGTAGTTTGAATTTCATGGCCTTTACTTCCTCTTGTAATTCCATTGAGATCTTCTTCCAATTTGAAGTCATAACATCATTAATGATGTTATTTCACACTACTTTAGAGGCCATGCAAATGAGTGCATTGGATAACCTAAATGGGTTCATTGCATAGGGGTTTATAAGAAGGGAATCATGCCCTTTTTCCAATTTACCTACACCTAGTATGGCCTTTTATGACACCATGAAATGAGGCTCATCTATATAACTATCAAAATTGAATGACAACTATTAACACATCCTCATTATGGTAGCTTTTGGGGGTATGTACTCAAACATATAGTAATATCCTTTGATTTACCCCTTCTACACCTTTTCTCTTAGGCTTGGCTTGGTGCCTTCTTCTTTAGTGATGGCCAGCTCTATCTATTCTTGTTCCTCTTCATCAGTGTTAGTGCTCTCTTCAGTGCTTCCCTTTGAGGTTTCTTATTCTTATTCTAGTAGGGTTTCTTTCTTGGACTTCTCCCCTTTATCCACTTTTTCTTCCTCCTCAGTGCCAGCTTCTCCCTCTTATTTATATTGGGTTTCTTTAGCATTCTATGTTTTCTCTTTCAAAGCACCAAGATTGCCTTCCTCATCTCCAAGCACCCCTTCACTACTTGGGCATGCTTATTGTGCAGCTTGGCTTGCTATGCTAGTGGAGGTACTAAGCACCTTTTCTATTGTTATTTTCTCAAGTGGTTTTATGCTTGCATCAACCTTTTCTTCTTCCTTCTCTTTCCTAGACTTTTCTTCCTAGGTTTATTTATTTTTCTTAGCCTTCCTCTTCTTTATTAGTGTTAAGGCCTTTTCTTCCTCAACCTCAAATTTTTTGATCTCTTCCTGGGTCATGACCTTTACCTTCATGGCATCCCTTCTCTTTTCCATCACCAGCACCATCCCTATCTCTTCTCATTATGGCCTATTGTCTTTCACAAGCTTCTCTTTTCCTCAAATTGTGCAGGCTATGTGGAGGGCCCTTTTGATGAGGTGATGGGCTCTTTTCCTACTTCTTATTCTTAGAATATGTAAAATCCCATCCCTACTTCTTTATCCTCCATTTCTTCATGAACCTTATATGCTTCTATTTCCTCATGTGCCTCTATCTCATCATGTACCTCTTATGCCTCCATCTTTGCCAAAGTTATTGTGGGCATTAAAACTAGCCCCTTGGACTTCTTTTTCTTCTCCCTTTAACTAGGTGAAGTAATTCTTAGCATGAAGGTTATATGCTTATTCTTTGAGTTCAAGGGGGTGGATTCATCATTGGAGGTGATCTTAAATCTGATGTGCTCCTGCATCTCCTCAAGTGTCTCCCCCTTTTTCTTTTGGGGAGACTTATTTTGTGTTACTAGCATCAACTTCCCTTCATCATTGATCCTAAAGGGAAGTCATTATCCTTCTTAGGGTGTGTGCCCTTTTTTCTCAACTTCATCTCATAGTATAACATGTGGATGTGTCTGATTATGACTTCCTTTTGAAGGGGATAAATGTCAGTCTAATCTGAGTCATCCTCCTCATCCTTAGTAGCTTTCCATCTTAGGTGCAAGTATTGGTGCCACAACTTAATTATTTTTGAATCCATGGCTTTCACTGGGATGTCTAGCCACTACACATTAGGGATTCTCCTTAGTGCATCCCTAAAATACTTGGTAAAAAAAGTGTAAGGGGGCTTTAACTAGCCAGATAGATTGTCATGTATGAGATCCAAGCACATTACATAGAATTGTTTCATAATGATGAAGGTTACCATTTCAAACATATTTTGAGGAAGCTCCTTGAGGATGCACCATTCCTCCCCAAATGCTTAGATATATTGGTCACACCACCCCATCACTCAAGTCTTGTACATTTGGGAGAAGGGGGGGTAGGTGAAGTTTTGATATTTCAGTGCTAGGGAGTCCTTATGCATCAATAAGACCCAAAGGTTATCCTCATCACCATTAGGCATGTCGATCTCCTCCATCATAATTAGAATTAACATTGATCCCCACCAAAAATTCTCTCATGATATATGACACTCAAGCACATTCTTCACCATTTCCTATGCAATGAACTTTGTGATATTAAACTTGACCCCTACACTATGTGGTAGGTGATACATAGGTATGCCTTAGTGATGTTTGTCTAATAACCATTGGGGAAAAGTTTTGAACTCATGAGGCACATAAATACCCTTATATTGAGGTCCTTGATGTCTTTTATTGGGAATGCAAACCCTCCCTTATATTACCCCAAGATTTTCATGACCCTTTCAACTTCAGCATCATCTACCATCATCTAGTGGATGTCTATGCCAGAGTTTGAGAGCTTGATGATTCTATAAATGAGGCTAGTTGACAACTAAATGTGCCTCCCTATGAAGTAGAAGTGGTCTTTGTGTATGTGCAAGAGGAAGAGCTACATGAGTTCCTTAAGCTTCCTAAAATATGGAAGCTCATAAAGCTGAGTTGTGTTAGTGCTCCATAGTCTGTCCTTGATGGAGACATCAAACAATGTTGTGCCTACCTCAGTCTTTGCCCCCATCTCAACCACCCAGTCTTCTACTAATTCTTTCATATTACTTGAGGTACGATGGTTGTATTCTTTGAGCTAATAGGTGTGTGTAAAAGATGTCCAACTCTCTCCTAGTAAGACCTCTATGGAAAACAGCATTTCTTGATAGGACATCTTCACAAACACCTCCAAATCAACCTTGATGATGCTAACTCCTTCTACTTGTTGCACTTTTTTCTTCATTGTAGCCACTTATGCTATCATCCATTCTTGTTTGGAATCCTTCGGCACCTAGTGTGGACTTCCTCATCATAAACTGACTAGTGTATAAGCACGGTCTATTTTACTTGTCAAAGCCTATAATTTTTTTGGCACTCTAATAGTCATGGGATATGTGACTACGAATTTAGCTCTTGAGTTTCATTTATCGTTAATGATAACCTCGACATCACTCCCATTTTTTACTACCTAGTTCTTTCATAATTCATTCCCCACACTTCTCTATGCCAATATCAAAGGGAATACAACTCCTTTCTCTATTCAATTATTCACTTTTGGCATCTATGGGTACTCAAGGTCTCACTATAGTAGCATTTTCTTACTTTGGCTCTATTTTATTTGTTCACCTCTGGTTCACTGCTCTGCATTTTAGTTTAAATTAACTTGAGGTTTATAATCTAAACATCCATCCCTTTATTGATTTATACCCCTAATTTATCTACATTTTTAATTACAAGTGACTAATGGTGTGGTGAGGCCTAGATTTCTTTGAATTCACTAAAACCCATGAAATCCATGAAAATATGCTACCATGTATGCATTCAATGTGGATATTTGTACTTCCACCATTACCTCAATAAATTCTCCTAATGATATTTTTAGTGAGTGACATGTAGTTAAAATGGTCACTTCTTACCTAACTTTGGGTGGATACCATATTTTTGAGACGGTCTCTCTCCTTTGCTTTGATCATTTGGTGTGACCTTCACCTTCCTTATGGTAACTTAGGCACAACGCTTCACATGCATGTATTTTAGCCTCCATGAATCTAGTAGAAATACGAGGGTAAAGTTGGCACTAAGGAAGAAGAAGCTAATAAAGGGGACAAGCCTGAGGAAGAACCCCTACTAGAGCAAGAATAAGAAACCTTAGAGGGAAGTGCTAAAGAGAGAACTAGCACTGACGAAGAGGAACAAAAATAGATGTATCTAGCCCCTTATACTTCTTTTTCTTCTCCCTTTTTCTGGGTGAAGTAATTCCTGGTATGAATGTCATGTGTTTCATCATTGGGGCTAAGTGGCTGATTTCATTATTAAAGGTAATATTCAATCTAATATGCTCCTACATCTCCTCAAGTGTCTCCCCCTTTATCTTTTGGGGAGACTTCTTCAATTCTACTAGTGTTAGTTTCCCTTCATCACTGGTCTAGAGGGGGAGTTCATCATCTTTATCAGGGCATGCACCCTTCTTTCTTAGCTTCATCTCATAGTAAAACATGTGGATGTGCCTAAGTATACTTCCTTTTAAATGGGATGGATGTTAGTGTGATCTAAGTAATCTTCTTCATCCTTGGTAGTTTTCCCTCCTATGTGCACATATTGGGACCACAACCTATTTCTTTATAAATCCATGATTTTCACTGAGATGTCTAGCTATTATGCATTAAGGATTATGATTAGTGCATCCCTTAATTACTTGGTAGATAATGCATAGGGGAGCTTTAGCTAGCTGAATCAGTTGTTGTATATCTACTCCAATTGCACTACATAGAAGTGTTTCATAATGGCAAAGGTCATCATTCCAAACATATTCGAAGGGAACTCCTTGAGGATGTGTCATTCCTCCTTGAATACTTTGATATATTGGGTGCATCACCCCATCACTTAGGTCTTGTACTTATGGGAGAAGGTAGGGGGAAAGTGAAGTTTTGGTATTTCAATGTTGGGGAGTCCTTGTGCATCAGGAAGACCCAAAGGTTGTCCTTATTGCCATTAGGCACATCAATATCCTCCATCACAATTAGAATTAACATTGACCCCCACTGTAAGGTCACTCACACTTTATGACACTCAAGTGCATTCTTCACCATTTCCTTTGCAATAAAATTTGTGATATTAAACTTGACCCCCTATGTCATGTGGTAGGTGATGCACAAGTAGGCCTTGGTGATGTTTGTCCACTAACCACTGGGTTAAAGTTTTAAATTCATCAGGAATGCGTTTACCCTCATCCTAGGGTTCTTGATGTCTTTGATTGGGAATAAAAACCCTCTTTTGTAGTACCCCAAGAGTTTCATGACCCTTTCAACTTTAGCATCATCCACCATCATCTGATAGATGTATGCACCAGAGTGTATGAGCTTGGTGATTTTTCCAATGAGGCTAGCTAACAACTGCATGCACCTCCCTAAAAACTAGAAGCAATCTCCATGGACACACAAGAGGAGGAATTGTATGAGTTCCTCTAGCTTCTCAAAAAATGGTAACTTATAGAGTTGAGTTGTGCAAGTGCTCACTAATTTATCCCAGATGGAGACATCAAATAATTACATAATTGCCTCAATCTTTGCCCCTGTATCAACCACCCAGTCTTGTGCTAGATCTTACACATTACTTGAGGTGTGGTGGTTATATTATTTGAGTCATAAGGTGTGCTTGAAACATGTCTAACTCTCTCCTACCAAGACCTTAATGGGATACTGCATTTCCTAATAGGACATCTTTGTAAGCACCTCTGAATCAACCTTAACAACACTAACTCCTACTAGTTAAACTTTCTTCGTTTTCACAATCACTTATTCTATCATTAGTTCTTGTTTAGCATCCTTATACACCTCATGCGGACTAGAATTCACATGTTTTTCCCCATCCTGAACCAACTGGTGTTGAAGTATGGTCTGTTTCACTTGTCAAAGCCTGTAATTTTTTATAGTGCTCTTCACAATTGCAAGATTTATGACTATGAATTTAGATCTTGAGATTCTCTTGTCATTAATGGTAGCCTTGGTGGCACTCCCATTTTTTACTACTTAGTTATTACATAATTCATGCCCCACACTTATCTATGCAAATCTCAAAGGGAATGCAATTCCTCTCTTTATTCAATCATTCACTTTTGGCATTTGTGGGTACTTAAGGTTTCACTGTAGTAGCATTTTCTTGCTTTGGCTCTAGTTTTCTAGGTTGGCTCTAATTCACTGATCTACATTTTAGTTCAAAGGTTTGTAACCTAAACCAGTCATCCCTTTGCTACTTTATACCCCTAATTTAACTACCTTCTTAATTACAAGTGAGTAATGGTGTGTTAGTGCCTATATTTCTTAGAATTCACTAAAACACATGAAATATACAAAATTCATTACCACATACACATTCAATGCAGATATTTGTGCCTTCACCATCACCTAAATAAATTCTCCTAATGGTATTTTTGATGAAGTGATGTGTAGTTCAAATGGTCACTTCCTGCCCAACTTTGGGTGGATGCTAGCTTGTCCAGATGGTATTTCTCTTGCACTTTGTTTATTTGGAATGAATTTCACCTTCCCTATGGTAACATAGATACAATACTTCACAATTACATGATTCAACCTCTATGGATCCATCTTCTCATTCTAATATACTTTTATTTCAAGCTTGATTTTCTTTCTTTGGTCAATTTATCTACACTTTCATCTCTTATCTTGGCCTATCCTACCCCATACAAATCCTTTGTGTTGGTCCTATAGTCCTTCACTTTCTAGGTGTCTTGTGCACTTGGCATCTTATGTGCCTTTCTTTCATCTTATGCATACTAATATCTTGTGTCCCCTTCTCCATTACTCGGTACTAATATTTTCAAAGTTTGAGGAGTTCCATGCATATAGAAACTTAGGTGTCTAACCTTAGGTGTTAAGGAAATAACCTCGCTCAACTCACCTGA
This sequence comes from Torreya grandis, assembly GCA_037957365.1. NCBI lineage: Eukaryota > Viridiplantae > Streptophyta > Pinopsida > Cupressales > Taxaceae > Torreya > Torreya grandis. The sequence continues at coordinate 601,463 of JARHVA010004421.1, forward strand.
CCGGTAATATGCATTGAAGTTCTAGACCAACTTTTCCACATGCCTAAAATCACCTCAATTCTTGAATCTTGTGCATAAAGATCTTGTACACCTCTTGTCTAAATTTGGAAAGCTTCATGCACCCATAACTTAGGTGTCTAGCCTCAAGAACTTTAAAATTGTCCATACTCAACTCACCCGACTGGAATTATATGTGTAAGTGATAGAAGATTTCATCGATGGGCCTTTAAGCACCACTTATTGGCTCATCACTACAATAACACAAAACAACGCAAATTAAAAGGAATTTTTTAGCTTGTGCCAAACTTTATTTTGGTTAGCATAATACAACCTAGTCATGACCAAGAAATTAGTGTTTGATGTCACAAGCACCATCTTATTGCCTATAAGGCTTTAATCAATTGCCATTAAAATGCTCAGGGAGCATTTCACCCAAAATTTGTAGCTTGCATGTATTTGTATCTAATATGTTATGGATGACATATGGACCCATCCACTTTATCTATAACTTGCCCATATTTTTGAGGTACTTTGAGTCATAGAGCAAGACTAATGCTCCTTTAGTAATTACCTTGTGCTTAATATACTTGTCATGTCAGAGCTTCTAACGTGCCTTCTCTATCTGTTGGCTCCACTTTGCTTGGGCACATACCTCATCTAAACACTTCAAGTCTTTCAGCCTTGTACTCAATGACTCTTGGTCATCTAAACAACCAATTCACATAATGTGCAATGATTGCACCAAGAACTCCATCAGTAGAATTGCCTCAGTGCCAAACACCACTTGAAATGGTGTAGCCTTGTTTAAGTGCTTATAGGTTGTGTGATATACCCATAATACTGCTGACACTTGATCATCCCAATATTTGAAACCAATGTTGCATATCTTCATGAGGCACATCCCTAAGATATTATTGAATGCCTCATCTATGGCATTCACTTGTAGATGATAAGGCTTTATTTAATGGTGCACCACCATGTATTTGGTCAACAGGATTTGGACAATTTCATTAATGAAGTATGCACCTCTATCGCTAGTCAAATTGAGTGGGAACCCATAACACCTTATGATATTCTCCCATATGAACCTTATCGTTGTGGTGGCTATATAATTTTTGGTTAGATCTACCTCATCCCAGTTGGTGAAATAGTTGGTGGCCACCATAATATACCTTATGCCTGTGCACCTTATTGTGGGAGTAATTGGCCTAACGAAATTAATGGATCATTTTTTGAATGGTGCCTGGGAAAGAATGGGGATGAAGGGAATATCATCTCAAATTTTGGGTTTCCCTATATGTTGGCATATGTCACATGCCTTAGTGTAATCTTTTATATCTTGAAATAGACTTGGCCACCACAAGCCTAGTTGTAATACCTTGTATACTATTGCATCTCCAACATAATAACTTCTTGCTATCCCTTCATGTGCCTCACACAAAAAGGATTCCTTTACATGTTCTAAGACACATCAATGAATGACTTTATCTTGGCCTATTTTATACAGTCAATTCCTCATTGATGATCTAAAAAGGAGTGGTGTGAACTACAAGTTATTTCTTCTCTTTGGTTGCCATTATTTGGGGCACAGATCTAGACATTAGAAAAATGCTTATCTTTGCTAAGTCCTTAGGGGTGCACTAGACTCTATATAGTTATGAATTCAACATGTCATCCTCAATAGGTGTTACGCATCACTAGAGTTGATGCAAGATAAATGGTCTGGGCCTGAGTTCTATTTTCTAGGCTTGATGAAAACTGAGAACTAGAATTCTTGAAATAGAACTATCCATCTATAAATGTGTCTATGGAGAATAGGCTTATTTATGAGGTACTTAAGTGCCTCATTATTTGTGAAGAATATGAATGGGGTCACCAACAAATATTGCCTAAATTTTTATAGGGCATAGACCATGGCCAGCACCTTGTGCTCAATTGTTATAGAGTTTTTCTCTACTTGTGCTAATTTTATACTTGCGAAGGAGATGGGATGATTCATATTACCTTCATCGGGCTACACCAAAATGGTGAAAATTATAGATCCAAAAGCATCACCATGGATGTTAAATGGGGTCATCTAGTCAGGAAATTATAAAATAGGTGTGTTATCCAATTTGAGCTTTAGAGTTTCAACGGCATCCTCTTGTACTATGCCCCAATAGAATAGGCCATATTTACACAGAAGCTCCTCTAGTGGTGTTAAAATCTTTGCATAGCTCCTTATGAATTTCCTATAATATCTACAATTGCTCAGAAAGGCATGAACATATTTTTCCATTTAAGGGGTCTGAAACTAAATGATTATTGTAATCTTTATAGGATCAATGAGCAAACCATATTTACAAATAATACGCTCGAGCAAGGTTCCAAAGGGTGTCATGAAGATGTACTTCTTTAGGTTCAAATATATATATAGATTCTTTCACCTTTCAAACATCAGGTGTAAGATATCATAATGATCCCTGATGAGCCCATACATAGTCCAGTCATCAAAGTACACTTAGAGGAACTTTTGGATGAAGTCCTTAAATGTAGTGATCACCATTCTAGAGAACATAGATGGTGCATTCTTGAGTCCAAAGGACATCACATTTTAAGTGAAATAACCCCATTTAGTCACAAAGGTTGTTTTGGGCTTGTCCTCCTCTTCAATCTAGACTTGATGGTATGCAAATAACCATTAATGAAGGTGTAGATCTCATAACCTATGATGTCATCAAGACATCATCGATGAATAGAGTCAGGAAGGGGTCAATGATGCAGGTGGCATTTAACATTTTATAATTAGTGCAAATATGAGTGCACCTATATTTCTTGATTTTAATCACCATGGGGCTTACCCATTCATATTCCTACATAGAGTAAATAATTCTTGTAGCTAGCATCCCATCAATCTCTATCTTGACCTTGGCATGGATATAGGGGTTCATTTTGTAGGCATGATTCTTGATAGGTCTTGTGTTATCCTCCAACTTTATATTGATTTTCCCAAGGGATGGGTGGGTACCCTTCATGTCTCAATAATTTCAAGGGAACAAGTCTTGGAATTCATTCAGGAGATTCAGAATTCATGTCAACTCTGCATCAAACCAATATGCACCTAGAGTAGCCATCTTTGGCTCCCCTTCTATGTTGATGTCTACCTTGGTCATCTTAAACAATGTGTAGTAGGGTTCACTCCTTTCCTGGTCTGAGTCCTTGACATGTCAAGTTCTCTTATTTTCTCTATGCAAATATGAGTCAGGTCTTCTTCATCATGGGCACTATCATCTATTTGGTGCACTAGTTTCTTCTTACCTGTCAAGATCATCCAAGTGTGCTCCTTACAGGTTTCATCATCTTATTCACTCAAGTCACTATTGAGTGCCTTATCTTCAAATAAAGTTAGGAGTTACAGCCCTTTTTCCCTAAACATATCTCTTAGGTGCTCCTCTAAGATGGTAGTATCTTCAAATACTACCCTATGAATCATTTGTAGTGGATCAATCAACTCTAAGTTCTATGAAGAAAAGTAGAAGGTATGTATAAACCTCTCCTTGAGTGTGTCCTAATTTTTTATCTCATAATGCATCTCATTGACTATGTACTATGCTCATGCCCATGTCTTCAACATCTTGTAAAACGTGTGCACCCATAGGTTCCTTGGGGCATTCATACCATAGACAGTCCAAGTTTCTTTAAATAAGTGCACATGTGCTAGAGGGTCAAAATCACCAGAGTATGTAGAGATGTCTAAGTCCTCATTAGATTTCCTAAATATAGTGCATAGTGCTACTTTTACATCTTTCCAAGTGGGTAATCTAAGATTTTGTGCTACCCACCAATGAGCAGCAGTGCTTTTTAAGGTATACACCAGTGTGCCCATTATATCTATCTCCTTTAGGACACATGCTTCTAAGTTGTGGACATACTCTTCCATAGGTTTTCTCCCCTCATACCTTGGTAGTGTTGCAAGTTTTCCTTTACTCAAGAAAAAGACTTTCTTTTCATTCTTGGCATAAAGGACCCATTTCTTGGAAGTGAAATCAATTTAGACCTAGTCAATCCTCATAGTTTTTGGCACCTTTGCACACACTAAGTGACACCATTAACTAGTGGTTTCATAAGCTTATTCAATCCATAATTCACAAGTAATATCAATGGTGTTTGAGGCTTACTGTCCATCTTCCCAAGATAACACTCCTTCGTCATTGAGATTGAGAGTCTCAGTGCCTTGTATCATGATGTTATAGATATGGTTAATCTCATCCTTGAGATCAACACTTTCCATGTAGGGGTCCTTGGTCACTTGAGAGAGGGATCATGACCCTCTCCTTGCCACTTTCAAAAGTCATGTAGTACCTCTTGAAGCACATGTCTATGTTATTGGCATAGCACCATGGCCTTCCTAATAGCACTAGGTAATTATCTTGCTCTACCAACTCGATCTCCTTGAGTCAGCACAAAAATCAGTACCCATGATATATATAATGGTGATCTTCAAAATTATGATGGGTTGCACTCTAGTCTTGTTAGCCATGAAAATCACATGGGAGAAGGCCTCAAGGTTCGCCTAACCATCTTTTCCCATGCATTATTGGTCAAAATATTAACCTTAGTGTTAATGTCCATAAGGACCTCACATACTAACCACCCATCAATGATGGCATTCACAAGGAGTTCTTGATCATACTTCACATTTTTTATATGCATCACTTCTCGTGCCCTCTTTATGTGGTGTGTGATAACTCTAACTTGTTTTTTCCCTACATGCTCCAAGATCAAGTTTTTTAATAGGGATAGCATTCATTCCATTTATAAGAGGTGAAAGATATTTTTTAGCTCTGATATTTTAGCCTCTTGACTATCTTACTTCTTTTAAGAAGCGGTGTCCTATGCTTCTATGTCATACACTAGATGGAGCTCCCCTTGTAGATTCTCGATGATGCTCAGCCTATTACAAAACATCTTTTTAGTGCATAGGGTCAGGGTAAGGCACATCCTTGGTTTTTGGATACATGATGTGTTTATTATGACTTGGTCCTCCACATTCTAAGTGCAACTCTGGTATTAGCTCAACTAGTGGCTGAGTGGTAAACCCACTATGAGTAGTTACCTACATTTTGATTGGCTTTGTGTGGGTCAGTTACACCTTCATAGTCCACTTATCTATTTTTGGCTCATGCCAGATCATTATTATGCCTTTGTCTATGCAAGCCAACCTTAGGTTAGTTTTTTATATAATTTAGGTCATTCCTTGACCTTATGTGGTCCTCAACAATACCCATGCATTAGATGTGTAGGGCAGTCGCATTGATAGTGCTCAATTGAGCCACATTTATAACATGAGTGTGGTGGGAATCTTCCTCCACCACATCTTCTACCTCACCCTCTGATGCCTCTTTTCATCCCATAATTGGCATTCTATTGGAAATAACCCTTATTTCCTTGGTTTGCCTACCCTCCAACTGCTACAGTTACTTGCCATGTCCCTCTCTCCATGTTTTCATGCATCTCATCGATTACATGGTAATCAATTGAGGTAAAGTGTAGGTATTTCACAACTTAAAATAGAGGGTTTTGTTAACCTAATTGGATTTTTATAAAAAATATTAATTGCAAACAACATGTCCCTCATGAAAAACCTCATAGCTTAGAAGCAATGTGTGCACATTCCTTCAAGGGTAGTTATTCCTATTATGGACTTCCATCTCGTAGTCAGTGCACCATAATCTACTTCAAGCATCTTATGAAAAACTAACATTTAGCTTCTATAGTTGGTTGGCCATAGATGTAATTTGCACCTATATGAAAGGGCTAATTCCTTTATCAGTACTCATGACTACCTTGGTTTAGAGTGTGGATTCAAGCACTTCTCGAGGGTCTACGAATGTATTTATGGATAGTGCTCTTCTAAAGGGTACTAATAATCCTCCAAAAAACTAGTGTGCATGCTTGGAGGGGTGAATATCATAAGTAAGTTTTGAAAGAAGAGTTTTGAACCTAGTGTCATATAGGTGCATACTCTCTAATAGTCCTTGGTTAATTTCCTTTTGCACTATGATGCTCTATTGTTCAAACTCAATAATATCAAATTTATTCAAAAATGCTTCCTTCAAAGTTTCATAGTCAATCATAGCTTGGTTAGGATCAAATATTCTATACTAGGTATGAGCATGATCAAGCAAAGTTGTCATGAACTATGTTGCCTTGTATTCTGACTGGGTTATACCATAAGTGTGCCATTGAAGCTCACATTTTAGCACATGCTCTATGGCATTTTCCACACCATGATATTTTGGTAGGTGTATGGCCATATCATAATATATTTGATACGAGAGTCATTGGCAATTGAGGTGCTTACCCCCTGGTACTTATCTTAGCAATGGTCTTCTAATGCTCTCAACCAATGGGTTGGGCATCGGCCCCATTTTTACTGGTGGCACCATTGAAGTCAATGGTGCAGTGCTACTCACTTGTGGCACCAAGCCACTTCTTGTGGGTTATTGCTTAGTCTATATAGCTGACATTTGCTGAAATAGAATGCTTACACTCACATTTCATGTTATTGAGCTAGTACCCAAAAGTATAGAGGTATCTTCACTTATCTCCTTGTAAGGAATAACTTATTCAATCATAAAATTATACTCTAAGCCTACAAATTGGTCAAAGTCAATGTTGATAATAGGGTCATTTATCACTCTTCTTTCTTCTTAAGGGGGATCTAACACATGAATTTGTGTCATAGGGTCAAAAGGGGTAGGTGCATCTAGCGCATATTCAATGGTCATTTTTATAGGAACCCAAAGCATTCTACACCTATCAACTATTGAGCTCAATTTATGGCTTCATTATTTCTATCCTCTTAGCATTACTATAATTCAAGAGATCCTTCTCCATGCCCTCCCCATTCCCTATGGGTCCTCTTGGCACTTCTAGGTTCCAGATCTTCTATCATCTTGTGCCTTATGTTATAATTTTGTTGCTTGAGTTATTAGGTGTCCATTTGCTTGTTCCCTTCCATTGTGCTTCACCTACACATCCCCGTATTCCCCATTGTACTTCTCATACATGAAAGGACTTTAACCTTCCATTATCAAGGTTTCAAAGCCATAATCCACCATCAGTTTCTTAATTTATGTACTAAATTCTTTCACACATATGCCTCTGGGCTTGCATAAGAATTGATATGTTGCTTCCTCAAGGTAAGATTATGTTGACACAGTGAACTCAAGCATGTAATTGTTTAGTGCTCCTTGCCACCATTTGTCTACAGCTTTAGTCCAAGTGGCATCAAGATTTTCAAGCTTTTCTAAGTGCTCATTTGTCCACTCAAGGCATTGTTCATAGCTTCATCTCCTATGGGTTGTATAGGTAGCCAACCATTGGTACACATGATTAGTTAGTTCACAAAATAAAACCTCATATAGAGCATCATACAAATTATGCTAGATCCATTTCCTCAATTTTTTCCTTTACAGGTTGGATGCTTCAGCTAGAGCTATCTTCCACTTGTTTCAGCCAGTGCTCAATGTTCTCAAGGGAGAGTAGGATAATTATTATTTTGCACCATTATATAAATAAAATTTAACATGGGTCCCAATAATGGAAGCAAAATGTTGTATAAAATTTGGTTATCAAGTCATTTACTTTGTCAAGTTGCTTATCTAGTTGTCCAAGTCAGTTCTAGACTTTTTACAACTAGGCACAAATGTAGACTAACCCTATAGTGCTCAACATTTATCACTCGACTACAATGGTATCAACCCACATAAGGTGCAATCCTTATGTGCTCACCTAAAGTATAGCAGAAAAAGAATTAGGGCCCACATTGGGCTAATTGTGCCATGATGCAACTCATTCTTCATTGGACATGGTCACTGCAATAATGACATTGGTAAGTTTATTGGTGCAAGTCATTCTAGGTGAATTTTTATGGTCTAAAGCCATAAATATTATTTGGGGATCTCATTCTGGTCATAGGGACACAAGCTTATAATTGGTGGTTCTTTTATCTTAAGGGTGCAGGCCTTTGACTTATTGGGCTTAGCACCATTTGACATTAAAGATGGGTCAAGGGAATCACTTTATAACAAGGGTTCATGCTTAGGATAAGGCTCTTGGTAGGTGCCTCAAAGGTTATGCGCATAAATTATATTACACTTAGGTTAATTTGAAGGTTCTATGGAGGTCATCACTTACGCAGGGATGCCATTTATGGGCTAAACTAAAAGCTTGCTAAAAATTAGTATTCATATAGTAAAGCTAAGCATTATAACCATTATAAACATTGTGCAATAAATTCTTATGCAAATAACATAATTATAACCATATAAGCCATACCAATACTCATTTAATTGCAAATCCATTCTTCATTAAAAAAAGTTCAAATACACAGAGTACATATCAATAAAAATAGAGCACATGCTCATCTAAAATAAGTATTAGCCTAGAGGCTCATAGGCGAGCTTGGGAACTAAAAATTGGATCCTCAAGGGCATCCAAGCTAAAACCTATGTGAATGGCATTCATAACATGATATCTAGAGTTAATTCTCTATAGCTTTACTAGCTTAGTTTATGTCCCATGCATACTAGTTCAAGCTTATATTTAAAATAGTAAGAAGAATCTTCATGCTAGGGTGGAGGGCATGTATTGGGTGCTGAGTTAGAGCCTTAGTTGATCATTTTTTTGGTTCCATCACCTTGTGCCTTTTGCACTCTAGTCACCATGTGCAGCCACTTATGAATATGCCATTAAAAATTGGGTGCCAAATAACTACCTATTAGCTTGTGCAAGATCTATGATGATTATTTCAATTGGCATAAAAGGTGCCAAAATAATAATCATTCCAAATGCTCGCCTTACACTGAGAAATCTATTGAGTTAGCATGGATCCATACTTAGTCAAAAATGGGCCCAATAATTTCCAATGCTTCAAAAACCTCCTAAGGATAACTTGCTATGATACCAAATGAAAGTCATAATGAAATTGCATTAGCAAAATCACTACTATAGATGCTTATTTATATAATAATACGTGAGATTAAATCTCCTAATTTGTAGGGGATTATGATTCACAATATAACTAATCACACATAGGAAATACTAAACTTAGATAACATATGTTACATGTCAATTAAAGTTGTAAATTACCTTGAGACATTTATTATAAATATGCTAGGATAAATTAATTATTCTAATAGAATAAATATCCAATAATCTTCTTTATGCATGTCCCTTTACTGCCTAGTGTTGCGTTTGGTTATGTTGTAAACTAGAATGGTCTTCAACCTGGCCACCCTCTTTGTTTATTACATTCTCTTCATGGACTATTGATGATTGTCAGAATTATTTATATGGTCTTTGGTGAGTTAGTCCTTCTATTTTTGTGTGGATGATTTGGAAAGAAAGAAATCAAAGAATCTTTGAAGGGAAAGAAAAACCTCTTGATGTAATTTTAAAAGATTTAGATATTACAATTTTAAAAGTGATCTCTTCACATATCAAGCTTCGGAATGGTTGTTTTTCTACTTGGGATTTGAAAATGTGTGCTAAATGGAGGCTTATTGGTCATCCACCCATTAATGGGGCATTATTAAGCTCAGGTAAAAGTGTTAGAAAGGACAATATTGTATGGATTCCTCCTCTGGCATGGTTTAAAATGAATTTTGATGGAGCCTCAAGGGGAAATTTGTGAGCTTTCAAAGCATGGCATATCATAAGGGACTATAGCAGCTCTTTGATCAGAATAGTTTCAAGTAGATTTTTGGATGACACAAATAATGAAGTTGAAGCTTAGGGTATTTCAACTGGAATTGATCTAGCAATTTAGTGTAAAATTAACAATCTTGTAATTGAAGGTGATTCTCAAATCATGATCTTTGCTCTTAAGAAAAATGCAACCATTTCATGGAAGTTGATAAATATTTTGTCTAATGATTGGGATCACTTGGATAATTTTTCATCTTGGGCTCGTGCAAGAACTACTACAAAGAAGCCAGCTCAGTAGCTGAAATTTTAGCCAATTACGAGATTGATCAAAAGGAAGTTATGCAAGTGGACAACCATAGATCCTCTTGAGAATATTTTCCTAGGATTATTTCCATTAATTTGGGCATTTAATATATATATATATATATATATATATATATATAATCAAAAGTTATTGATTATGGTTAGTAATGACCTTAATTGGCTTTTTCTCCCACCCTTAGTTTTTGGATGACATCATTTCCTCATAATGGCCTAACATGTGTGAACCAAGGTGGCATTCATTCTTATTTATGACATAAGAAGTGAAATGATGTGCCTTAGCCATCTTTTCACATTCTAATTACACCTGGGTGAAGTTTTAGCATTCATGTGCATCTAGTTTTTCATGACCATGGAGCTCGAGGTGGATTTGGCACTTGGGACTCTGGTAGTCTATAGCATTTTAACAAAGGAAATGGCATTTGACAACAGCATTTTTATGGCTCAGCTCCACATTTTTTGGGTCCCTCTCGAATAAATTTTGTAGGCCATCTTGGCAGTCTTGGGAGATGATTATGTGACACACTGCATGCATGGTAGAGTAAATTATGTAGTGGTTACCATGTTTGTGACCGATAATATGGCTCTAATGGTGGATGATGATGTGGTCTCTAAAATTATGGAGTTTTTTGTGATGCATGGCCACTATCTTGGTCTCATAGAGGAGCTTGGAAGGGTGGTTTTGGGCTCTTTTATTAAATTACATTTTTTTGGTTTGGACAGCATTGGTTTGGTGCCACTCTCAAACTTTAGAGCATGGGAGACTCATTTCATGGTTTTGGTTGGTTTTGTGGAGATAATACAGAAGAAGGTTTGTGATAGTGACTCTACAAAGGGTCAGTGCCTAATCATGCCACCTTTGGCTCATCTCAAGAGCCCCATTCTAGAATTGACTTGATGGAAGGATGTTAGACATAATTAAGCTCGTGTGGATGTGGTGAAGCTTTTAGCAAAAATAGTGCTCTGGGGCATAGCTACTACACCTCCCTGGTTGGTAGTGACTCTTAGATGGGTGGTTACAATGGCTATGCAGGGATGCCTGAAAAGCAATCATGTGGTGGATTCAGTGGGAGGGATCAAATTTAGGCTCCAGATATAGAAGATGAAAGTGGTTGGGAGTTATACATTAGCTGGTGTTCGCAATGACGAGTTAGTAGTTCTAGATGACAAGGATGACACAGTCTGGTCATTGTGGGGTTGCACATTTTTTTGGTAAACCCTCTGGTTTTTTCTTTCATCTCGATTGGCAATATTTTGACCTTTTTTAGGCATTTTATATTTTTTGTATGTTTATTTTTGGTATTTGGTTGCTTTTCAGCATACCAACTAGACTGGCCTTGCTTCGGTTCAAATCAACATCTTTGATTAGCATCTATTTTTAATCACGCTGACAATTTTTTACACAATAATTTTTATACATGAGTAGGGGATCCATTCAACCCTAATATCTATCCAAGAAAATGAGTTACAATCTAACCAATCACATACAAGTTTCTATTACTTTTAATTTTAATGTTTTAAAACATTAATTTTTAATTTTTAATTTATAATTTTTTAAATATTTATTTATTTCATTACTAATTAATTATTTTAATTTAATTTATTGATCAAACTTTAATTCCAACAATATATTATTAATTTTATATATATAATGAAAAGGTTCTAAAATTTCATAATATTTTTTAAGGGCCAATCCTTAATCCAATTTTTATAACAACCCTTTATCTTAATTATATAATTATTAATTATCTGCTTAAAAAATATAATTTCAATTTTAATGCATTAATATAATTAAAATATACATGACACGAATTATCACTTTATAATTTAAAAAATGGAAGGAAAATATTTCATTTTGTGGTGTTTTTGACACATGGCTCCAACAACAAATATTTTAGTGAAATTCATTAGTGTTTTAGTATTGCTGCTCATCACACAAATGTGTGAAATATGTTTTGTTTACAAAGCATTTACCCTTTAGTATTGTATTGTGTGTTCGGGATTTGTTTGAAAACTATCTGAGTCCCACATATATTTCTATTGTACATTTAATAAAAAAATCAAGCTTAGAGTTAAAGAAAGGGAAAGAGATAAACTTGGGATAATTTTTTAGCTCTTTTAAGTGTTAAATATTGAATCAGATAACAAAGATAATGAAGTATTGGCTTCATTAAAACTTTTATAGAATAAAAAAGATGATATAGTTTTCAAAGTAAATATTAATTCTGTTAAGAAGTATAAATTATCTTTTTGATGTAGTTCCCTATGTAAATAACAAGGTGTGGATTAGAGTTTAAAGAAGGACATCCAAGTATAGTCTTTGAGTAAGGTCTTTTCAAAGAGACCTCTTGATATTTTTATTAATTGGTAGGGTGATAACAATAAAGATCTATGGTTTTTAGCTTCGTATTCAGGGGTTGATCTTATGCCAAAGGAGCAACAACTTTATTGGGCTAAGTGGATCATATGTTCCATAAAAAATAATATTTTAATATATGTATGATGTTATTTAGATTGTTAAACCCCAATTTTTTTAGTGATTTTTTCTCGAGAGTGTTCTTATAACACCTACATTTTTAATTGAGCATGTATTATGTTTTATTTAATGAAATATATTGCATGCTATCAATAAAAAAAGTCAGGTGGCATGAGATCACACACCGAGAAAAAAACACCATAGAAGTCATATCTAGACTAACCCTAAGAATAAAGTAGAGTTTACTTAGGGCCACAAAATCATCATTACAAAATTACATTGTAAGTGATATCAACAGTAACAAAATTCTATAAATAGAAAAGAAAAAAACATTAGGCCACTGATACAACTAGCCCTATAGATCGAGGAGGAAGAAGTGGCAAACTATCAAGTAGGGATGATTTTAAGAATGGACCCCTAAAACTTACTATAAAATTCTAGCAAATTCTAGAGTTTAGGGATAATTCCATTGGTTAATCTCTGGCAAAATCGCCATGCAAATATAAATTGACTAGCAATCTTTTTATTAGCTCTTTGAAAAAACTTATAAATATATGGTAAATTAAATATCATATTCAAATCAAGAAATAATGAAAAAAAATCTATAGTGAAACTCATTTCCCCAAAAACATTCATGAGCCAAAGAGCTTGAGGTGGAATAACAATTATAATCATTGGATACTCTAAGTTTTTCAAAACAACTATTTTGCTTTTGCCTGTGAAATTGGGGGCAGTCCAACCATTTCAAACACTTACTCAAATGAATAAATCCAAGCAAGGAGGACATGACAGACAACATAATAATAACTACTACATACCCGTCTAAAACCTAAACCCTAAGTAGGTGTGTGTAACTCTAAAAAAAAGTAATTACCATATCAATGCCCAAACACACATTCACAACATTTTAAAGGTCTTGTTGATCTCATTACTAAAAAAACAATCCCAAACAAACACAAAGATATTGTTGATCTCATTACTAAACAAAAACCCTTGTATGATAACCAAATTTTGTTTAATATTAAGGGTTTTGATATAAGATAAAAAAGGCTTTTCACACTGTGAGCAAAGATCTAATAAAAAATATCATCACATAAGTTCAAATCCCTTAAAATATATGTAGATTCATTAAAACTGTGAACATATTTATAGATATGTAGGGCTTGTATTTATTACTTGGATTGTAATTTATTGTTAGCTACTTAGACTCCTCCTTGGCCTCCTCTTGTAATTATCACCCACTTTGTGATTTCCACAACCACAAAGGAATAAAAATTTAACAGAGCATAAATTATATGAGTTTAGGTTTTAGGGTTTCGTGGTTCTAATGTTTTAAGCAATTTAAAACACTTATGTAGATTTATTTTATAATAGGTAATTTATGTTAATTAAAAAACTAATGAAAAAAGAGGTTAAAAGATGTGAATTCTAAAGTTGAGATCTTATTTATGATTCCTTATTTTTAATGATTAAATTTTTCTTTTTTAAGGACTAAATTTGATGACCATATGACTTAGTATAAATTGAGCCTCTCAAAACACCAACCAGATAATATAATAAATTGAGTATAGCAAAAATTGTGACAAAAAATTAGATTATAGAGTATAAACTAACTATGGAGCCATAGGGTAAGACAACTATGAAAAGTGAGGATGACATAACTGAAAAATATATTCAAAATAGTTTCATAGTTTTAAAATTACAAACTATATAATAAAGTCTACCAAAATGGCTTAACCATATCCATATTGACCTTTCAAATATTTTTTATTTTGATTAACAAACCATGCCAGGTAAAATATAATTATTACCTTAAACATTTAAAAGTAAAATATAATATGATCATGAGGTTTTGTTACATTTATTCAATTTATTCTTTGTGCATTTTTTAAAAGAAGTATCTTGCATGCCATTATTTCTCAAAGGAAATCAGTTTTATGTTTGCTTAAAAGAAGTATGTGGTAAATAACAACCAGATAATAGATAATAAGCCATGGCTTAATTGAGATTATTTATTCTATTATGTAAATATGATATAATATGAGGATTTTAAAATCATAAAGTAATTTCAAGACACATGGATTAAGCATATCCAACTTCAGGTAGTAAGGAATTTTTAGGATTTTTAAAAATCATAGACTTTGACATGGAACTCTAGTGTTCTAATGTGGACTTCCTAATTCAATAATGAATATGTAATTAAGACACAATGCTTTAAATAATTACTCAAGTGGCATGGTATAAATTGAGTACAAACCTTTGTAAGTCTCTCAAAAGACCAATCAAATAATATAATAAACTGAGTATAGTAAAAATTAAGACATAAAATTAGAGTATAGAGTATAAACCGAATATGAGTCCATAGGGAAAGACAAATATAAAAAGCGAGGATGATATAACTAAAAAAATATTCAAAACATTTTCATAGTTTTAAAATTATAAACTATATAATAAGGTATGCGAAAATGTCATAACTATATCCATAATCAATAATGGCCTTTCAATTTATTTATTTTTCAATTAAAAAACCATGTCAACCAAAATATAATTATTACCTTAAACATTTAAAAATAAAATACAATACGAAAACTTCTCTGTGGTTTCTATAGTCAGCAATGTTTTTAATATGTGAGTCTCGTAGTTGATTCATCTACATCTTCTTTATTAGGGTTGTATACAACATCTGTGAAGGTTGCCAGAGCAAGTCAACAAGTCTTCAAACTAGTGGATTATGTTTCAACCTTTCCAAAATCAATAAATAAATGTATGTAACATGATCAAAATTCAAGATGAGCCTAAGGGAGAGGTTGAAATCAATAATATTTTTTTTGTTATCCTTTATGTCCCAAAAATATGGTTCTTCAAGACTCTTTTTGTGTAGTACATACGGTAAGATCATGTGAAATACTTAGTATAAATTGAGTACAAACCTTTGTAAGTCTCTCAAAATACCAATCAAATAATATACTAAATTGAGTATAGCAAAAATTGTGATAAAAAATCAAAGTATAGAGTATAAACCGATTGTGGGGCCATAGGGTAACACAACTATGAAAAGTGAGTATGACATAGCTGAAAAAAATATTCAAAATATTTTTATAGTTTTAAAATTATAAATTATATAATAAGGATTGACAAAATGTCTTAGCCATATCCATAATCAATAATGGCCTTTTAAATTTTTTTTTATTTCAATTAACAAACCATGCCAACCAAAATATAATTATTACCTTAAACACTTAAAAATAAAATACATTATGAAAACCTCTCTATAGTTTCTATGGTTGGTTGTGTTTTCAAAATGTGAGCCTCACAATCAAATCATTTGTATCTTCTTTATTAGAGTTGCATACGATAATTGTGAAGGCTGCTAAAGCAAGTCAACAAGTCTTCCAACTAGTAGATCATGTTTTAGCCTTACCAAAATTAGTATATAAATGTATGTAATATCATCAAGATTCTAGATGAGCCTGAGGGAGAGGTTGAAATCAATAAAAAAAAATTATTATCATTTATGTCCCAAAAATATGGTTCTCTATGAGTCTTTTTGTGCAATACATATGGTAAGATCATGTGTAGTACTTAGTATAAATTGAGTACAGACCTTTGTAAGTCTCTCAAAAAACCAACTAGATAATATTATAAACTAAGTATAGCAAAAATAATGACAAAAATTAGAATATAGAATATAAATCGACTATGGGGCCATAGCGCAAGACAACTATGAAAAGCATATAACTAAAAAAAATATTCAAAATATTTTCATAGTTTTAAAATTATAAACTATATAATAAGGTCTACCAAAATGTCTTAACCATATCCATAATCAATAATGGCCTTTCAATTTTATATTATTTTCAATTAATAAACCATGTCAACCAAAATATAATTATTACCTTTAACATTTAAAAATAAAATATAGTATGAAAACCTCTCTATAGTTTCTATGGCTAGCTATGTTTTTAAAACATGAGCCTCACAGTTGATTCGTATGTATCTTCTTTAGTAGGTCTATCTACAAGCATTGTGAAGGTTATTAGAGCAAGTCAACAAGTCTTCTAACTAGTGTATCATGTTTTAGCCTTGCCAAAATTAGTAATTAAATGCATGTCCCCATGGGAGATAAATTTACACTTATAAGTATCAATCCAATTAGGTTTAGGGCCATAAGATTGCCTATAGCATTGGGTCTTACCCCAAAAAATGTTAGAGCTAGATGCAAGGTAAAAAATATGGAGGCATTTTATGGTTCTTGACCATAATCTCATATTTCAAAATTATGAGAAATGGGTCGTCAACAAAGTGTCCATTGAGAAGTAGGTCTTGAGGTGAGTGTGGGAGGGAAATTCCCTTCACTAGTCCTCTAGAGGCTAATCACCCAAAAAATAATGAAACACTTCTATAGCTAAGACATAAAGAGAAGGATCCAAAGCACATCCTTTCCTAATAGAGAAGAAAAGATCAAAATCCTTAGATTGATGTCTATTAATAGTGAGGAAAGTTGAAGCATCTTGAAAGAGGGTTTTAAAAAAGAACAAATTTGGCGTTGTAGACACTGAAATTTAACTAGTAAATGTTTGACAATGCTTGTCCTTGATGTCTTTATCTTGCTTGGCCAATTTTCCATTCCAATAACCCACAATATCTAAGAAAACCTTCAATGTATTATAATTAATAAGAAAATATTCCAGACTTCCCTATTTTATCCCTATTCATCTCTATTTAGTAAATAATTTACTATCACTGTTATTTAAGGAACCTCTATCTTTTTAAGATAAGTGCGCACTAGGTAGACATGCACACATTGCTTACCTATCAAGTAGTGTGGACTTGTCTCCCATGCTAGAATGACTATATTTTAAAAATGACATGCTTCCTAACAACTTTATCTCACATATCAATAGGTCAATTATAAGAAACATTTGAAATATTTCTTTATAAAAGCACATCAAGGGTCAAACTTGAAAGGACCTAGCAATCTCTTATAAGACAACTATATTTTTGATTTCAAAATCATCTATTTTATGAATAAATATCCCTATTACAATTACATTACAATTTTGTAGTCCTTTGCCAAGTTGAACATTGTTTATTTTAGATTGAGGGCATCCCTTGTTAAGCATTTTGATAAAATTTTAGAGTTACATTCATATGATCTTCCCTAAAGGGATAACTACATCGACATGAGGAACTTTAAAAAATGTAGGCAACACTTAGTCAATAAGGGGTTTTATGAGGATAACTCAACTATTCCTACTAACCTCATATTCTCCCTTTTTTATTTGATCTTATTTTGTGTGATTGTGCAAGATTTGGGTTTTAATTTTGTTGGTGCATTTTTTTGCTTTATTACATTTACTTGTATTTATTATTTAGATTGGTGCACTAATTACTTATTGTAATTATTTTATTATGTTTATTAATAATTTACACCAGATAGGATAAGCTTGCTTAACTAGTAGTCAACTTGGACACCTATCTTGTTACAGTGGAGTTCCACTCCACTATTCAAGGTAAGATAGGATAAGATTGATTAACTAGTAGTTAGCTTGTGTTAATCATGTATATAAGTTAGAAACCTATTTTGTTAGTGTGGAGTTGTACTCCACTATTCTTGTAGTCAAATATCAGTTAAACTATATGTGGTGTGTGAGTTTCCTAATCTTTATCATGCATGCCTTGCTCTATATAAGTAATGGCTATTTTTGTATTCTATATCAGATTAATTTTAAATTATCAGAGTAATTCATCATATTTGAGTTATTTATTCATTTCTATTATTTTCTTGGATATACAATTATTGTTTTTTACTATTACTATTTTATCTCTTATTTATGATTTCTATTAGATTCATTAGATCATGTAGTTAATTCTAACATAATCAGTGTGTGAGAGCAAAGATGTACAGAAAGATTGAGGCACAAAGTGAGAGAATACATAAAGCTAAGTATTATTGTCGACTTTTCCCACTATAACTAAGGCATTATCCTTTAATTTTTTTATTGAAAAAGAATTGGGTGTGAACTCAACTTTCCTACCAGTATCAAAGTGGGTGATTTGGTAGATAGAGAGAAGGTTAGTTGATAAAGGGAAGGCTTGGAGGGTTACACAATTCATTTAACTTATTCATAGTGATTTAAAGAGTCCATTACCTACTTTATCTTTTATTAAAACCTATTATGTTCTCACATTTATTGATAACTATTCGATCTATACTTGGGTTTATTTTTTGAAACTCAAGAGTGAAGTATTTGATAGATTTATAGAGTTCAAATCTCTAGCAGAGAAACAATCTGGAAATTATGTCAAGATCCTCCGCATAGATAATGGGAGGGAATATGTGAACAACAATTTTGAATAATTATGTGCTCTTGAATAAATTTATCTTCAGCATGTAATTGCATACACACCTCAGCAGAATGGTGTAGCAGAGAGGAATAACATATTCTTAAAAGAGATGGCAAGTTGTATGATTCATGTAAAATCATTAGTACCTGAGTACCAGGTGGAAGTGATTAATTGTATTTCATATATATAGAATAGAGTTCCTCACAAAGTTTTAAATATGATAACACCTCTTGAATATTGGTATAATAGGAAGCTAAATGTACATCATTTTAGAGTCTTCGATAGTCCATCATGGGCTCACATACCTTCAAACAAGCACTGTGCTTTAGAACAACAAAGCTAGACTTGCATATTTGTGGGATATTCTGATGTTGTTAAGGGATATTAGCTCACTGATCTAAATTCACATGAGCTTATTATAGTGAGAATTGTTTACTTTAAAGATAGTCCTTCAGACTTGTCTTATAGCATTTCTCATTCTTCTTCCTTAGAAGAAAAACATAGCAATGAAAATGATACTCCTACTTCATCTACTCACAAGGATGATGAGGCAATACCTCCCCAACAGGTTTTAGTAAGTCATGTTCTTCCTCCTCCTCTAGATCCTCACCCATTGATTCCTTTATGGGATAGATAGATGTTGGCGGATGCAAACCCTCTTGTTAGGGATCCATTGGATAGAAGGAAAACATGGTCACAACTTTATCTTCCACATTCCTACATTGCCACAACTTCTAATCCACAGTCTTTTCAAGAAGCCACAGGGACAGTTGAGTGGGATTCAGTGATGGAAGAAGAGTATGACTCATTGATTAGGAACAATGCCTGGGATCTTGTTCCTCTTCCTAAGGGAAGAAAATTAGTATGATGTAGGTGGATATATCAGACTAAGTTTGCAGTAGATAGAAATATTGATAAGTATAAAGCACGCTTAGTAGCCAAAGGCTTTTCCCAAGTGAAAGGCATTGACTATATAGAAACCTTTGTGCCTATTACTAATATGAATGCCATTCGCTTGATACTAACTATTGGTGCAACTCATGGTTGGATTGTACATCAGATGGATGTGAAGAGTGCATTTCTTCATAGGGATATTCATGAGGATATATATATGGAGTAGCCACATGGGTTCGTTTAGGATTATTCATTAATTTTCCACTTGCATAAGTCTCTCTATGGTTTGAAACAAGCCCCTAGGGCTTGGTATTCCAATATGGACACATTTTTTCTCTTAGTTGGGTTCTCAAGATGTCACTCAAATCTGAATATCTACATTTTATGATAGGAGGATTCACTATTATACTTGGTACTCTATGTTGATGATCTCATTATTATAGGGAGCATAGCATCCATCATCAGTAGTGTTAAGATTGCACTTCATGATAGGTTTTCTATGATAAACATGGGCCTATTGAATTATTTTCTCAAGATTCAAATAACATAGTCTTCTTCCAAGATTACTTTTTCACAACCCAAATATGCCATGGACTTGTTATCTCAGTTTCACATGGCTGATTTTAGGCCTGCATCAACTCCCTTCTTATCTAGAGTTATATTTGAGGTTTATTGTTCCACTCCCTTAGTTGATGCCACATTGTATCACCAACTTGTAGGCAGCCTCATCTATCTGACACATACATGGCCTAACATTTTATATGCAGTTGCAATGCTTTCACACTTTATGTAGACACCACATGAGATTCATTAGAGAGATACCAAACACATTTTGAGCTACATTTAGGGCACTATCAGATATAGGATTCACTATATAGAAGGTACAGGTTTAGACTTGGTAGGATACATAGATTCTGATTGGGTTGGCAATTATGATGATCATAAGTCCACTTTTGGTTACAGCTTTCACTTCAGATCCAGCCCCATTTATTGGTAGAGCAAGAAGCAAAATGTTATTGCTCTTTCATCTATAGAGGTTGAGTATCATGGCACTACTAATGCCACTACTGAGGCTATTTTGATTTAGAATATTCTCACTAAGCTTGGTGTTCTATTTTAGAAGCCATCAGTAATCTATTGTTATAACCAAAGTACTATCCAGATCTCAAAGAATCAAGTTCATCATCAAAGAATCAAACACATAGAGATCCATATGTACTTTATCAAGGAGATAATTTAAATGGAGATCATTGATCTTTAATATTGTCCTACAGAGGAGTAGATTGTAGATATCTTCACTAAACCTTTCACTAAAAGCAAATATCTTCACTTTCCATCTCTTTTGGGGGTATGGGACATTAGTTCTTCAAGGGTGGCCTCCTAGACCTTCATTTTGAAGATTTTTTTCTTCAAATTTTCTCCTTTCCTCATCTATTTGTATATAGTACCTAATATGGCTACACATTATCGAGACTCTTATCTGCATAGCCCTACCTAAGCTTCACTTATGGGGGGTGTTGGTGCATTTATTTACTTTATTACATTTACTTGTATTTATTATTTATATTGGTGCATTGATTACTTATTTTAATTATTTTATTATGTTTATTAATAATTTTCACCAAATAGGATAAGTTTGCTTAGCTAGTAGTCAACTTGAACACCTATCTTGTTACAGTGGAGTTCCACTCCACTATTCAGGGTAAGATAGGATAAGATTGCTTAACTACTAGTCAACTTGTGTTGATCATTTACATAAGTTGGAAACCTATCTTATTGGTGTGGAGTTGCACTCCACTATTCTTGTATTCAAATCTCAGTTGAACTACACGTGTTGTGTGAGTTCCCTGATCTTTATCATACACATCTTGATATATATAAGCAATGGCTATTTGTGTATTTTATATCAGATTAATATTAAATTATTATAGTAATTCATCATATTTGAGTTATTTATTTATTTATTTTATTGTCTTAGATATACAGTTATTGTTTATTACTATTAAAATGTTATCGCTTATTTATGCTTTCTATTAGATTTATTAGATCTTGTAACTAATTATAAAAAAAATATAGATCTTTCACATATCAATTCAAGCTCTACATAGAAACATTTTGCATATAAACACATGTGAATAAACCTAGATTTTTAGATCCAATGCACAGTCTGACATGATAAAGTCATAGTACATAGACAACAACACATTGTGTTCCTATCTACTTGATGCGTAATTATCCCAACATAAAATGGGCCACTATTTTATAATACATATATCTTTATAGGTATTTTCAAATAGTCATGATCCACTTAAAGTTAACACAATCTAAAAAAAAATTGTTGCAAGGACCATTCTCTAACCCTAACCCTAATTTAATTTTTTTAAATTACAAATTATGTAAATTATTTATATCTTCATATTTTAATGTATTATGTCATATATGTCATATTATATTATATTTCAATCATTTTCATTTCTATTTATATTTAATTGTAATTCATAATTAATTCTAATGTAAACATTTTGGTGAACCTGTTATAGTTTAAACATTGTTTATTGCTTGTTGATTTTTATCTTAGGGTTGTAATTTAGTTTTATAAATTCTTATCACTAAAATACTAAATTATTCAAGCTTAGATATTATCGATAACATTACAATTCAGATTTTTTGGTATTAGAGTAATCTGAGACTGAAAACATTTATCTTGTCACCTTGAATAGATACCGACACATAGGCTCTTTCATTTGACTTTGGGTTGAGATTTTTAATTTTCCTATTCAAAAATATTTCTCATTTATTTTAATTATTTTTATTTATCTTTGCTTATTTTAGAAACTATGTTCTATAAGTTTTCAAACTAGTTAGTGATTGTCGTGAAGGGCTACACGATGTTCTATTTATAGACATCATGGTGTGAGGGGTTTTTACTCCTATACTCATATACATAGTATAACACTAAGCATATACTTTAGTTTCCCCATACCTCAATATATTGGAAATGCCTAGGATACCCTTGTTTATGTCAATTTAAAGCCTTTTTATCTATTTTATTTGTGGTGCACTTGACAGAAGCATATCACCCAAGTTACTCTTAACTTACGCTTGAAATCGAGGTTAGTGTGCTATAGGTAGATAAGTTTTTTTATAGAGTTACCCAAATTCAACACATAAAAATATTATTCTTTACTAATTAATTCAATTTACTATTCATTGAGAGAGTTTACATTTTTATAGCCTTTCCATTTCCTATAAAGATGAATTGAGGCTTATCAATAATATACACCACCAATATCTCAAGTTATCTCTTCACCTTTATTCTCTCATAATCCTATCTATATGAGTTGTTTCATAATAAATCTTATTTACACCTAAATATTAATGCTCACATATGAATATTATATTTCTAATTAACTAAATATCACACTCACCTAACTATTACAGCAACATGGAAACACTAATTTTATAACATTCCCCCACCTTTGTGTGTACATGGGAGAAGAGACACATATCATGTTGATGCTACTCTTTGAAAATATTGGTTAGACCAAATACAACTCCATCAAGTTTTTTATTTACTCTCATGAATGCATAACTATCAATCTAAATTACATGGGATCATTTTCATTCCCTAGGTTCCTCAATTTCAAATCTCCAAGATTCCAAGAGCTTCCGAGCTATCTGGACAATAATCCATTTTGCATTTACTTCAAAATATTATCCTGCCCTCAAAGAGTGCTTCTTTGAAACATGAGTCTTTCCCAAATTTTAATAGGGGTTTATTCATCAAATAATAGAAACATAAAAACACTGAAAAGGAAAAACATGCCATTAATACATAAAGTGGCTTCATCGCTAGCAACTGATGAGAGGATGTTGAAAGCCCTCCTAACTCAGTTGCCTCCATCCTCATATTATATGCTACTTAATAAATTTATCTTTGAGACTTAGTTTTATAATGGACCCCCCCTTTTCCTTACCCCCCCAACCCATAAGATAGATGTTGTGTATAAGTAATAGTGTGTCCAATTACAATTGAAGTAATTTGACTAGGTACAACCAATAACAATGTAAAATAGCCTCTAAAAATAAAAATTCTCTTAAAAGATGAAAGTGGATCCAACTTTTACAAATTTTGAAAAAATAGACTGCCTTTGTACTATAATTTTATCCCCTCAATAATAATCCTAATAAATATTTAACAATCCTATTAAAATTTTACACCACCTTAATTTTTCCACAAATTAAAAATTTTGACCACTTTGCTAGATTTAATCTCTTGACCTTGTGGGATGAAAGCTCTAGCAAAAGTAATTAACACCAATCACACTGTGATTTTAAAAACATTTATGAAAACACTAATCTATATTTATGTTTTGATATGTGTCTTTTAATATTAAAAATAATTCACACCTTTTGAATGAAAGCCATGGTGTAAGGAGTACCAATGCATGGCTAGTTGGCTTGAGAGGTATGTATAATTAGATTTCAAAAAGTCTGATTTAGATTTGAGAATTAATATGGGGTGTCTATGTAAAATGTCGATTCATTGGGAGCCAAATCCAATGGAAATGGGAGGAATAAAATTATGTAGGAGATGCTAAGAATAAGACTTGAAATCTGTCACCAAATCATGCAGAAGGAACTCATCACAACAGGCCATTTTACATTCCCAAATCAGATTTTGATAGAGATGGGATCATGACAACTTGGTTTTCACAACTAATTCAACTGATAAAATCCACCTATTCTATGGAATTAACATGATATACAAAAAGAACAAAGTGAAATCCAACATTTTCCAACTTCAACAAGCAAGACACGTGACAAAAAACTATGAAGGTCTGAAAATAGATGATTGAGAAACATAAATACAATGAGTTCTATATTTTGTGAAAATAATATATAAGCTTTAAAATTAATAATTTTATATTATACATCTCCAGGTTGTGCTTGAATTTTATTCCACTCTAATAAATCTTCTCTGATTGGGTGATAGACTACGTAGTTTATTCAAATTTTCTTGGCACGCTTTACAAAGGCCTTTAATTGAAGCTTCTCCAACATTGCTTCTTACCAAAATATATCTTCTCTATACTTGATATATACAATTACTTATAAACTAAAAATATATAATATATTATAAAATTCTGATTTAACAAATAAAGCTAACATTATTCAGGTGATAACAGTGAAACTCCCTCCTAATCATTTTTAATATTTCATGAGAGGTTTTATTCTTGTTCTGAAAATCACTTGGTCTAATACCAGTGATAAGTTTTTGGAAAAAGTTTCACAAATTAAATACACAAAAATATTATTCTTTACAAATTCATTCAAATGATTATTCATTGAAAGAGTTTACAATTTTATAACCTTTCCATTTCCTAGAAAAAAGGAATTGAGACTTATCAAAATAATCCCATAAATCTCTCAAGTTATCTCTTCACCTTTATTCTCTCAATGTTTTTTCATAACAACTCTTATTTACACATAAATATTAATAATCTCATATTAATATTATCTTTTTAATTAACTAAATATCACACTCATCTAACTATTACAACACCATGGGAACACTAATTTCCTAACATGTTCTACCTCTATAATTAATGTTCTAAAACATTAGGATGACATTAATCAACGAATGAGGAAGTATATCTAAGAACCTACAAATCATTCAAGATACTTTTCTAGATTATACATTATACCTTGATTTTTGCTTGCATTATATGCTTAGTCATTAGTTCCTTTATACATGCTAGATTACTTGTTACTTTGTAGAATTATATTTTTTAAACTGATTTTATTCAAATTCATTATATATCTCATGGATAGTCATAGTAGAGGTGCTAGTATTATTCATCCCTTCGATGAATTATTTTTTACTCATGTTGCACATTTTATTTATGATAAAGATGAATGGACAAAATTTGAAAATAAAAAACATATTAATGATGATGATTTTGATCTTCAAGTAGTGTATAATATTTAAGGTGACTATTGTGATCCTTAGGAACCTCTATATCCTCCTTTGGGTTATCCCATAAACACATATATTGATTCCTCTTTATAACCTCCTCTAGGAACCTCTTTAAATTCTTCTTTGGATTTACATTTGATCATAACTCTAGATTCCCCTTTGGGTTCTTTTCAAATTTCCTCTATATATATATATATATATATATATATATATATATATATATATATATATATATCTTTTCTCACACCCATAGACTCCTCTTTGGATTCTATCCTATATTTCTCTCCAGATTCTCATTTACTCAATCTACAAACTCCTCCTTGGATTCCTATTTATCTTCTTTAGTTGCAGCCTTGAATCTCTTTCAGTTTCCTCTCTAGATTCTTCTTTGGATCTTTACCTATATTCTTCCTTGATGACACCTATAGTTTCCTATTTGGGATCATCTCTAGCATCGCTCTTAGTGTCCACCATAGATATAGTTTTACATGTCACCCAGTATACACTCTCTTCTTATTCTTCCCTTAGCACATCTAAAGTTCCAATTGAAAATAATATGCATGTTCAATCAAAACCTCTTAAGGTTTTCCATTTTTAATCCCTTCAAGATGAAATCATCAATATAAGAAATTCAGTATAATAATCACAAAAAAAAAATCAATATTTCAATGCAAAAATAACATCATAGGAAAAATAGAATAAATTCAGAGCATGCTAGTGTCAATTTTATATATAATCTCCTAGCTATGTCATGTCTCCAAATATCTCATCTCGAATAAAAGTTAAAAAACAACATACATCTACATATAGTGATCTTAAAAGTGTGCAAAATACTAATAAGAGTTAAAGTGAGATTCTACGAGAAATGTTTCAAAATAAATTGATTGCATTACCTTCAATACCTCTTGTAAGAAGATCAAAATACTATTGTGCATATCATAGACTGCATGGACATCATACATATCATTTTTTGTTTTAAAGAATAAAATACAAACTATCATTGATAGTGGTGATCCTATACAAAATAAATCCATTCAACAACCAACTCATATTATGATTGTATATCCTAAAGTACAAGTCCAAGTAGAACAAGTGACAAAATGAGACCTAAAGCAAAAAAAAGTATGGATATGAAAGGATAATTCAAATCAAAAATAGTTTCAAAGACAAAATTATATCAAACAAGATTACAAAGTAAATGAGATGACAAAGATAAGTTATTAAAGAACAAATTGAGAAGGAACAATTACACAAAGCAAAATCAGAGCAAGAAAGGTTACATCAAGATAAAGATCAATTACCAAAAGCACATTTACAAGAACAAATTCAAGATCAATGAGAAAAACCCTTTATGAAAAGTTCTCTCATATGCATAAAGGAAAAATATATGGTTAATACTACAAAATCTACGATTGTATCTCCAAGTTAAGAAGTCAAAGAAAAAATTACTTCTCTTCCTAGTACTCAAGCAACGTTACATGATTATTCTCTATCTCAGACTAAGATGTGAGGTTTTGACAATGATGAACAAAATTCCAAGAAGATATCTCCAATATATGGCATAGTTTGTTTTTCATACTCTTAAGCACAACCTTAACATTTCACTTTATCTTATGATGATGGTTACATTGATGATTATGATCTTGATTCTATATAAGATTGGAATGATTATGATGATTTATAATCATATACAGTTGGAAATTATCCACATGAAGTCTTTCATTCAAACCATATAGTTGAAAATACTTATGCTCATCCTCCTCCATCTTCATATAAGCATCCCCTTGATGTGATCCTTGGACTATAATAGCCTTTACTTATAAATAGCTTCTTTGTTATTTAATTTGATGCTTATTCTTCTACACCTTATCCAAATTTTAATTATATCCCTTGTATATATTTTTTATTTTGGATTACTTAATCCCTTGTCTCTTTTAACCCAATTCAAACAATCCAAAACAATTTTATTACTAAGCTTTCAATGCACATTATTTATGGTAACTTGTTTGCTTATTATTGTACACATATACATGTTATATCTCTCACTTTTATTTTCATAATCACATCTATATAATTTTACATGATTCCACATGTCCATGCTTTCAATCTATGCTTTATTACATGCACATATCAAGGGCATAGTACTTACCTTCCTTTTTTCCATGTTATGCTTTAATGTTTTACTTAGGGTTGTTTGAACTTACCCCTCCTTATATTTTCAAAGCCTTGATTCTTACCTTGTTTTCAATATTTTTATATTTAACTTATTCAAATTTAACTTATCAAATATGATAAAAATATAAAACATTCATATATTCCTAAAAGTACAAAAAAAGCAAAATATTTTAAAAAAACTAAAATCAAAACCTATAAGCATATTATCATGTTGTTGGACTAGATATTTGCATATGTCATCTATATTTATGTTCAATACATAACATATTTCATTACCATTTCAATACACAATTCCTCTCACAAGATATTTGAGGGTGAAAGAAGACATATTTTTATAAAATCAAAAAATAATTATACACAAAATGAAGATGTCCTAATCATAAATTTTTATATACAATCAATCTGAATAAATTCACACAAAGACAAAAACCCATTGTGCACCTATCCTCCTAATATTGACCTATCCCTATGCATTTTAAATCTTTGTTTATAAATGCAACATAGTCATAGGGACCTCTTATATAGGTTTTGATCGCATAAAAAATGTATATGTAGATATCAGTCAAATTTAAAGATAAGACATACTTATAGATGGTGTTGATGTTGGGTCAACTTTTACCCAACAACCTTAATTATTTGGGGGAAATTAATCATTCTATAAGAACATTTTATATATTGTATTTATCCACAACCTATTTTCCATATTGATCTATAATGGAAAAAAATGTCTCATTTTCATCCATACTTTACATGTCATGATGAATATGTTATTTGTTAACTTGACATAAATGCATATGATATAAATATGCTAGATTCATTTTCTCTATATGTTTGTTTCTTTAAATGACATAACTCAACTTGTTAACTTATTGAATGTATCCTTTGGCCTTGTGTATGTTCAACATACACCTTCTTGCTTGTATAGCATCATGATGCCATGTGTGTGTGACGTTTGGCCTTCTATGTTTGTACGACATTTAAATGTCCCTTATTTTCATCCTTTGGGGCATTTTATGTGATAGTTATGAAAACTTTATACTTCTATGCCACATTTTACATGTCCCTTGTATGTGGCATTTGGGCCTTATTGCATGGCATTGTTTAACTTTTCTTACATGTTCATTATTGGCTACTATGGTGCCATGATTATTATCATGAAATAATTTGTATCTATTACACATATATATAGTGCCATGAAACATATCATGTACACACTACTCATGTGCTTCAATTATTCATTTTTAAAAAATACTATGTTTACCATACATATCAACTCTTGCAAGTTATTTACATGCTTCATACACTACTTCAATGATATATTAAAATTAAATGATGCAATGCAATATAAAAACTCTTCATATGCTTCAATGTTACATCTCTAATATTCTAATACAATTCAAGTATGCCAAATATTATTATAGGAATATATATTTCAATAATGTTGTCACTTTTTATTTTGAGACAAGTTATTTACAAACAATTTCACTCATCTCAAAAGGGGTGCATCATAATAGGATTGTCTCTAAACTTTCACAAGCAAAATATTTCAGATTTGATAGATCAAAATATGCAAAATTCAATTTTTTAAGATTATTGGGGCATTTGGCTTACTGATGTGCTCTACTCTTACAACTAATTAAACATAGATACACATGTGCAAAGATAGTTACAATATTTCAAATAATTTTTAAAAGATCAAATTGGGGCACTCTATATAGTACAATGGGCATGATATCTATTGATGTCCAAGCTACTAATTTAAAATTTTTAGATTTTTTTTTCAAGTCTCAAATTTCAAGAATTTACAATTCAAATCTAGATCTATTTACAATGGTGTAATTCATCTTTTGCAACTGGAAAAATTTTGAGCTTAGTGACACTCCATGACTTGGTTGTAATTTAATGATACATGTACTAGTTCCACATCTTATTTTTAGTTCAACAAGTGAGTCATGTGAGAGATTAGTGACACTTACCATTTTGGTTGCACTTTATCAAACCAATTTTTGTTATTCCCACCTCTATAAGCATTACATAGTAAACTATGAGGGATGGATCATACAATATTTGTAACTCAAACATCTTCACTATTTTTCAAAATTGAGACTTAATCACTCTCAATTCATTGCATGTTCAATATCTCTCCACATGCATCAATAAGGGGGCTTGCACATCTCCATGATAAATACAAAGAGTGTGTACACACTCAAGTTTTGCATTTCATTTTCTCTATTAATTTTATGCATCACTATAATAAGTTCAGGAAGGGGGCAATGTAGACACTTAAAGTTAACCAAAAGATACTTTACAATGCTTGTCTTTGACATCTTTACTTTGCTTGACCAATTCTACAATTTGATAACCCATAATCTCTAAAAAAGCCTTCAAAGTCTTGAAATTAATAATGGCATCTTTCAAACTTCATTATTTTTTCCCTATTCAATGGATACTTTACTATCACTCTTATTTTAGAAGCCTCTATATTTTTAAGACAATAGTGCACTTGGTAGACATGAGCGCACTATGCACCTATCTAGTAGTACGATCTTGTCTCCTAAATTTTAATGAATATATTTTTGAAATGACACACTTCCTAAATACTTTCCCACATATATAAATAGGTTGGTTATTGGAAACATTAAAATATATCTCTATAAACACATATCAAGGGTCACACTTGAAAGGACCTAACACTCACTTATAAGACACGTATCATTATGATTTCAAAAGCATCTATTTTATGAGCAAATATCCATATTGAAATTTTGATATAATTTTCCAATATTTTGCCAAGTTTAACATTATTTAGTTTAGGTTTAGGGTACACCTTATCAAACATTCTAATCAAAATTAATAATTGCATTCATATGATATTTCATAAAGGGATAACCACATCAATCTGATGCCCTATGGGTTATGTAGACAACACTCAATCAACAAAGAGTTTTCTAAGGATAGCTCAACTATTCCCACTTCCCTTATTTTTCCCCCTTTTACATTTGATCTTATTTTGTATGCTTGGGAAGGATTAGGGTTATAATTATATAGGTATTTTGTACATCAATTTAGGATCTAGAGAAAAACATGTCACATATAAATGCATGCAAATAAATCCAACTTTTAAGATCTAGTATAGATTCTGATAGGACAAAGTTGTAGTACATAAACATTAACACACTACACTCTTATGCACCACCTACAAACTTGTCACACTAGATAATGAGCCATTATTTTATAATACACCTGTGTTTAAAGGTATTTTAAGATAATCAAAGTCCACATAAAGTTAATATAGTCTGAAATAAATTAGTTTCAAAGACCATTCTTTGACCATAACCTTACTTTCTATTTTCCAAAATTTAAAAAATTATGTAAATCTCTATATTTTACTGTATTTTATCTTATATATCATCCTACATCATATTAAAATGGTGCACATTTGAATTTAGAGTTAATTATAACTCATAATTAATTCTAGTGTAAATAGGAGCCAAATCCTAGAGCATGAAACATAATAAGAATGAAAGGTCATTCATTCCTATCATAAGCCTTTTCAAAATCTATGCTAACATATAGAGTTTTTTTGGGGGGATGTGCGAGTCTAATCCATTTCTTCTTGGACCACAATGATGTTTTCAAGCATATATGTACCTTGAATGAATCTAATTTTATTAAGGCTAACCACTAGAGGAAGGATTTATCTAATCCTCAGTGCCAAAGCCTTGGAAATAATATTATAAGATACAATTAAAAGGGTTGTAGGCCTCCAACTGGTGATAATATTAGGGTCTCAAGGATTGGGAATGAATTTTATATTACCTTTGTTAATAATCCTGATACAAGAGCCTTTGTCTATAACTTCAAGGTAAACTTCACACAAATTAGGACCAACACAATCCCATAAGCCTTGGTAGAACTCACAAGAAAAGTCATTATTGCAAGATAGAATCCATTTATTTTTAGGGGATTGAGCTTAGAGGACTTGCTTATAATATTGAACAAAGGCTTGTAGGATATTTAAAATTCTAATAAGGTAATCTAAAACTTCCTTGATGGCCTTAAATTACACAAAAATATTGGCTAGCTCTAAGCTTATGCAATAATTCTCTATAAACTCTATCTGCAATTTTTAGCGAGTAGATTTGAGTTTGGATTTCATACCACAAACTTGATAAATATCATCTAGCTTTATTTTTTGTCTCACTTCAAAAAAAAAATTATAGAGTCTCATTCAGATGAGAAACTTATGAATCCTAAGACAATCTATTGAATTCCCTTATGTGAGTAGAGTTGGCCCATTTCATGAACATGGCTAACTACTTTATAAACATATGTAGAAAGGTGTTAGTGTAAAAAATGGCCACTTCCAACCATTCAATCCAAATAGAAACATTGTTAATTTGATGAACTAAATTACAAACCCTTCTAACATGCATGATATTTTTTTCATGTTGCAAATGCAAGGTGTTAAGATAAAATTGGTTTTTAAATGTAGTGAATGGAGAAGATGACCATTCAATTTAAAAATGTATGGGTTGGTGTTCTAACATAAGAGCATCCATAAGCACACTAACTAGATTATCAAAATACTAATCAAATGGAAAATATGTTATATTTTAAAATAATATTTCTATCGGGTCTCTTGAGCACTCTATCAGATCTTTGGTAGAAATTAGACCAAATGAATAAAGGGGTAAAGGGAGAGGTTTTTAAATGAAGGTTAGGATAAAAAAGACCTAACTTGTTTAGTATAAAAAACTAGCCCTATCACTCTTTAGAATACCATCTCATGGGCAGAAGCCATTATTTTTCTTTTGCTTCTACAATTTTAAATTCACTACAAAAAATGTAATTTTCTTTGGGGAATGGTTCCACTAGCCACCGTTAGAGCATAATTCATTCTATGACATCGTTGAAAGTTATTTTATCAAAATTAAGACTTTATAAGTAAATTAACCATGATTCAATTAAAATTAATAGAATATAATGGAATGTTATAATTCAAATTTACAATAAGTAGAATGAAAAAAAAATACCGAATTCAAAAAAGTGTGAGCAAATGAAAACAAACTAGCTATAACTGAAATGGCAAACTTAGTTTTTTTTGTCTAGGATTTGATTATGTGAAACTGATAGAATGTTGACATGGATTGATTTTAAAGTTCTTAGAAACTATGATTAAAACTATTAAAGTGTCATGATCATCCAATTTAGTCAAGATAAACTACCACTTCTAACCTAACCTGGTCGATCTTGACCTCTACTAAAATCAAGAAACTATGATTATGATAACTCAAAATAGATTGAATTAGGTTTATATGTAGATATTTGAGATTTGGATGTTTATGGAATACCTAAAAATATCTTATTCAAAGTTGAAACACCAATAAGGCTTCTAGTGATTATAAACTTGTAAAGTAGGAAAAGGGTGGAGTGTAATACATTGAGCTAACCCTAATCATGCCCATAATGATTGTTCACTACATACATATCTAATCATCCAAAAATTTAAATCATTCCCACATAGTTATTATGTCCAACATGACCCCAACCCTTTTTTGGAGAAGTGGAGGACCTCTCTAAAAATTATCAATTCAAAGTTCCCTGCGGATCCAATTGGCTTCCACTAGGTCCTAAACTGTGTAGAATCTTCAATCCCTATTTCATCTTAGTTTGTTGAGTTTTTCATAACTTTTATAATGTAAGATATATTTCCATTAAGATCAATTAGGCTACCTTTATTTCTATCAATGTTTCCCTTATGTGTTTTAAATTAAATTCTCCTCATACTTAGAATTTCGTGCACTTACTTTTGTTTCATAGAGTTAAAATTTTATAGGATGTCCTGAAATCACGTCATCCTAAAGTCTTACTTGTCATTTAATAAGGATTTAACTATAGACAGGTAAGATTTTAATAACTTACATTGTTGGATGAAGAACAAGATTGACTAAAATCACAAAGTATAGTTGATAAACATGTGTGCAAATTGAACTACTTTGTCTTTTGTATTATCTTTTATATGAATTTAACATTTGATAGAATAATAGTTGATCTCAAAATGTAAAGAGTCCTTTCTTTTCAACATAGTAAAAGGTTGGAAGATTAAGAGATAATGATTTTTAAAATCTTATAAATAACACTCAGTTATAATTGAAAATGGTTCCATATGTGATAGAGATTAATACAATGGTTTGTATGGTTTTCTTATATATTTTCAATTATGATATGTGTGTAATGAGTATCACGGATGTTTTAGTTTATTATTCATATAGTTTATGTTGATTATTATATATAAATTAATTCTATCTATTTTCATATATTGAGCTCAAGTTAGTTTTTAATGGCATCATTTAGTATTAATTGTCAATAATTGTTCCTTTTTGTTACTAACTATGCAAGTTATCCTTATAATTAGCATATTCTAAGTTTTTTAGGAACCTTTGTTAATAATGGTACAATGAGCATGGAACTTTTTGAAATATGATGATATGGTTACTAGGACAAAGATATTTATAAAGATGGTTGGATGAGAGAATCAAGAACTTTATAGAGGAAAAAGAGAGAAGAATTGAAGTGACTATGAAGGAAATAATCCAAGAGCATATATAAGGAGATATTTATGAAATATTCTGGTGTGAATTACCTATATTATTATATGTGTGGCTGTCAAGACTATAGTATTACTATTTCTAGCTGAGAAGTATAGAGCATATATTCTAGATGAAAGAAAAGTTAGATAGACTATGAAGTGTCGATCCTAATTAGACCTATGATGTGGATTATTGGACCTAGACTACAATTGATGGCTATATCATAGAATTTGATGTGAAAGGTTATTCAGCCTTTGAGTCTATGTAAGATCTATTTGTTAAAGAAATCTATAGTATATTTATTCAGTGAATACCTATGTTGATCAACATGTTGGTTGTGTAAAAGGCCCTGACACTTATTTTTGCCAACATGGAGTGGTCATTTCAGGTACCATGTGGTGGGTGTAGGATATAAGTGCAGAGTTGAGAAGAAAAACTTGAACCTAAACCCAAAATATGGAGGATGAAAAGAGTTAGAGTGAGAAGAAAATTTTGGGATTATAAAGGGAACTGTGACAACACAGAAGATGGAACAAAGTGATTAATCCAAAATTAATTATGAATAAGAGTAGGAGTAGAGTAGAAGATGTGGAAGATGAAAAGGTATAGAAAGAAGCTATGAAAGATGATGGAAGTAAAGATTGTAGAGAATATTCAGAAGGGATCAAGGAAGAGGAAGGAAAAAATATAAATAATGCAAATATAGATCTCATGGAGTACAAAGAAAAAGGTAGGTTAACAACAAAATAACTAGAAGATAGAAATAGATTGTAGTTAATGTAAGGGATATTGTTTATACCTAGGAAGAAGTTAAGTTAGAATGTAGAACTGTCTTAAGTTCAATTTCAAAGTTGAAGTAAGTTTAAAATACTAATCATTCACTTAAAGAGTATACATTCCCCAATACCAATTTATCATTTGCGAGAAGAAGTACAAGAGAAGAGGCAGATACAAGTTGGTTTGATTCTTTTATAGATATAACTAAGTGCAAAGACAAAGCAAGCAATAGAAAATAAGAGGATAAATGAGTCAAGATTCCTTTTTAGGACACCTGATAATATTAGAGTGTAAAATTCTCTAGTTGGGGTCATTAGTGCACAAATTCATATAATCATATTCACTAGTACATAGACACCTATAGTCATAGTCCCTAGTGTGTAGAAATAAGTGTTAGCAACTTCAAGTGTGATAACTAAATCACTTAATGTAGGAATGTTTACTTCTTTGATGTAATATGATGGGTCTATAGATCCTAAGATTGTGATATGAAATAGAATGTTAAGGGATTAACATTTGATGATGTGAATAAATGTGAACTGGAAGGGGTTTTATCAAGTAGAGCCTTAGAGTTCATTTATAAAATGAATTTAAATACTCTTGATATTTCACAAGTTAAATATCTATTGGTATTAGAGTTTAAGGTGAAGAAATACATAATCCAGACTATTCAAGACCTAAAGGATATTCGACAAAAGTAAATAGAATCAATTGGAGACTATGTTCACATATTTTTTAATGTCATGAATAATATTTATTTCATCCTAGAAAACAAGGATAAGTTTGCCTAATTCATAGAAGGGCTATGACCAATAATTAAATTCTATATTGCATAATCTCAATTCTTGACTAAGGTTGATGCTTAATCTACCACTCTAAGTCAAATAAATTGAGGATTATGGTGACCTTACAGTGGTGGGATCCAAAGTAGAATTAAAACTAGATGCTTTTATGATAAGAATGGATGAGATGCATGAGAATGATAAGCCTAAATTAGGCTTATGGTGTATAGAATGTGGTTGAGAAGTCAACCACAAGAATGACTATCCAAAACTCAAAATAGGGTTTTGTAAAATTTGTAAAGTAGTTGGACATGATACTTAAAAATTCCATATTTTATAGCAATATATTTAGAAATCATAGAGTATGTATTGTAACTTTTAAAAATAAACAAATCATGATGAGAGGAGTTGTGAAGTTTTGTAAGAGATAAAATAAGATATTATGAATAATGCCTTCATAGTTTCTACATAGTAGTTACCAACTACCAAGAAAGGCATCCCAAGCCTAGACATGGACATGATAAGCATGACATAAGGTAGTCCCCAGTGGATATCTTCATTACCATAATACTAATCCCTGGGTCTGGTTGGCTAGATGTCACCTTCTCCATAACAAAAATATTAGTCTTCTTGGAATAATATGAGTCCATGGTAACACCAATCTAATTAGACTCTAAGTTCACTTCAACACTAATATGGGGGGAATCATGAACATAATAACTAGCAAGGAAGATATGTTGGACAATAGTCATAAGGATGGGGATATTGATAAAATAGAGGTGGCTACATATGAGGATATATAGGAGGATACTAATGAGGGTATTAAGGAGACTATAATAATGATAATCAGAAAGCTTGATAACCTATACAATTTTATTTTTGTGAAGAATATAATCATTATGTAAAGAATTACTTTGCCAATCCATAAAGATAGACTTATTATGTGTACTATAGAGTTGAAGGCCAACATCAAATGGAAGATTACCTAGTGTTGAGAAGCAAAAGGAGAATATAGTGTATAATGTGAACTTGATCGATGCATAGCCTAAGGAGAATGCATTTATCTAGGTAGGTACCAGACAACATCATGCAAAATAAGGATTACCACCTTTGGAAATGCTAGTAGATCAAGGAATTATAAAAGTTCAACCTAATAAATAACATAATATTATAAGGGAGAAGACTTTAATGTATCAATTAGCTCAATTTATATAAAATATACAATAGAATGCTTCAAAAGAAGATATAAAAACCATTGATATGCATATGTATGGACAAATCATGTGCATAATGAAGTAGGAAGGAGTTGTAACTACTTTGAAAGACTTAATGAAGTTACTTTATGTTGGTTGAATATTTTGTTGATCAGTGTACTGATAAATAAAATAGGTCTGATCAGCCAAAGTAGGAAGATTAGTCATCCAAATGTGTAGGTTCACCACATCAGAAGGGGACAAACCATCCATCTCTCTTTTTTAAGAGATGATGCATGCGGATCAAAGGAAAAACTCAAGGGAAATGATAGAAAGCACTCCTCTTCTTTCAGAAGTATTATTCAAAAAACCACAAGAATACTCTTGGTAGTAAATACAAAATGTAACCAAGGACGTAGTAACCAGAAAATTGAGATGCAGCACAAAGTCTTCACCTGAATTGCCCAAGAATAAGATATGAAGGATAATGAGGGCACAAAGTCATCCCAAGGTCCTTTACATAGAAATGAAAATAAAACACACTAAAGGCAATTATGGGGGCAAAAATTCTCTCCACAATTGACTCTTCAGGACACCTTCCTGACTAATTTCACTAATTTTGCTTGTTGAATTAAAGGAACAGAAAATATATCAAGGAAAAAGACATAAGAACAGTTTCTCCAACAACAAAGATATCATAGCACAAAGTCTGAAAAGTCCCTTGCTTTCTTATTCCAATAACAAAATATGATCAACAAATTGAGCTCAAAGTCTCAGTAATGCCTTTCAATTTGGGCAAAGTTTCATTCTAATTGTCAAAAAGAAGATCCATTTACAATAAAAGAGAGTCCCTTATATAGCCTCTTCAAGAAGGACTCGAGAACAGTAACACATCATGTTGCGTTGAAAATTGTTAGGAAGACAGGCTAGAAATTAGGGGCATCTATCCATTTATTTTTCTCAATGCAGAGAAACAAATCACTCTATTGAAAGTTTGCAACTTTCAATGTCCACCTGGCGATCTGATCCTTCCTTCATCATTCCTCCTTTTTTGGTTAATTGAATTAGGTCCTAGATTTAATTTGTTGTTTTGTTCCTTAGTCGCTTCCTACTAGTTTTGGCCTTAAAGCCTGTGAATGCATTTAGGTCTATAGATTACAAGCATCAACGGCTATTTTACAAGCTTTGAAATTGACGTTTGCACACCCATCAATACGCTTTCAACAGCTAGTTCACTGTACTGGAATTTGATGTCTTTGGGCACGTCACCCCTTGGTCTTTTTTTAGCTTTCCTATTTTGCACTTTCTCAAAAATAACTTTCCCTTTTTGGCCTTTAGAAATGATCTGCTTTGGGTCGGGAAGAACCCCCGCAAGGGTATCTACCCTTTGGGTGGTCTTCGAATGGCCTTCAGGCTTCTTTATTCTGGCGGGTCGCTAGATTCTTCCTTCGTATTTCACATTTTACATATTCCCAAAGGGAAGATGACCCTTCAGCTTTAGGGAAATGTCCTTCAATTTGGCAGCTGAGAGTCCCCTGCAAGGGCACCTGCCCTTTGGGGTCCTTTGGTGGCCTTTTCCTTAGAAGTCTTTTGTGGGATTTCCTACGGACTATTTCTCGAGCTTTCTCCATGGGTATTTTCCCCGAGATTTCTCTGTGGACAAATTCCTACAGAAAAAAAGTCCACAGACATTTACCACGAATAAAAAGTCTGTGGATATTTCCTGCAGACAAAAATTTTGCAAAAATTATTTCAATCGATTTGTCTTTGCCTTTGGAATTTTCTTCAGGCTTTCTGCCCATAGCTTCTCTAAATTCTTTCAGACTTTTTGTCTGAAGGAATTCCTTCAGACAAAATTTTGAAAGAATTATGCCTTTGTCTGCCTTAAAAAAAAATTTGAAAGAACTTACCTTAACTGTCTTCTTTGAAAATGACCCTTTCGAAGGGTACTTTTGTCGACCAAGTGCCCTCTGCAAGGGCACTTGTCCTTCGAGAGGCTCTTTGAACTTTTGCATTTGAACCACTCCTTTGAACCGTCTGAGTGAACCACTTGGTTGAACCAAGCTCTTGAACCGCTCTATTGAACCAAGCTGATGAACCAAGATTTGAACCAAAATGGTTCAAGCTGATGTTTCAATTGAATGAACCGAAGCATTGAACCAACTGTTGAACCAAGCTTTAGTTCAATGGTTCAAATGAAGCCTTTAAACCAATTGATGAACCATTTGATTGAACCAAAGGATGAACCAAAGGATGAACCAAAGCGTTGAAACAAAGCAGATGAACCAACCAAGTGAAACAAAGCGTTGAACCACTTGGTTGAACCAAGCCATTGAACCATTCCTTTGATTGAACCCGCCGTTGAACCAAAAGCATTGAACCGATTGAACCTTGAACTCATTGAACCTTTGAACCAAAGTGGTTCAATGGTTCAACGGTTCAATGGTTCAAGCCTTCTTTTCTTAGATGCTTGCCGATGGAGATTTTTTATTGAACCAAGGTGTTGAGCCAATCTCAAAAATGACTAAGTGTTGGAAAGTGATTCTTTTGATTGAACCCGCCTGCAGAAGCCTTTGAACTAGTAGAAATGAATGATTTTTTATTGAACCAAGGTGTTGAGCCAATCTCAAAAATGACTAAGTGTTGGAAAGTGATTCTTTTGATTGAACTCGCCTGCAGAAGCCTTTGAACCAGTAGAAATGAACCTGCCTGCAGAGTCCATAGAAATCAAGTCTGTAGAAATCAACCTATAAATCCCATTGAACTTGGCTTGTAGAGTCCATAGATTCAAGCCTGCAAAGTCTTTATATTCCTAAGAAGTTTGAAAAAAGAGGAATTTGAATGCCCAGGACAAATTTTGAAAAGGGAAGAGACAATTTTGGTCTGTACGACCAAAATAGTTCAAATGTTGTCCCAAAAATGAGTGACATTTTTGGGGGAAAACACTTTATACACTACATAATAATTATATATCACAAAATATTACTAACATATTGCATAATTTTTTGGAATGTGCATAATGAGGTCAATAACATATAGATAAGGTTATCTGGTATGTGAAAACTAAGAAGCGTTGGGATGTTGACTCCCACATGGATATTGGGCTTACAGGTTACTAAATTCCTAACATGGTATTTAACTTTAGGAGTATTATAAATATGATCCTGAGGTCAACATGTGAATCTAATGGCATGTCACACTTGAGTTATAATCCTATCACCCTTAGCCTCATAGATTATGGGTGGGTAGAACCAATTGGTCACCTTAAGGATGTAGATATTAGAGTGGCCAAACTAAGTATATGTGGTGATTTTGAACTCACTAATATGAATAATATTGAGACCCATTACCCTACCTTAATTGGTAAGAAATGGGATTATGATGGCCAAATGACTATTAACATAGTGCGCAACCAACTAAAGGCTCATCAAAGAGACAGGATAGTTATCATCCCTTTGAATAAAGCAGAGTAGAATCTTTACATAATTTTGAAGGAGCTAGAATCACCATATATTTAAATTGATAATTATTGGTTTAAAGTCAATATAAATACACAGAGAAATACACTTTGAGATACTGAGTATCAATTTTTGAACCCACAGATGGAACAATCACAAACAACAAGACAACCAACTTGTAAGTGTTGAGATGTTGTCATTGATGTCAAAGGGTTTGTTATTTAGTGAAGAATATGCTCATTGATGTCAAATATTTTTTACAAATAGCTATGGACTACATTAAGGATGATACAAATTGCATCAAACTTGCTATGAATTACATCAGGCTTATTATGCTTTACATCAGGCTTGTTATGAATTACATTAGGCTTGCTATGGATTACATCAAGTTTGCTAGGGTTTCATCAAGGTTGTTATGGGTTGCATTAGGTTTATTAAATACTACATTAGGGGTGTTATAAATTACATTAGAGCTACTATGAATTGCATCAAGACTACTACAGACTTCATCAGGCTAACACTAAATGTATTCTAATTATTGCTAGGTATATCCCAACTTCATTCACTTAGGCCAACCTATGTGAGTGACCTTTTAGATAATCTAATGGGAATTATGTTTGAAAAAGAGAATAAACCATTATTTAGAAAACTATAGAGTTTTTTTTTGGAAAACCTTCAAGATATTATTGAGTATTAACTTATATATAGGCAAGATCAAATTATCCTTTTTGAAGTGTGAAATATAGAGAATAATTATCCGCTAAGGAGTAAAGTAGAGGTCCATTGGGGAACAGATGGACAGATAGGTATGAGTATGAAATAAGTGAATGATTCGTACATAATATACTAAGAGAGATAAGTAGATAAGGAAGAGAGGATAAATCAAGGAGTTGGTACTTCCTAGCAAGTGGGTTTTTGCTAAATCTTTTTGTCAAGTTGCTGATTGAATATTTGGAATTGGTGCCTTAAAATGAGTGGGTGTTCAAAAATATTATTGACTCATTGAATATCTGATTTAGGATAAGGAGTCTATCCAGTGATCACTATGGTTTTTCTTCCCTTATTTATGTTATTTGTTGTGGTTTGATTTCTCTATGGATTCTTTATTGATGCTTGACTAATGAAATAAAGAATTAGAAAAACATTTTGAGAGCTCACTGATTTACCCCCCCAGTGGTTGTGCTTCCAACAATTAGTATTAGAGCAAATATTTCAAGGTCAAGCTTGATAGTTGAAAGGTAGATCCTAAAAAGCACAATGTCTAGTCATCAAGTACAAGAAGGGTTTTCAATAAACAAGGCCCCTTTATTCATTGGAACCAATTATTCCTTTTGGATTATTATAATGAAGACCTATTTGATGGCTTTTAGATTTGACATTTGATAATCAGTTGTTGATGGATATAGAATCCCTCAAACTCCTCTAACTGATGTTGCAGGAAAGAAAGAAAGTAAGAATAATTCAAAAGCTATGAATGATATATTATGTTTTTGTCAAGGTGATGTAATGTGGGTTAGATAAGGCAATTTGGGATA
The DNA here is from genome assembly GCA_037957365.1 of Torreya grandis. Classification (NCBI taxonomy): domain Eukaryota; kingdom Viridiplantae; phylum Streptophyta; class Pinopsida; order Cupressales; family Taxaceae; genus Torreya; species Torreya grandis. Next base: position 643,688 of record JARHVA010004421.1, read on the forward strand.
ATGTATATCTCATTTATAAAGGTGACACCAAGGTAAAATTGGCAAAGTTGTAAACTATAGAAGATAATTTGAAGGTCTACAGATGAAGGAAGAAAAAAACATTGTAACATATCTCATTAGAGTTGATGACGTAGTCAACATAATCAGAGGTCTTAGATAAAAGGTTAATGAGTCAACTATTGTTCAAAAGCTTCTAAGATTCTTGACCCCAAGATTTTACTCAAAGGTTTCAGTAACTAAAGAAGTAAAAGATTTGGATAAGTTACAAATGGATGAGATTCATGGAATACTTACCACCTATGAGATGAGGATTGATGATGGAAAATATTCTAAAAGGAAGCAACCTTCAATATTTCAAAAAAAACTCATATTAAAAAGGTTGAAATTTATAGTGACACTGATATTGATGAAGACAAATCCAAACTCTTATTTGTGAGGAAATTAAGAAAAGGTTCAGGTAGGTGCAAATTCAAGCTACCATTCAAATTTTTTAATTATGGTAGGATTGGTCATTTTGATGCTAAGTTTACTCAAAACAAAAAACATGGTCATAATGAAGAACATAGTGAATAGACTAAGAAGTCTGACAAGTATGACAAGAGCAAGAAAATTTTCAATCAAGGTGACTATAAGAAAAAAATCAATAACAAAAAGAGTCTATCCTCCAAAGAAGATAACATCTCTTCTAAATTCAGTGATAAAGATATCTCAGATAGTGATGATTGTAGCTCAAACCATAGAAGTGATGAAGCTTTGTTCATGGCCATTAAAGTTAAAGATGGGAATAGTTCAAAAGAACAAGTCTTCATCGATGAGGAAGAAGTGGATGAAGAAGAAAACAAGGTTGATCTTGAGGTAGAACTTATCAATTTTTTGAATGAATTAAAGATTCAAAGAAATAAAAACCAATAGTTGAAGTCTCTGGTCAAATCTCATGAAGAAAAAATATGTATCTTGGAAACTAAGATAACTAAGAGTACCAGGGAAGCTAAGGAGGTCATCAAAAATCTTAAGACTCAGTTAGAAGAAGCAAATGCAAGTTTGAGGTCCCAAAGGAAGAAGAATCCATGTTAGCTCAAGATGATTTTCACACTCAAGATGGGAGTTTGAAATGGTACATTGATAGTGGTTATTCAAGCCATATGATAGGTGACAAGAATAAATTTATATCTATGAAGAAGACTATTAAATGTATAGTCAAGTTTGGCGACAATACAATAGGTGATGTTTTTGGTAAGGGAATACTAAGTCTTGACAATGGGAAAACTAAAATTGAGAATGTGTTATATGTAAAAGGTTTGAAACATAATTTGTTGAGTGTTAGTGAAATTTTCAATCAAGGATATACTCTGAATTTTCATGTTAAATGATGTGATATAAGAAAATAAAGTTCAAGAAGATTGGTAGCAGATGCTAATAGGACTAAAAATAATTTATATGTTTCGAGTGAGATCAAGAAGTACAAGTGTTTCATGAGTCAAGTGGATGAGAGCTAGATTTGTCATAAAATAGTCGGACATAAACTTTGATAGTTTAGTAAATATAAGTACTAAGAAATCAGCTAGAAACATGCCTAAGATCACTAAGATTGTAAACACCCTATGTAAGGCATGTCAACATAGAAAATGGACAAGAAGAAGGTTCAAGTCAAAAGAATATTCAATTACAAAACCTTTATATTTGATTCATATAGATCTATGTGGTCCAATGAGAACTCAAAGTATTCAAGGTAAAATTTACTTCATGCTTCTTATTCATGATTACACTAGAATGACCTAGGTCACTTAATGAAAGAGAAATCTGAGTCTTTAGATAAGTTCAAAGCATTAAAGGTTCTAGTTGAGAATGAGATGGACTTTAGAATAAAGTGTCTAAGATCTTATAGAGGAGGAGAACTCTAGTCAAATGAGTTTGATAATTTTTGTATAGAATATGGAATCAAGAGATAGTTTTTAGCTGCAAGGACACTACAGTAGAATGGTGTGGTAGAAATGAAGAATAGGACTATTCAAGAAATGGCCAGGACTATGTTAAATGAGTCCAAATTATATAATAGATTTTGTAGAGAGGTTGTAAACACATTAGTACACATTCTAAACAAAGTTCAAATTATAATAAATAGTAATAAGACCCCATATGAACTATGAAAATGCAGACCAACTTCAGTGGAATACTTTAGAGTGTTTGGAAGCATGTGTTTCATCTAGAGAGATGAAGATGATCTAGGAAAATTTTATTCAAGGGCTGATGAAGGCATCTTCCTTGGATATTCTTTAGTTAGTTCTACATATAGATGTTACAACAAGAGACTACAAAATATTGTGGAGAGTACACATGTGAGAGTGGATGAAACTAGATCTAATAAGGTGAGTACACAACCAATATTTTATACAGAGGATCTTGACTTCAAGGATGAATAAAAAACATTAGAAGAAAAAGTAGCTAAATAAAGTCAATAAAAATAATGGGAAGATACAAGGCACCCTCCAAATTTTTTCATAAAAATCATGTAGTAAGTTAAATCATCAGTGATATTGATGTTGGAATGCAAACTAGGAGAAGGTTTATGAATACATCAGAAAATGTAAACTTCTCTCTTTTTTCAAAGATATAACAAAAAAAATTTAGAAGCTAGAAGTGATAAGCATTAGGTGAATGCTATGGAGGAAGAGCTCAATCAAATTGATAAAAATGAGACTTGGGAACTTATTCATAGACCTAAAGATAAGAATGTCATTAGAACCAAATGGGTTTTTAGGAACAAATTGAATGAAGATGATCTAGTCATGAGAAACAAAACAAGGTTGGTATGTAAAGGCTATGCTCAAGTAGAAGGTGTTGACTTTGAAGAAACTTCTGCACATGTGGCAAGATTGGAAGCCATAAGACTATTTTTGGCATATGTTGGTTTCAATAATTTCAAGATATATCAAATAGATGTAAAGTCTACATTTCTCAATCGAAATTTAGAATAAGTGTATATAGAGCAACCTAAAAGTTTCTCTTTGTCAAGAAATAAGGACTGTGTATGTAGACTGAAGAAAGCATTATGTGGGCTAAAGCAAGCCCCGAGCGCGGTATACAAGACTTGATAGATGCTTGATCAAGGTTTCAAGAGAGGTGTTGCCAATATCAACCTTTACATCAAAATAGAAGGTGAGCATCAATTAATCATAGTTGTGTATGTTGATAATATTATCTTTGGTAGTGACTATGACAAGATGTCTAAGCAATTTACAGAAGTAATGTAGCAAGAATTTGAGATGTTTATGTTAGGGAAACTATCATTTTTTATTAGATTTCAAGTAGTTCAGTCAGATAAGGGAATCTTCATCTCTCAAGCTAAGTACATTAAAGAAATGTTGAATAAGTTTTATATAGAATACTATAAATCATTAAGTAATCCAATGACAATAAGTTTTAAGTTTATTCAAGAAGGCATCATAAGTCAATTAGACCTTGTACAGATCTATGATTGGAAGTCTGTTGTATACTACTACATTAATACCTGATATCATACAGGCAGTAGGTCTAATGGCCATATTTTAGGCAAAACCAAAAGGGATACACTTAAAATCAATCAAGAGGATATTCAGATATCTTAAAGGTACTATGGACTTTCGTTTATGGTACTCAAAAGGTAAGGATTTCACTTTAACAACATATACTAATGCAAATTAGGTAGGCAACATTGATGACATAAAGAACACAAGTGGTGGTGCATTCTTTCTTGGAAAGAGTCTTTTGTCAAGGTTGAGTAAGAAATAACCATCAATTTCCTTGTCCATAGTTGAAGTTGAGTACATAGTAACAACATCATGTTGCACACATATTTTATAGATGAAACATACTTTAAGTGACTTTAAGATCAAGAATGGTAGTCCAATTTCTATATTTTATGATAATACTAGTGCCATTAACATCTCTAAGAATTTGATCATGCATTCTAGGACTAAGCATATTCCAATCAAGTTTCACTTTCTAAGGGAGCAAGTAGCTAATCAGATTGTCAAACTATAGTATGCCCACACAAAAGAATAAGTTGCTGACATTTTTATAAAACCTCTTCCAAGGAAAACATTTGAGTTCTTAAGGAAGGAATTGGGAGTAATTCCTTCTTCTATCAATCACTAAGAAAGGTATGGATTGAGGGGGATCCAACTTATGGGTATCTTTTAGCTCTAAGGATAAAGAGTCAAGAGTATATGATAGTTAAAAAATGATCAAGTGATAGTGGGTAGTATCTTGAAATTTTCTAAGAAGAAGTTTATGGAATTATCATCAGAGAAATGAATATGGATATTATCAGTTTTGATGTAGTAGCATGTTATTTGGGATCAAATAGATTTTAGGTTGTGCAACCCTTTGCCATTGATGTCAAAGGGGGATAATTTTAAAGGTAGGGGGATAATTAGTAAACTAACTATTTCCAAGGAGAAATAATACATTAGTAGAGATTTTTGTATAAGGAAGAGATATAACAAGTTGTGTAGCTATTGTCTAGTTACCTTTGGTGAAGAAATGATTGGAGAAAGAGTAAAGTAAGGTCATCAACTTGTAAATGTTTACCATCAATGAAAAAGTGGGAGTTTGTTGATATATTGTAATTTATGTCAAAGGGTTTTCTATTTAGTAAATAATATGGTCATTGATGTCAAGGAATTTATGCAAGTAGCTATGGACAGCATCAGGGGTGTTACAGACTGCATTAGACTTGTTATGGATTACATCAGGGTTTCTATAGATTACATCAAGATTGATAAAAATTACATCAATATTGTTATGGATTACATCAAAATTGATATGGATTACATCAAGTTTTCTATAAATTATATTAGGCTTGCTACAGATTGCATCAGGCTTGCTATAAACTGCATCAGGGGTGTTATGGATTGCATCAAAGTTGTTATGAATTACGTCAATACCTATAAACTTCATTAGGATGACACTAAATGTATTTTAATTATTGTTAGGTCTATCCTACCTTCATTTCACTCAGGCCAACCTATGTGAGTAAGATTTTAGATAAGCTAATGGGAATTATGTTTGAAAAAGAGAATAAATCATTATGTAGCCAACTATAGAGTTTTGTTTGGCTAAACTTTAAGAGAATATTGAGTATTGTCTTGTATATAGGAAAGATCAAATTTTCCTTTTTTAAGTGTGAAATATAGAGAATAATTATTTTCTAAGGAGCGTAACAGAGGTCCATTGAGGAATGGATGACCATAGAGGTGAGAGTATGAAATCATCGAATGATTAATACATAATATACTAAGAAAGATGAGTAGAGAAGGAAGAGAGGACATAGTCTTTGAAAATAAATAGTGGAGAGGAAAGAGAGCCTAATGTGTCTATTTTATTGATAAGTAGAAAAGAAACAAAGTAAGTGTGAGGTTGATAAGTAGAGAGAGCAAAATAATACCAACATTTGTTGATTAAAGCAACTGAGAAAGGTGGATGATTTGAAGTAGCTATGTTGGTGCTTGGCAAAGGGGGTTGAAGCCTCCTTTAGATTTATTATAATAAACCTACTCTAGAGGGTGTTTTACCTTGAGAAACATCTTCCATAAGTGGTGACTCAGACGCTCACATGTTTAACTGGATGAGGTGAAATCATGAGATACAACCTCTATACATAGTGTTCATTGTTGAATGGCATTTACCTTAATAATTTATGATAAAATACCTTAATCCATTCATCTTGAGGTTATAACACCATGTGATAAAGTTAGATCAAAGATTTAATTACTTATCTATACATCAAAAGGTATTATTGCACATTGGTGGGTGGTGCATAGAGATCCAAACATACATTGGGAGGAAGCATGTGGGTTTTTACAAGTGCAGTTTAAGTCACTGCCTATGGTGAAAACATAATGTTCATTATTTCAAGAGTATAAATTTCCAAAGATAAACATTCATCAATGTATAGATATATGGTATGTGTAAGGAGTGGATCTAAGGTATTGGGTGTATATTTTTAGCCACACACTAGTACCACTACCAATAACCCCGTACATGCATCAAGAGCGTAGGAGAGAGACCAAACATTGGACACAAGTGTAACAATATTTGATTCAAACTTTTGTGTTTTTGGATGTTAACCCTATAGTGTATAATGCATTTCAAAAGCTTAAAATCTTTCTATGTCATGGATGATTAGAAAATTTGGGAGATACAGTAGATTCATCCTCAAGTAGGAAACAACTCATGATTTAAATATAGCACTTCATAATTATGAGGCAAGTTAATAGGATCAATCTCTTATTAAGACTTGTAATATAATAAAAAATGAGCTAACATAATCTAATGATAGTGATGGAGATCTATATTTGGAAATCTTCTTTGAACTAGGGAGGGAAGACAAACCTACACTATCCCAAAATGTAGAACAAAGTTAAAGAGGACAGACTACATAATATAAACATTCCAGAATGGGAAGGAGAGAACACTCTGTGATAGGACCTACCCAATTCATTGAATAAAGTGTATCAATAAGCCCTAAAAAAGGTTGAATAAAACATTAGAATGGAGTTAGTTCCTAAGTTTGTGACTATGGGAGATTACTAGGGTTAGGAACAAATCTCAGAGGCACTGTAGTTGCTACAAGACTATCAAAATGTTTTCTCAAACAAATTATCTAAAATAAAAGGTGTATATGTTTCATTGGGGTAGATGCACATAGAGTTGAAAGAGTATGCTTGACCCATTAAAAAACACTTGTACAGGCTAAACCCTAATATAAAAATAAAATTGAATGTTGAAATAGATCAAATGTAAGAAGCCAAAATCATTTATCTAGTTGAAAAAGTAGATTGGATGAGTCCCATAGTGATATAACCAAAGAAGTCTAGGGAGATATAGGTTTGTGTATATTATCACATACTCAATGATGCTTGCATTAATAATTTGTTTCCAATACCATTCATGCATGAAGTCCTCGAGTTAGTCATAAGTTACAAAGTGTACTCATTCACAGATGGATTTAGTAGGTACCATAAAATTTTGATCATAAAAGAGGACCAAGCTAAGACAAATTTTATAACTAAATGTGGATCATTCACATATAAGGTAATGCCTTTTGGTTTGAATAATGCACCACTAGTTTTCTCTAGAGCTACCATAACTACAATTAATGACTTTATTCATGATTTTTTGGAAGTATATTTGGATGACTAGGCTATATTTTCTCTATTTAAAGAGAATATATCAAAACTATGACTAATGTTAGAATGGTGTCAATCTCTATGCATTATTCTAAAGTTAAATAAATACTTGTGTTTTGCACCTTTTGGTGTTCTTTTGGGCCATGTTGTATGTAGTGATGACATTTTGGTGGACCAAGCTAATATTACTATAATAGTTGGTATGCCACCTCTAACCAAATCTACAAGAGTGCGTAACTTTTTGGATCATAAGGGATACTATATAAATTTTACCAAAGTATATGCAACCATATCTATGCCAATATAAAAACTATTACACAAATATTCAAAGTTCAATTAGACCTTAGAATCCCAAGCAACATTTATCGATCTTAAACAAAGGTTGGTAACCACACTTATTTTAGTTTTCACTAATTGGAAGAAGTCATTCCATGTACATTTGGATGCTTCTAGTATTTAAATAGGGGTTTCTTTAGTGCATTTATGAGATGGTGCATTGGAGCACCCCATACATTTTTATAGCAAGAAGCTCTAGTAGTAGAGAAGAACTATAAAATTATAGAAAGAGAGGCTTTAACTATGGTAGTTACATTGAAAAAGTTTTGACACTATATATTAGCCTCATTATTTGATATTTTTACCAACAACCAAGCATTGAGATACCTAGTTAATAAGCCAATGCTGGGAAGAGGGATTTATAGGTGGCTCGTGTTATTTTAAGAGTTTTAATTATAAATCAATGTTAAGTTAGGTCAAGAAAATGTCAGACCAAATCATCTAAGTATACTAAACAATGGTGAAGAAACATAATAAATAGAGGATGAGGCCCTAGACATGTACTTATTCAAGACTACTACAATCTCAGATAATATGGAGGACATTGTAAAAAAAACTTTACCTATGCATTATATGGAAAGGGATGAAAAATAAATGGTTACCCAAGCTATTTCTTGTAGTCTCATCAACAAATTTACGTACAAGATTTTGAAAGATGATGTGTTGCACAAAGTAGCATTAGAGCATGAACAACCATAGCTTATTCAAGAATCACATCAAAGAATAATAGGGGGTCACTTCATAGGTAAAGCCATTGCAATAAAAATCCTACAGAGTGTTCTTTGGTGGTCAACTTTGTTTCAGGACACATATAGGGTAGCCAAGCATTGTGATGTGTGTCAGTGAATGGGAAAGCCAAATCAACGAGATGAGATGCCTTTGGTTTCAATGTTCACAGAATAGCCATTTGAATAGTGGGAAAATAATTTTTTTGGACCTATAAGTCCCCTAGTAAATGAATTCATGGGTGATACATTATTACTGTGATAGATTACTTCACCAAATGGGCAGAAGTTGTTGTAACCCCAAGTTGTAATGTGAAGTATGCTACCAAATTATTATATAAAAACATTATTAAAAGATTCAGATTCCCAATCAAGCTATTTATCAATAAAGGAACTCATTTATTTAATAACATTATCATAACTCTCACTGAGGAGTATATGATTTCACACCACAAGAACATGACTTACCACCCTCAAGCAAATGGACAAGTTGAAGCGTCAAATAAAGTTTTAGAAAAAAAATAATAAAAATATGTAATGTGCAAAAGGATGATTGAGAGGATCGCATTCCTATGATTCTTTAGTCACACATAATAAATTATAAGCATGCCATAAGTTTCACATCCTTACATTTTGTCTATGGTCTTGAGGTAGTAATGCCTATGGAGTACAATATTTTGAGTCTACTTATTGTAATGGTTATGAGACTAGGTGACCAAGATTATCTAAAGAAAAGATTAATAGACTTGGTTAGAATGGAGGAAAGTCAAAAAAGAGCATAATAGATACAAGAATTCCATAAGTTAAGCCAGAAGGCATGGCATGGTCACAACTTATAATCTATATAATTTCATCCAAAAAATGTAGTACTATTGTATGATAGCAAGGTTAAGGCATTCTTGGGAAAAATGTGCATTAGAAGGAAGGTACCTTACATTATTCATGAAGTCTCACAATAGGGTGCCATTATGTTAAAATATCTACAAGGAACCATATTACTAGGGCATGTTAATGGTTTTAGACTTAATCCTTATCATTATTAGTCTATATCATTTTTTAACTAAAAAGAGAGGGTGTCGAGTAGCATCGTGTAGATTAGGGTTTTTGTTTAGTGTTGTTTTAATTTTTTGGTTATTTTTTAAGATAAAAGTGTTTTTAAAGAGTGATATTTAGATCACAACCCATCAGATTAGAACATAGCTACAAGAATGAGCATCGTAAACTATGACCAATTCACAAAGATAGCTTGAAGGAAGGACAAATGGTAACAATAACACCATGGTCATCAAATAAGTCTAAGAAGATGGTGTTAAAAATATAATTAAAATGAAAATATGGATAAAGGTCATTCAAGACCATTAATGATAAGGCACTTGATCAGATTACATATTTTCTAAAGTAGATTGTATGGTTGAATGATAGGTAGGGTCATAAAATAATTGGGATGAATGAAAGGACATCACATCGCATCATATAACTATCGACAAACGAATTAAAGATTCTAGATGAAAAAGGGTCACTATAATATCAAATAAAATCCAAGTGAAATTAATTTTGGAGGAAAACTTATGCTCAACCAATCGGTGTTGAGCTAGGAATTTGACATAGAGGGGAGGTTAGTCTTGTGTTGGTTGCATAAAATAAATGAAATGAACACATTAAGATCCTAACACTTATAGACTAGACACCAAGGGGAGATTAGGTAACAAAAACTAAATGAAAGCACAACAAAAACATACAAGACACAAATCTTTTACCTTCTTTAGAGCTCCAAATGGCTTTGTTGAATGGCTTGCTCGACTTGTGCATCAAGAAGTCCATCAAAGGAGGTTGTTTCTCTCTTTCTCTTCTTGGCACCTTGGCTTGTGATATTGCTTGGCTTAAGATTTGGTCATTATAACACTACTTTTTATGAGTCTCATGGATCAAATCTTGCATAATAACTCTATAACATCCAAGCTTAGAAATGAAGAGGTTTGGCCTTGTTTTATAGCCTTAGGAATTAACTCTCAGCCAAACTGAGTTAAGGTTTAGTTTAAGCTTAGGGTGGGTTAAAACTAAACCTAGGTGAGTCTAATCTAACTCCAATTGAGTTAATAGTTGTCAAGTAATTATGATTTGTAATTACTAGGCATCACTTTCAAAATTAGATATTTTAGGATATTTACAAAGAGTTTGACAACTCATATATGCAATGATGAAAGGCTAGGATATTTTGAATTTTTAAATTTCCTTTTTTTAAGATATTCATTAATTTCAAATGGATAATTCAACTAGGCATTTAATCTTTTTTAGATTATTTATTGATTTAGATTGGTTTTTTAGCTCTTTTAAGAATTGATTTAAGTGTGAAAGTGTCCCACTTAATAGGTCCATAGGCCAAATTTATAGTTCTTATGTTGTAAGGTGATTAGGAATGAATACGTGAGAGGTTATTATTGCATACAATAGGATACCCCAATTATGGATGTCTTAACATGATTTTGAGATTTGATGAATGATGCACAATCAAATTTTGAATGTTTAATAATTCTTAAGATTAATTTGTAATGGTTGGTCAGAATTAGTATGAAGTTCAATTAGAGGTCAGTTGTGGCCAGTTTTAGGTGTCTATAATTTTCCCATATTTGGGAAGGCATTGCAAGTTATAGGTACAATAACGTCTTCTTAAAGAATGAAAAGGTCATGTATTCCTATGACTTCAACGGTAATGGATGAGTTGTAAATACCCCCTTGAGGGAACGATCGACAAAAAGGGGTGGCGATCAATCCCTCAAAAGGAGGAAATGATGGAGCCAAAAGGAAAAATGTGTAACGATTGATTTTCCCATAGGTAGTTATAATCAGTCGCATATGAAGTTGTCTCAATTGGTCAGCCAAATAAGATGATTTTCCCATAGGCAATTATAATAATTAGCATAGGTGGGATAAAAAAGGTAATGATTTATATAAATATGGTTATAATCATTGAAAAAAGAATTAGGGCAACAAGAGAATGATTTGTATAAATGTGGTTATAATCATTAAAAGGGAAAACAATGATTTACCCATAGACAATTATAATCATTGGTAGGATAAAAACATTCCCCAGTTGGGAAAATAGAGATAATGGTTTGCCCAAAGGTGGTTATATGCATTATCACAATGAAAACCTACCCTAGTTGGGTAGAGATAAATAAAATGATTTACCCATAATTTGTTATAATCATTAACCTCCAAATCAATCAAAACACAATGATGTACCCATAGGTAGTTATAATCACTGGCTCTGCGGGTGGGAATACACAATGATTTGCCCAAAGGCAATTAGAATAATTAGAAATGTAAGTGGGACATGATACAATGATTTTCCTAGAGGTGGTTATAATCATTAGTATCCTAATGATGGCAAATTAGGATAGAGGAGAAAGATGAATTTAGGCAATCGGCTAGTATGGAGATGAACATCTTAACTAATAATGATTGAAATTATTTCATGATTTAATTACATTGTATGTAATATGATTCAGATAGATCAGTATTTTTTTAGGTGCCAAGGAGAATTATGATGGCCTCATTGCTTGTAAGACTTCTCGACCTAATATTTTTGTATCACGTGGCAATAGGCATCATGATAAAACACCAGTATGAACTTAGCCAAAATATACATAAGTATTGACACGTGATCCAATAAATAATGGAAAATAATTCATCAATTATAAAAATAAAGATAATAATGTTGATGTATGAATACAGATGGATTTAAGAATAATGCATAATGAATCACCCAATGAATGCACATAGACTGAATCAAAGAACAACAATAAATTAAACAAACACGTAAACAAATGATCAAACAAATAAAACATGAAGAAAAGAAAGAACAAAACAAAATAAAGAGAATAAAATGAAACAAAAATAAATAATGGTTAAGTACAATGTTAAAACAAATAGAGGACAAAAAAGATGATGATCATTGCCCCTAGGTGATAGAAGATAATGAAACAACAAACAAAATGGGAGAATAGAAGAAAAGAAAGTGGGTGGCCAAGCTGACTTCAGATGCACTAGCAAGTAGACGTTGCCCACATAGTTCCATGGACATAAGGTCCAACATAAACTTTAGGCCAAATATAATTCTCATAGGAAATGGGATGGAAAAAAAATGATGAATGAGAAAAACATGATGATATATAGTAATAATATGGGAATGGCCTTGCAAAATAGTGAAAGCATGGGATGAGAGACCAATAAGGATGGGTAAACTAAATGACAAGTAGTTTCTTGTGATATAGCTAGGGATCTTAGAGTCCTTAAGGCAAAGAAGTGGTCAATTTTTAAGATTTTTTAGATCATTTTACAAAAAAAATTAGAATTTTTGAAGTATCTCAAATTAATCAAGAATGATGAGATACTAAATGGTCCAACTCACAAAATGTGAGAGAGTTCAAATTTTAATTGTTCATAAAATGGTGACAGCATGGCAAAGGGTAATTGAGCTAAACTCAAAGGGAATCGAGCACTGCCTATATAGTCCCAAGATGGGACCTCAAGTCACTATAGTTCTACCTTACAGTAGAGGAATATGACTAGGTAATAGCAAATTAATAAATGAGGAAAAATAGGCAAATGGAATAATATAACATAAGAATGGCAAGGTGTTACTTCAAGGCATGATAAAGGTTTTGTTCTTAATTTTCCCAAAGGCAGTTATAATTAGGAAATAATAGCATATGCTAATGATAAAAAAATTTCCCATAGGTAGTTATAAATAGTAGTACAATGATGGTACTTTGATTTTCCCAAATGTGGTTATAATCAATAGTACTTGAATGTAATGAAACAAGGAATGAAGGATGCAACTACCAAACCACTATCATACTACTCCAAAAATGGGTGATGTCTATAATGTCAAAACAACTATGAAAACTTGATCTAAATCTTCTTGTTGAAAGTGCCCATGGAACCAAGTGAATAGAATCAAGGTCAAAGGGGTTGTTTAGGGAGGGTATAACGGTATATGGTATGGTACAAAGAAGAATGTTGATATTATGGTATAATGGAATTGAACCTCTTAGACAATAATTCAAGTCTCTCAAGTGAAGTAACGCTTGAGATGTATAATGTTCATCATCTCATCAAGTTCATCCCTATCTGGTGTAGCAAGCCTATATGCTCTGCAGCCATAATTTACAACAATGATATAGGGGCCTATCTAGTGGGGTTTGAACTTTCCCTTATGTTTCTTCTCAACCATGGTATTCTATTGGTTTTCCTTTAAAACAAGATCACCAAGTTCAAATTCTATGTGTTTGACCCACTGGTTATAGTGACCATAGAGTTGGTTCTAGTAAGATTGAGGGCTATTGACTGTGACTATTTGTTTTTCATCAAGTAACTCTAGATCTTGCAGGTAAGCTACTCGGTAAGCTTCATCATCTAAAACATGTTTCAATGAAATGTTCAAAGATGGTAACTCAACCTCAATGGGAAGAATGGCCTTAATGCCATAAACTTAAGAATATGGAGTGGCTCATGTTGGGGTACAATAATTATTGTGATATGCCTAGAGGGTGCAGAATATTTTGAGGTGTCAATTTCAGCTAGCATCATTGAAAATATTTTTAAGGATGTTGATAATGGTTTTGTTGGATGCTTCTGCTTGGCTATACCTTGTGGGTAATAGGCTATATAAAAATATTGATTAATTTTTTACTCAACACATAGTGATTTGACATCCTTATTATTAAATGATCCACCATTATCAGATATAATGTTAGATGGGATACCATAGTAGTATATGAGATGGTTAAATATGAACTTGTAAATCTATTTTCCAGTCACATAAGTAAGGGGTATATCTTCAACCTACTTAGTGAAATATTCAATGGTAGTAATGATATGTTTATGGCCATAAAAAGAGGTTGGACTAATCTTCCCAATGAGATCAATGCCCCATGTAGAAAATGACTATGGTGTAAGCATTGGCTTTAGAATCTTGGTCGAGGCATGAACTTCTCATAACACTAATGTTGATTTTATCAAGGTTAAACAATGAAGCAAAGTTTCATCAAAGCTATGGTGGTAAAGGGTTGGTTCAAGTAAGGTATATCATGCAACTTGATGGGTAAAGGCCTTAATTTGTTTGTAAGATAGGTCTGGTGGCATAATGTGATCATGAAGTTAAATATAAAGGTCTGAATACCATATAGAGATGGGAACAATAATAGCATAATTCATTGTGACAGTTGAAGGTTCATGAGCTGGTACTAGAAGATTTTCAATGAGGAATTGATATTCTTTTGCCTTGTCTGGATGATGGATCAAAGAGCTAATGGTGGCCATATCATCTGATGTTTTGTTATTGGCCCTTGGTATATGTTTAAACTATATGTCGGTAATCTATTATTTGAGAGTGTTTATCATGGCCTTGTATGGTACCATCTTGTCTTCTATGCTCTGAAAGTGGTTTGTAACATTATTGATGTTTAACTAAGAATCACCATAAACCTTAAGATGTTGAATATTCTATTGTACTACTTAACAAAGCCCTATAATAAATGCTTCATATTTAACCATGTTATTCGTATAAGGAAATTTGATACAAAATGATTTAGGGATAAGATCCCCCTATAGTGTAATAAATAATAGGCCTAACCCCAATCCATGTGCCATGAATGATCCATCAAAATATAGCTTCCAAATTTATTCCTCAAGAGGTGTTTTGATGATGGTCATAATGGACTCATCTGGGAATTGAAAATTTAGTGGTTTTGTATCTATAAGGGGAGCTTTGACAAGATGATCTGCAAGTACTTGTCCCTTGATAACCTTTTAGTTGATGTATTCTATCTCAAACTGACTCAAAAGCATGATCCATTTAGCCATATAGCCTTGTAAAGTTGTTTTGGATAGTAGATACTTGAGCAGATCTAATTTAGAAATAACCATGGTCTTGTTGTTTAGCATGTAATGTTATAGTTTTTGAGCTATAAAGACATATCTAAATAATCTTTTTCAATGGGCATATAATTGTGTCCATATGCAACTAGTGTACAATGTTGATAGTACATGGCATGTTCTTTTCTATTATTATCATATTGAGATAAAATTACCCCTAGGGCTTCATCTATGGTAGATAGGTATAATACGAATGGCTTTCTTGGTATAGGTGGAAATAAAATAGGTGAATTGGCAAGATAGTCCTTAAGGTGATAAAAATCTTTCTGAAATTTGTCATCCTAATGAATTGTGACACCCTTCTTCAATAAGTGTGTAAATGGATGGCATTTTTTAGCTAACAAACATATGAAGCATTTGATCTACTAAATCTTGTCCTACAAACTATGAATCTATTTCAAATTGGAAGGTGGAAACATCTTAGTAATGGCTTGTACATTGGTTGGATCGAGTTCAATGCATCTATGAGACATAATGAAGCCAAATAATTTGTCTAAAGTAACCCCAAAAAATACTTCTTAGGATTGAGTCTGACCTCATATTCACGCAGTCTCTCAAATATTATTTGTAGTACTGTTGGATGATTGACACTGGCCTTTAATTTTCCCAATATGTCATCGATATAGTCTTCAATAATGTCATGCATCATATCATGAAATATAACAATGATAGCTCTCTAGTATGTGGCCCCAAAATTTTGAGATCAAAAGGCATAATTGATAACAAATCATTCCCCATGGAGTGTTGAACATTATTTTATGTTGTTCTTCTACTGCAATTTGGATCTAGTTGTATCCTGAGAATCCATCCATCAGTGAAATCATTTTGTACCTGGCTATGGAGTTAAGTATCATGTCAATAATTGGTAGAGGAAAGTCATCTTTGGGGTAGGCCTTGTTTATATATTTGAAATCAATGTAGATTGTGATTCCTTCTAGCTTTTTAATGATTGGCATAACATTCAAGATCCACTCTAAGTAGTCGATAGTTTGAATAGATCTCATTTCTAAGAGTTTTTCTAACTCTTTCTTTACTAATAAAATAATGCAAGGATGAATTTTGCATAGTTTTTGATTCATGGGTTTGACATCAGGATGTACAACAAGGTGGTTTATAACCAAGATGAGGTCCAAACCTAGTATATCTAAGTAAGAAAAAGTAAATATGTCAACAAATTCCCTCAAAAAGGTTTTAAAAATTTCATGTTCCTCCTCAGTGATGGATGTACCTAATTTGATCCATTTTTGGTCATCTGGAGTGCCGATATTGACTGTTGTAGTGTCTTCCATTTCAAGAGTCGAACCATCCTCCAAAATAATTGGAAATTATTAGAATTGGCCTATAATGGTGAAGTCCTCTATTTGGATTGTCTCTTCAATTTCCCCTAGACAAGATGAATCAAAATATCCCAATGGTAAGTATGGCCATGTGACAAACACTATTGAAAACTCTTGAATGATTTGGTCGAAGGCATGTTGTTCTTTAGAACTCAACTCGAACCCATAGACAAGTTCATTATTGGTGGTCTCTAAAGCTATGTTTGAGGAAAGGTGAATACCCCCATTTGATGATGCCTAAAATAGGTTTTCACCAAAAGACTAGCCTTTCTCTTTACTTTTACCCTAGTCTAAAAGTACGTCAAAGAGATTTTCACTTTGGGACCTCAATGTTTTATTTAATTATTTATGGCTAAAGGTGTTCACCTGTTCTCCAAAATAGGTTGTCATATCTAGTTTAATTAAGAACCCTTGTTGTGGTCTCCTAGCAGGACATTATCTTTGAGGCCTAAAATTTTCAAAAGGCCTCATCATTCTCAAACTCATCTATAAGCACTGTGGATTCTTGTTGGTCCCAAGCTATAAGTTGAGGATGATATAAAGGAAATGTTTATGGAAAATAATCGGTTTAAGGGTATAAATGACATGAGTGTCAAATAGATTGGTATTAGTTAGGTCTTCATAAGGTTTGTGATCAAACTCTAATTTTCTATCAACATCATCGTCACTAGTTATTAGCATTGAAATATGAATAATATATGTGGGGTCACCCTAGGCAGTTTAAATCTGATACCATAGATTCCTTTGTACTGATTTATAGAAATTTGCTCAAATTTTCCCTACTAATTTAGCCTAAAGACTCCTCCTTGATAGGCATAATTTTCCATGATCTTGTTTGGAATAAAATACTTGGCATTTCTTGTAACAATCATCTAGATTGTCATTGTCTAACCAGGATTCATCGTTTGTAAGTGGGTCCTCTTCTTAGCTAGTGGCTAGTGTAAAAATGATAAAAGTTGAACTATGTAGTTTACATTTTCCCTTTCACTACCATTTCATGTAAGGTGGCTTGACTTTAGGTCTTTCATAGGACTTGGGGTTTTATGAAAGCTTGGTGATGTGGAATGTATCATGGGTCAAATATTCTTCTAGACCATTAGCTATGATGGTAAAGTGATTGGCCATTTTAGGAGGTGACACATGGGAAGATGAATCAAGGCTATCTGGTTCAATACAATTGGCCTCTGGTAAATCAATAAGAATTTCCTTCCCCTTGTCCTTTTTGGTAACCAACTCCAAACCAAAATGGTAGTTATAGCTTTTGTACTCGACCTGTAAATGTTGGTAATGTTCATAGGGATGCAAATCTCTGTGAATGGTGACCTCCATACCTGAGTGGGAGAACTTGAGATATTGGTGCAATACTAAAGGGATTGCATGAATCTCATGTATCTAAGGTCTACCCAAAAGTAAATTGTATGAAAAATCTAGGTATAACACATGGCATAAAGTATTATGGGTCAAAACCCAATGATAACTCACAAACTAATGGCACCTTATGATTCTTGTTCTTCATTGCCATAGGCCTTGATTGTGATATTTTCTAGTTACAGATCGGTTGTTGTGTATCTAATATTTTTGATGAGCTTCAGAGACACGATATTTAGGCCTAGTCTATTATTTATGAGGACATGTTTCACTTTGTGCCACATTATGAAAACTTCAATATATAATGGGTTATTATGGAGAGGGCAGAGGGAAGACATATCACTCTGGTTAAAGGTTGATTGTTGGCTTGGGGATATATGTCCATCTAAATATTGTAATTTGTCTAGGATTATATCATTTGGAACTTGGGATTGGCTGAGGAACTATGTTAAGATGTTCTTGCAGATAGTAGATGTTCGTAATAAACCCAAAATGGAAATTTGTCTAGGCATTTTTTGAAGTTGTTCTACAATATCAAATGTCTTTTCCTTCATAATGGTATACAACTTATTCATATCTATAATGGTGGGTTGGATGGGTTCGATGGTAGATGGTTGTGAGCCAAGAAAGGTAATATTTGACTGCCAAGTTATGATTACATAATTAGGATTAGATACATGACCATTGTTGCTAAAAAATGATGGTGGAAGGGGGCCAAAAAGGATAAGTCTCAGTTATTGGTGTACTTGTATGTGGTCACAGGTAAATGATGATTTATCAGTATAAGGTCTAAAATTAGTAATCCATGCTTGTTGGTATGCCTATATGTGGTCTTAGGTCAAGGAAGGATCACTATAATTGGCTAGTTGATTGGAGTTGGTTAGAAATGGTCCTTTTTGGTTAGCACTTGGTCTTGGATTAATAGTAATGGTGTAAATGTGACCTATTAAAAGATGACCTATAACTTTGTTATAGTCATGTGCAACTGCATGGTAAGTCTATTGGGTATTGTCATCATTCTGGCCTTGGTTCCATTGATTTGGTTGGTGTTGTTATTGTTATTGGTATTGTTCTCATTGTGTCTCAATTGTTGATTATGTTGTTGTTGATATTTTGGCCTTGTTTATTACTATTATTAGTTGTTATTATGTTGTGGAAAAGGGTTTTGATAAATACCCAAGTTCTGATTGGATGTAGAAGCTTTATTATCCAATGTTTTCTCCCCACTTTCTAACATGTTTTCAATAAGGTGCTTGATATTGCACATAATGGCATAAATTATGTCCATTAACCTGATGGTATTCATAGAATTCATTTTGTCTATACCAATATGGATAAGGAATTCCCTCAAGATATTGCTTTGTTATTGGCTAACTAATCAGATTAGTAGTAGCTAATTTACAAAACATGGCTTCAATGGGATCTCCAAGGCCACTAAATATGTGATGAGTAGGCACATTTCTCCTTGGAGGAGGGGTTTGCAAAGGCAAATGTTATTGTGTTTGCTGAGTTGGTCTAGGCTACTGTGAAGGTTTTGTTTGCTAAATAGGTTGTTGGTGAGGAGTAATTTTCATTTGTGGCATGGGCTAAGTAGATGGTTTTTGTACCATTTGGACATTTTATGACTCAATTACTCCACTTCCAACAACATTCTTGTTGTGGTTGAATTGCTTGGAATTTTCATAATTACTAGTCTGAGATGGTGCCAACACTTTCTATTAGACTTGGTTTTAGTTCTAATTATGGTCATTTCCTTGGTTTTAATTCTAATTTTGGTTTGATGAGGTAAGATTAATGATCACATTATTAATAAGGTAATTTTTAAGGAGCAAACCTTTGTCAATTATCTACTTGAAAGTGTGTGCACATTATATCTCTAGATGGTAAAATATCTTGTTATGTAATTTTTTGGTAAACATAATGACTAGTTATTTGTCTGGTAAGCTATGGGTGAAATGGCTTATAAGTGCTCTCCATCACTAAAAATAACTCATGAAACTTTCACCAGCTTTCTATTTGGCCTAAGTCAAATCTACCAATGAAATCTCATGTTTGAGATTGTAGGAGAAAGGTTGCACAAACTTGTCTGAAAGGTCATCAAAATTAGATACTAAGCTCTTTAGTAATTTAATAAACCACTCCAAATCCTATCCTGCTAGACTCTAAGGAAACAAAAGTAGGAGGTATATGTCACTATAAGCCACTAGATTGCAAGCAATAAATAATTCCATCAAATGGGCCTTTGGGTCTCCTTTACCATTTTATTTGTCAAACTTCAGCAATTCATACCCTAGAGGAAATGGTATTTATAGATAGGCCATGTTGAATGGGTAGGAACACACATCATCCAACTTAAACTTCTTGGTTTGTTTCCTGATTTGGATGATAGAAATTTTATCCTTCATTTATTGCAGTTTTTGTTTCAGGAAACTGGATGGAACATTGGCCTGAGGTAGAGGTTGGGCAATCAAAAATGGATTACTTTCATTGGGGTATAGTGGAAGCATGGTTTACTATAGAATGTTGGTTTGGTTAGGGAACTGACTAGGAATATACATACATGGATTGGGATGAGTTTGTTTAAATTGCACACATTGTGGTGAAATATTATGGTTTGGATTTGGTATATAGGCCTAGTTTT
Source organism: Torreya grandis (assembly GCA_037957365.1). Lineage (NCBI taxonomy): Eukaryota > Viridiplantae > Streptophyta > Pinopsida > Cupressales > Taxaceae > Torreya > Torreya grandis. The sequence goes on from JARHVA010004421.1 coordinate 664,203, forward strand.
GGGGGAATTATGGCTGAGATGGAAGGATATGGCTCAGGGTGAAGTATTGTGCCTACTTTAATTGAATAGGGAATTGTTGTTAGCTAGTCAAACCTATCTAAATGAGGGGAACTTGATGTGAAACAAGGCCCTATCATTGAATTTGAGGCACGTTTGGAATAAAAGGCAATTATTCCTTGATTGGTACTTATGGGATAGCGATACCTTATTATTGTGTAAACACTTATTGTGAAGTAGAAGTTTATTAGATATTAAGTATTTGTTGCTAAAAAATAGACACACATTGTTTATTAGATAATTTTCAATAAGGCATGTTGATCTATGATTGTTAGGTATACTACTTATCATTACGTAACGAGGAAAAACATTAGTTGCCCCTATTGAGGTGGTAGAATTTTCAATCTCTATTGCATTGGTATATTGGATTGTGCCTATTATTATGGAATGTTAGTCATCACCTGGTATGGTGGATTAACATTCATCACATTTTGAGGAACATTTTATTGGGGCATGACCATGGTTTGATCTTGACTATTTAATCTTTATGATTGTATACTTAATGAAGTAGCTAGTTAAGGATTAAAGGTAGCTTATGTGGTTGGGAGGTAGAAGTTCCTCTCCCCTACTATTATGAACCACTCATGGTGTTTACTAAAGGCACTTGTTTTGAACTAGTTTTTTGTGCATTAAAACCACTTTGGCCTACATTGGATGATACTTGCATGTTATCCACTGTGTTTGGTACATTTGTCTATGTAGAAGTAGTAGACACTTCTTTGATAGTTGGGGCCTTGAACATGTCTCCAGCTAAAGTGATTTGAGTGAATGGGTCTATACCCAAATTATCTTACCCTGTCAATTCAATCAATACTCCTATTGAAGGAGCTAACTCAATGAGAGGAACATTTGACATGGTCATGTTATTGAAATTGCACGCTAAGTTTAAATAGGTCTGATATGCTATCTTAATTTGTATAAAATGGTCCTCTATGAGGCCTTTTCCTATGACAATCATATGTGGGTCCTCATACGACATTAGCATGAGCACTTTAAGATTATTATAAGAGGCATGTTCAATGGTTTGATTGTAAGGTATGTTGTAAAGCACTATAACTAGACTTGGAAAATTTTCATGGGGGAAGTTTGATGGAAACTTAGCCCCTACCTCCATAGCTCTGATTAAAACTTTGTCCTTGTTTACAATCAAATGATGATCAAACAAATAGGGATCATATGTCGATAACATCATAACGTAATATGGTTGTTGTTAAACTTGGTCCACAACTGATGGTGTGCTAGCTAGATACTATTCTATTTATTTTTGGTCCTACTCTAAGTATGGAGGCATGTTGACCAAATAGTGAGATAAATGATCTTGGCTTTATTCCCACAATTTATTTTTGTTAGGAGGATAGGGATCTATCTCATAAACTACATCATCACCATAAGGGTTTTGAACAATGTCTTCTTGTGTGACCACATTATCATATCTCAAGATGTACATGGTCCACTACGAGTATAATGAGACATATTTAAATCAATGATGAATGTTTTGTGAAAAGGATTATAGTTCTACAAACTCTTAAAAATAATGTCCAAAGAATAAATGGTTAGAACTTGGTCTAACTTAATCAAAAAGTGGAGTTGTATCTACAAAAGGGTCTATGTTAAAACTTGGTATAAAAAATTCTAATGTCAAATGTCTAACATTAAATGTCTTACACAAAAATGTCAAGTGAATGAACAAAAACCAAAAGTCAAACTCTAGGTGCAAAGTGTTCTAAATAATTCTAATCTAAAGAAAGCAAAATTTTCTAGGTCTTTCAGAGAAAGCACAAAATCTAGGCTCAAAATAGGCATGTGTTAGGTCTTTTAGAGAAGGCATAAAATTTAGACTTTAAATAAAACATGCTGAGAGATTTAATGTAACAAATTTGAAATACTTTTAGCACAAACTAGGCATTTGGATTTAAACATGAACTCGGTCAATTGGTATAAGGCATGAAATAATAGGCACTTGGAAGATAGGATATTTCTCCCTAAATCTAGGCACAAACAATAGTTTTCAAATTGAATAAATAATTAACCTAAGTTACACAACCCAAAAGAGAAATATCAATGTCTAGGAAAAATTATGAAAGGCATAAGTAGGAATCAATCAATGTTTGGATTTAAATTTGTCGAGGCTAATTAGAAACTCAACTTAGATAATCAGATATTTGAACAAATAATAAACTAGATTAGAATGAACAACATAATGACACTAGGTAAAGATCCAAAAGCCACACGTGGTTTTGGTTTTGAAATGGAATTTGGACACTAGATAAAAAGTCTTTGAAATGATTTGAGCATGTAACAATGTTTTCATGCTCTAAATATGTGATCAATATTTGTTTCAAGCCTCAAAGGCACAAGTTTTAAAATTATTTGGGCAGCATAAACACACTCTTTCCAATAAAGTGACACCCACATAAAATTTTATCAAAAGACTACGGCAAAAGTATGGTGTCAAATGGGCAGCGTAATGCCTCCTCAAATAAAGGAGTGATGTATAAACAAAACTCATTTTGACGTGGTAAGACAAACTAATATTTTAGACTCAAAACCATGAAATAAATGATAAAATGACATAAACACCTAATTTTAACATATAAAATCCTAAAACTGATAAGGTTGCATAGTACTATCAAATTTTGTCAATATACTCACTCTTAAAAGGATTTTAATTGTTAATCCAGAAAGTAAAAACACATGAAAATTAGGGTTTTTAGGCCCCCTCTTCTCTCAAGCATTTGTATTATGACATGAAACTTTAGGATACTCACCCTACATTATCATTATGTCTATATTAAGCAAGGTTAATCTAAACTATCAATTTTTGCATGTTTCTAGATGGTCCCAAGTATGGCTAACACAAGATATGATCACATCAATTGGATCTATGTCAACTGACTTGTTGTGAAAAGGTATTATCTTTTTCAAAACCATTACATCCATCATTTTTTCAATTTTGTGTGATGTTCAAGTTGATCATACATTTTGAGGGTAGTAGTTGTTAATAGAGGTAGTTTAACTACTCAAACTATTATCCCTATAATTCACCAGCTCAATTTACATACCCCACTATAGAGTGGAGTTGAAATTATGTTGGAAGATGAATTATTGGGTCAACACTTCCCTAGAGAACATGTGAGGAGGCTATGAACTCTCTCTCACAAGCTAAAATGTATGAAAAATAAAAGACAAGTGAAAAGACTTTATGGTCAATTTGGGGTCACCAAAACTATATGGATTTGGGGAGGGCCTTAGCAACATTATTTTCATGCTTCAGACTAAATCAACAAAGGTAAATAATGATAAATTTTGGTCACTCAAGTTCCCTAAATAGGATGGGGGAGAGCATATATGCATCACTCATTTTGATAAAAATAAACAATTTTCAACAAACAAGAATAAAACAAACAACTCTTAGGAGTAATTAACTAAATGTGAAATTTCATTTTATTACACCAAAATGAAATGTGTTTTGAAATTTGGGGCCCTTTGGCATTTCTTTATTGAAATATTTAAATAAAATAAAACTAATTTAAATAAAAATATTATTAAGACACTAATTCAAAATGTGAAATTTGAAAGTTGGAAGTGTTTTAAATGTCTCCATGTGGCCTTTGGGTCCTAAAAAACACACTAGGGAGTCCTTGTCCTTAGAATCACTTCATGGATGAACAAATGACTTAAAAAATCTTTCTCTCAAGTTTTTATATTTTACACATAGTATAAAACCACAAAACACAAAACAATACCACAACTTTTTACAAAACCACAACTGTCAGCACAATACTACAACTTGCATAAAAATAGAGTATTAAATGCAATATCACTACTGTAATGACAAAATTTATAAAATAAGGGAAATATCACTACTATTAGAATTAAAATATTTTAACTTGGCATAAAATGGTTAGTACACATATTGATAGCATTTAAATGTAATATCACAAAATTTTAAATAATATCACTAAACTTTTGACAATATCACAACTCTTGAACTAGAGATATTGCAATATCACCACTTTTGACACAATACTACAATTTTGATAGTAGTGATATCATAATTTTTTTGGCAAGCCTAAAATGGTTATAAAAAATTTCAACAATTAGACACAAAACTATAACAAATAATATAAAACCATGACTGTGTGAGTTATTATATTATACAATATCATAATTCGAGAGAGCAAAACCATGAATGCATAGAGCAACTTTGAGACTTTTATAAAAATGTCTTTTGGCCTTCAATTTTCACCTATTTTAATTAGCAAGATTAAATTTTTACATGAAAATTATTAGTAGAATGCTCTAAAATGCCTTAAGAGTAATTTTTTGGGGTGCAAGTCCCACTGGACATGTGAACTAGGAATTTGACATAGAGGGAGAGGTTAGTCTTATGTTAGTCAAATAAAACAAATGAAATGAAAACACTAAGATCCTAACACCTCTATCCTAGACACTAGGAGGAACTTAGGTAACAAAAACTAAATGAAATCACAATAAAAACATATAAGAAACAACTTTTTTACCTTCTTTGGAGCTCCAAATGGATTTGTTGAATGTCTTGTTCAGCTTGTGCATTAAGAATTTTTCATCAATGGAGGTTGCCTGGATCCTTCTCTCCTTGGCACCTAGGATTGTGATGTTGTTTAGATTAATATTTGGGAATTATAACACTACTTTTTATGAGTCTCATGGAGAAAATCCTACATGATAACACTACAATATCCAAGCTTAGAAATGAAGAGGTATGGCCTTGTATTTATAGCCTTAAGAATTAACTCTCACCCAATGTGAGTTAAGGTTGAGTTTAGTCTTGGAATGGATTCAAACTAAACCTAGGTGATTCAAATATAACTCTAGATGAGTTAATAGTTATCAAGTAATTATGATTTGCAATTACTAGGCATGACTCTCAAAATTAGATATTTTAAGATATTTTCAAAGAGCTTGACAACTCATAAAGGCAATGATGAAAGGCTAAGATATTTTGAATTTTTGAATTTTATTTTTTTAGATATTAATTAATTTAAAATGGATAATTCAACTAGGCATTTAATCATGTTTATCTTGTTAATTAACTTAGATTAGCCTTTTATCTCTTTCAGGATTTGATTTAAGTGTGTAAGTGCCCCACTTAATAGTCCATAGGGAAAATTGATAGTTGTTATGCCGCAAGGTGATTAGGGATGAATCCGTGAGAGCTTATTGTCACATATGATAGGATACCCAATTAGGGATGTCTCAAAATGATTCTAAGTTTTGATTAATGATGTGAAAGTAAATTTGGGATGTTTAGTGATTCTTAGGCTTAATTTGTAATGATTGGTAGGAATCAGTTTAAAGTTCAATCATAGGCCAGTTGTGTCTAGTTTTAGGTGTCTACATAGAGTAGTTATCTAGGTAGATTTGGCACCAAAAACTATATAATAAATTACATGAACAACATAAATATATTACATATCTACCAATAAATGTATTTTGTGATCTACTTTCAAAACATCACCTTGTGTATAAATTGTATACCGAAGCTGGAACAAGCAAAGTAAGTATTCAACCAAAGCTGCCAAACAACTATGGAGAGAGCTCAATTATTGATTCCACTCTTGAATACATAAAAAGAGGAAATAAGGATTGGCTTAGGGTTATATCAAACTAAATACTAGAATATAGACCCATTTAACTTCATTGAAGTATCTGAAGCCACTTTGTTTGTGTAAGATCCACAAGAAGCAACACGAGTAAGAGCCCAAACACTACAACATCCCATGTGAGGCTTGGATGAAAAATTATTGATCAAACTACCTATATTTATAAAATTGGATGATGTAATGTTCATTCTTATGAGTAGATATAATGAAGGGGTTATTCATTTAATATAGGATGTCACAATCTAGATCAATGCTCAGACTATGGCACAAGCAACAGACCTTTCAACTCATAAAAAATCCATTCTCCCCCATAATTCCATAGCTCCACCAATTCATTCAGACACCAGGGGAAGTATATGACAAGGTCAAGTAGAGGAATACTAATTGATACAATACATGATGCTTCAGTGCACATTCTAGTTGAATGCATTACAAAAAGGTTTTGGCAAACTATAAGTAGGCTAACCAAATAAAAAAAGGAGTTATAGATATTGCATATCACATGATATGCCTATGACAATACTTAAAATTGCCTAAGTTTTTTGCCTTAGAGTTAACTAACAACATTGAAAATGGGGAAATATTAATCCTTGGTCTTACTTGTTTGCTTCATGTAGTGGAAATTATTGGAAGGACCAATCAACCTAACTACAATTTTTTGGCCTACTACCACATTTACAAACATTAAATGGACCAAATGGGGCAATATTATGAGTAACAAGGGAAATTCAATGCATGGTGTATTAAGTCTCTCTCCTTTATCTAGTTGCACCCCATAATACCCTAAGATGTTATGCAATATCTGGGATAGTATGCATCAATTAAAAAGCTACACAATGGCATCTAGTTCAAATTGAATGAATTATTGACACCAACTATAACCACAACACCATTATTCATCATGATGTTGGATGCATAATTAGAAGTTTAGAGGTAGAAAGCTCTAGTTGTGGGGAAGGTGCAACCTTTGTGTTCTATGCCTCTAAGTAGACAATAGCTCATGTTGGAACAACCACAATCACAACTACAAGCACAACCACAGGCCCCACTAAAACCCTCAATAGCTCCATCATAGCATAATAAAGATAAAATAAAGGCACTAGCATAAAGATCATCACCACCATTGGCAAAGAAGATAACTCAGCAAATAAAGTCTTAGTTAGAAAATATAGATGTTCTAGAGATAGTGAGTGTGACCTAGCATATTTTGAACTCGAGGAATAAGAGGTTTTGAATTCAATACTGGAAGATGTCGGTGATGATCATTATGATCATGAAAAATAAAATTAATTCTTCTTTTATAAAGTAGTGCACATATGCATAGTACGTAACCAAGTAAGGCAAGACCTTTAGGTTGACATCACTCAACCTCCCCCTCTATTATTGTTGACAATGTAGGGAAGGAAGCAACTCCATAAAAGTTGGAGGCCAAAATATTCCATAAATATCTATCTATAGGATATTTTATTGTGCACCAAGAAGAGTAGCCTACATAAGAGAGTCTACCTCCTCCTTTATTGTGCAAAATGAGGACTCATCCTTTAAGAAGGACATCTAAAATAAAAAAAGAGATAATGGTATATTTTAGAGAATAAGTACAAGAGAGGGGATCATATCAAGCATTGGAAGCATAGCCATAACCCCAAGGCCAGGCTATGAAAAAATAAAATAAAGGCCTCATTTCCCCTCCTACATATAGAAAGAAGATGGCTATGAGGAAGAGTACTATGGTTGAATAATCTATTTTAGAATATTTGTAATCAATTATAATACTAAACTCACCAACTCCTATGGAAGAATCAAAAGAGACTAGCTTGCTACAAATAGAGCCACAAATAGAAGCTATGGAGGAGCCATAGGATCTAGAAGAGGAGCAAAGGAAGGCTAAATGGAAATAAGAAAAGGAAGAGAAAAAGATAAATAAGAAAGAAGTAAAGAGAAAGGTAATGACAAAGAAAAAATAGTGCAAATAATAGGTAGTTACATAAGAAGAGCAATGCAAATAAAAAACTACATCGAAGACACACCATAAGCAAGTCAAAGAAGTAAAGGTTACAAAGAAGCAAGCTGAAGAAGAAAAAGCTACACAAAAGTAAGCTAAGGAATCAAAGACTCAAAATAAGTAAGCTAAAAAAAAGAGGTTGCACAGAATCAAGTCGAGGAAGCAGAGGTTCACAAGAAGTGAGTTGAAGAATTGGAGGTGAATAAAAAGGAGTAAGAAGAGGCAATACAAAAATAGCAGGAAGTATAGGATACACAACAAAAATGGGAGGAAACAACAACATAATAAAAGGATAGAGAGGATCAAAATGCCAAAGAAGATAAGTGCATTAAATATGAATAATCCAAACATGTAGTCAAAAAATAAGCAACTAAGGACAAATCCTAAGCTAAATTTGAGGCAAAGGCCAAATAAGATACATAAGCCAAATCTAAGGCTAATGTAGAATCCAAAACAAAAACTTAAGTTAAAGCTAAGGCTAAGGCCAAAGCATAAGCCAAAGCCCAAGTTGATGCATATGCTAAGACTAAGGCTCAAGACAAAAAATAAAAAGAGGCTATAGCCAAGGAAGAAGTAGAGCACACAGAAGAACACAAAATGGTGACATAATCATGTGTGCAAGAGGAGGCTTCATAGCCAAAACCTTAAATCACTATCCAGAGGCTTTGGGATGTTCCCACATCATCCACCTAATGCACCACTTCCATCTTCCTTTGGCTTAATTCACGCTAGCTCCTGTAATGATTCCAACCACACCCATTGAGCTTGCAATAACTAGACTTGAAACATCTTTGTATGTTACCCAATTATTGTTGGTCAAGCAAATTGAAATTGCAACTACATTTCAAGAGTCTATTTCACAAAAGGCTTTAGCCTTAGAATAATAAGTATTTCAACTATGAAGTGATAATATAAAATTGATCTAATAATTTATAAATGTGCATTAGATAATTAATAATAGTTACCCCAAATTGGTTACACAATTCCTAAGTGACCAAGTGATGTCTGAGGAAAATAACTCACAACTTTATTAAATCAACTTACAAAGGACTAGATGGTTGCATAACAACTACAAGCATTGGGAACATAGGTGCAAAATATCAAATTGAAGACTAAGGAAATTTACAAATTGCTTGATGAATATGGGTAGGTTTTGATACTATTATACAATAATCAAAATAAATAGCACAAGGGATGTTGAATTGGAGACAACATCTTATCAATTTATTGGTTTCTACTCAACCAGAGTTCATAATAACAGACAAAGCTAAAGTTGTAATGGATGACCAAATAACTACTTCTAATGTGATGAGCGATGCCCTCAAATAATTTCTAGATTCAATGGATGCCACCAAGCAAAAACTTTAGGTTTGGCATAATGAGACTCTGTGCACTACATTTACTAGCCTACAAGCTAAAAGACATACAGATCAATTAGATGAGTTGGTTCTAGATATATAACATTAAAGCACTTATTACTATAATGAAATATGAAGCTATGTAGAGATTAATGTTAATCTATATCTCACTTTACATAATGCTTACTATGGTATAGGAAGTGTTGACAAATTGGAATATGCTTAAGCAATATATTTCATAGATTGATCTTCCATTGCTCAACTTGTGGATGAGACTTAATTCATTCCATCATAACAACTCGAATAGATCCTACAATAGAAGAAGATAGCCACAAATCCAAAAGTAGACACCTAAAAAAATAAATCTTATTGAATGATTTTATGTAACCAAGTGATTCATCCACAACACCAATATAATTGACATAATAACAGCTTACTGTGCAACCAATTCAAAGCATGTCAACATCCACCTAGTAGGTACTATGCACTCCAATTTTGTATTTTTCATAAGTTTTAAACAATATTTTAGGATAGCCTTAAACATTAGGAGAAGATCTAGGATGGTTGAACATATGTAAAGGGTAGCCACCTAATTATGTTAGTCTATTGAAAACCTAACAGGGTGGTAGGCTAGTACACTACTTGCTTAAAAACCTGAAAGGGTTTCTAAGTAGAGCATAAAGGGTGAAAATTGATAAATGGCACTTAGAACAATAACCATGATGTATTTTTGGTTCATTCCTTCAGATTCATATTAGAGTATTTTGTTTTGATCTTATCTTGAGATGAGACAACAAATTAAGTCCAAAAAAGTGTTGGATGAAGAACAAGGCTAACTAAAATCATAAAGTATAGTTGATAAGCACATGTGAAAATTGATATATTTTATCTTTTGTATAATATTTTGTAAGTATTCAACCTCTGATAAAATAGTGTTCAGTCTCATAATACAAAGAGTCCTTTCTTTTTAGCATAGTAAAATGTTGGAAAATAAAAAGACAATGCTTTATAAAAGCTTATAAATAGTGCCTAGTTGTAATTGAGAATGGTTTCATATGTGATAGAGAATAATACAATGTTTTGTATAGTTTTCTTATATATTTTTTACTTATGATCTATGTGCAGTGAGTATCATGTATGTTTTAATCATTATTCATATAGTTTATATCAACTATTCTATATACATTAACTCTATCTGTCTTCCTATAATAAGACCAAGTTAGTCTTTAATGGTGTCATTTAGTATTAATTACTGACAACTATTCCTTTTTATTATTAACTACGCAAGTTATCGCTATAATTAACATACTTTGGAGTTTTCCAGGACTCCACTAGTATATGTGGTCTTTTTTTTAACTTAGTCATTTTATCTAAATCTTGTAGGATAGCCTGACCAAGGATATTGCACCACATGGAACTTGTCAGACCTACTAGTCTCTTGGGGGCTTCAAAATTATTAGAGCCCGAGGAGAGCTTGATGAATGAAAGAGCACCACATGGAACCTTTAAGACCTGCTAGTCTCCTGGGGGTGCCAGACTTATTAAAACCTTGGTAAATCTTGACCAAGGAGATTGTACCATGTGGAACCTATCAGACTTGCTAGTATCCTAGGGGTGTCAAACTTATCATATCCCAAGAGAGCCCAACCAAGGAGATAGCACCAAGTGGAACTTATCAGACTTGCCAGTCTCTTAGGGGTCATCAGACTTGCCAGAGCTCTGAGAGATCCTATCTAAGGAGATCACACCATATGGTACTTATGTATAGAATGATAGAGAAGGATCAAGAGTGTTCAGATTAGCCCAAAGGAGAAGTGTGATCAAAACTATGAACCAATCATAAGGTGCCACATTTCTTATATAGTGTACACTATTGACTCTACTATAGAAAGGAATGACATAGAAACATCACTTAGCTGACTGGACCATAGATAAAACATCAAGTCAACAAATAACATATGGCCCAATTAATGGGTATCAAGGAGTCACCCAAGACAAAAGTAGGCATGTGCCTACCATGCCCTTAAGTTGAATAATTTAGGTTATTGCACTCTAATTGGATAATCGATAAGCATCTAATTACCATCATAAAATTTAAATTGAGATACCCTTTTAAATTATCCAAATTATGATAGATTGGGAAATGACTTGGTGGATTGTGTCACCAACCCAAATTTGAACTCATGTAGGGTGAGCTTCCAAAGACCATTACTATAAGATATTTCAATAGAAGCCTATAAGTCTTTGAGTATCATTTCTACTCGCAACTCCAAAGAGTCCTTTTCCATAATTCCTACTCACACTCTCAATGATTCTCTTCATCCTTGAGCTTAGTACTAGGAGATCCCCATCTTGATGTAAATGGTTACATCATCTCCTAATCCCAAGACTGACCCTGAGTACTAGGACACCACCTTATTATCAAAATAGGTGATTTTTTAGCACTACAACAAAGTCTTCAAAGTAATTAAAGACATGTAAGGACCCACCTCAAAGGATGATGAGGATGAGATTGAATTCCTTGATGATTTCATGGCACTAGGCAGGTTAGGATTACATAGGACCATGGAAAAACTTGAAGTATTCCCTTACATAGACCTCTTTGGTAACCTATTGCTAACTTTCAAATCCATTCAGTGAGGAACTTAGGATCTAGTTTACTCTGCTAATTTAGTGAAGCTCATCTCATATATCTTGAGGGCTACTTTTAAGAAATAATGTAACCTCCCAAACTACACCATTGTTTATGACTCTAGCATATTAGATACATGGGCCATTACCCATGACATATATGAGGTCCTCAAGAATTGGGACATCGACCATGAGTGATGGATAAATAAAGAGGATATTGATATTTACCCTATCCACCTCTTATAAAAGGGGGTTCATGTTGGGATGTTCCTACTAAAATTCCTATTTGAGGAAAATAACCCATGTATATAAACATATTATGGGTTCCCTTGATGAGAATAATTCTCAAAGGGGATGAAGTCCTAGACTTGGGCAATGTATTCCACTTCAATCTTGTTAAGGCCATCTTGGGAGCTCAAACTAGAAGGAATTTTTACATGATGTCTTATATCATGGATGTGGTCTTTTCCATCCTCTTGTTTAATATCTCAGTGTTCCCCCCTTGAGTCCCTAAAGGATGTATGGTTCATGTTGTGTTCTAAACATTATACAATCACCAATACTAAAATCATGTCTAGGATATTTGTGAGCACTTATACCCTGTGGTTTATCAAGCCATCAATAAGAAGCCCATTCTGCATCTTTTTTAAGAGATAAGGAGGATTTTCCTACCCATTGTATCTTACTGGTATTACTAAGATCAAATCATCATTTAGGTAAAAGGTATCTGATAGGACCCTCTTCTCTTTCCCTATCAAGTCTTACATCATCTTTCCAAGGAATAAATTATTCATCAGCTAGTCAATGGCATCATGGGGTCTCAGTTGATCACTAACATAAAGCATGACCAGACTTCCCAATTATCATACACCACCACAAATATAAGAATGTGGCTTTACAAAGGAGGATAACAACCAACATAAATCTCATGTTTTGAGAAGGGTTGTACATAGAGAGTGGGATCCTCACAGGGTCATTCATGCCCATGTGGTGAAACACATGACCCAACTCAACATCAATTAACATCATGATCCATACAAAGATGATGAAGTTCACCTCAACTCAATTGATGATAGTTAAGTATTAACATATCTTAATAAAAAGAAGAAGATGAAAGGGAAGTAGGCCCAAGTTGGGTTGAGCATCAAGGAAAGACTGGTGCCACCTCTACAACCACCTTCACTGTAGAAACCCTCGAGCCTAAAACATATTAAATGAGAAGAAACATTTAGGAAACCACACCCTACATCACCAAAAGGATAATACAAGGTCTCCCACCACCTTTGCTTCCTCAGGCTCTACCTTCTTAACTACTACCCTAACTCCTTCACATTAGTGTCTACAAGTCACTTAGTCATAGGCATTGCACTTTAGCATTGAAAATAGTATCAAAATAATCCCATACTAGGATTGATAGTAGGCACCACTTGATGTCCCTTCCCCTACTAACACCACCCATATGCAACCCCTGGGGGCACTCCCAAGTTTCAATGTTACCACTAAGCCTATCATACTATGGCCCCCTAGTTCCCATCTCACCAACTCCCTAGTTCACTTAGGTCCCATTAGATTCAACCATGTTCAACATTATCACTTTTTAACCCCTACTGATTAGCCTCTTCATCCCATAAAGTTCCATGTGAATCCTATTTGGTATTTGGGTGCTTCGATTGCATGACCCCTATCCACTCTAGTATCAAGCCCTCAAGTTACCTCTATAATTTTAGGGAGTGTTCAAACCATGATGGCCCCTAGTTTAAAGGTGAAAACATATGTCATGGATGCCCAGTTAGTTCCCACATTAGTAACCCCTCCAGCATAGATTCTTCTTTATTTCCTTATCATGATAGTTCAAATGTCCACCTCAGTGGTGAGTGTACCCATGTGCACAATTTTGGTGATTCTCAACATTGATTCCCCTAAAACCTCTCCTTTAGTTCCCTAGTTAGCTCTAATAATGATTTCTACCTCAGCACATTTTTCCACTACACCTTAGGTTGGCTTGAGCTCAACACCCAAGGGTGTAAAAAGGGTAACTATTATGGTACCCACTAAGTAGGCTCTGGTTACTACCTTAATTGGTCCTACTACAGCCTCAACTCTAGTGGATTCAAGTAAGAGGCCCAAAAAGAAACCAAAGGTAACTCTTTCACAACCTCTTTCAAGTTTCAATTATTCCCTATCATCCCTCTACTTAGCTTATCCTTCTTGTAGTTCCCTAGTCCTCTTTTTCCATCACCTTTGGGACCCAAGGATTCAGTTTTAACCAACCAATTTTTTATCTCTTATTAAACACACTCCTCTCATGTGCCATTAATTCTCATATCCACATGACCCATGACCAGTGGTGAGCCTAATTGTTCCCCTAAACTTCCCCATTCATGTGCCTTCCTTTAACTCTCATACCTCCTCTACCTCTACTCTTTCCCTCCCTCCTTCCTTATAATCCTTTGCCTTTCACTTTAGCTACTTCCACCCCTATTTTTTCACCTTCCAACACCCTAGGGACATTCACAGGATCAAACTGGATCAGACCCATAGAGTCATCAAGATCACAAAGATTAAAAATGGTCTTCCATGGAGATCTAGATGTTTAGTAGAAATTTGGTAGGGCCTCTATAATCATGAAGAGAGTGCTCACACAGACCTTCACTTAGGAAGGGAATCATGTAGTTTAGATAACTGAGTAGGATCTCTTCTTCTTTACGAAAATGAGGATGCTTATTGGAGAATATAAAGTGGTCGAGAACCTAGTGTTAGTGCTTGAAGCTACCAATGAGTTCATGAAGAAACTCATGGAATATATGTAGGAGAAAATACAAGTACTCGGGTCATAGGTACAAATCACTTGCCCAACTAAATTAATTTATAGAGTTAATAAGGCCCTTATACAACTCTTAAGGAGGTAGTTAGAGCTCTCACCATGAGCAAAGAGCACCACCAACACACAAATGTATATTTAGATAGGTTTGTTCTCACTGATAGTAAATGCAAAAGGATAGTTGTGGTCCTTCATAGGGAATGTTCCCAGAGCTCAATATCATGCCTTTGGAAGACTTGAATCTATATCATACTTATGTTGGGAACATGAGAGACATGATTGAGGAGTGGTTGAACTTAGCATAGATAATCTTAGAGCCTCTAGAAATTAAAAGGAGTAGATGTGAACCTATTTCAAGGAGGTCAAAATCACTGTGTTATTCTATCTAGATGGCACCTTGATAGACATGGTAGAATTTGAAGTCCACCTCAATCAATTTGATTAGGTCATAAGACTATAAGTGGAAAAGGCTAATAAATCTAGGGCAAAGGTGATTCTAGAGTTATCACCCTAGTCCATGACAAGTATCAACCAAGTGTCTAAGGTAAAGGCTTCCCTCGAGGCCCCACTCCAAGTGCACCAATGGTTGTTGGCCCAAGCTAAGGTGATCTTTTGAGAACCTTCCATAAATCTTGCCAACCTAGACTAAGAACTCAACCTAGTGGCAATCGCATTGGTAGTTTAGGAGGCATGTCCCAAGTAGTTGGGGAGTGTTCCCCATCTAACTTCCTCCATATTATATTTTAGTGGGCCTTGGGATTTTACTCCACCTATTCAGGCGTACAGGATCCTTTTTAGTGAAATTTAGTTATAACCATTTTATGATATGATGGCTTGATATGGGAACCCATGCTACTTGGGGACAAGTCCAATATATCTTATATAATCAGCCTTGTTGTATTTTTAAAGGGTTAGCATTTTATATGTAATAAAAGTGTTGTTGAAATTAATGTAAGATTTGGTACTTTTCTCAATAGTGTTTCTATTTGTATGAATGTTGTCCATTAATTCATGTGTTTAATGAATGTATGTGAATGCTAAAGAGACAAGAATTTTCCCTACTATATATGATTAATGTAGTAATTAGAATGTGCATGGTTATTCTAATTATTTATAAACTTTCTTCGTTTTCTTAGAGACACTAGTTAGACTGTATGTTTGATGCTTCAACATAACTTTGAGGGTCTTATGTGTAATTTACTACAGGTCTATATTATGTGTTTATGTTTTGCATAAAGTTCATAAATTAATCAATCTTAGTATCTCCTCAAACTCCTTCCTTGTGCAATGATAAGTTTAAGCTCCTCATGAAACTTGGTGCATAGCAATATAATTTTGGTTGGGCACACTCTCATTATTAAAGTTTTCACATTTTTTGTGAACTAGGAATCTCTTTTCTACCTTACTTTACTCCCTCTCTATTTTTTATGTTTATTTTGGAACCCAATAGAATTTACCTTCAATTATAAGTTTGGTGAAGTGATGCCCACTGGTACTTTTAGGAGATGTGCCAAACTTTGTTTGCCTCTCCTTCAAGCTACTTTCATAGCTATTGTCTACCTAACACAGATAAAAACTAGCACTAAAAGGAGGGCCTCTTTTGAATTTGGCTGATTTCAATTTTGATTTTATTCTAAAATATAATGAATGAACCACATTAATACCAAATATTGAAATCAATGAAATTAGTTATGGATTAAAATCTCTTTGTCAAATTGAGTATTGGATCCCTAGTGGTAACACTACATCTCTTAGATATTTATTTCAAATAAGCTATATCATAGAGCCCAATATCTATAGCCTATGCCTTGGGTTTCTCTCAAAGCAATCCTAAAATAGAAGGATGAAAGTCCTTTATTGTCTAAATTTCTCCTTGGATACTTAATCTCATAAGTATTTCTTGGGGAAAGATTTTGGACTAGATAATTACCAGCAGTAAAAGGAGGGCCTTGACATAATAAGTTTTAACCTAGTAATTTATGCCTTAGTAATCTACATCTTATTACATAGATCACCATATCTAGGTTTGGTCATGACATGTTGATTATTTCATCCTTTCAACTCCATAGGAGAGCCCAATTTGGATGAAATAGACCTAGACCTATAGTTATTTCCACCAACTTATCCTCTCAATTTTCCCCAATTAGACAACCCCTAATGGCTACCCCCATGGCTTGCTTAGTTGGGTTGGCTATTAATGTTCTCATAGTCATTCATAACCTTCCAAAAAACACATAAAGGTCCTCCTATGGTTCACACCTAGTGTGGGGTGGATATATAAGGAACATGTAACTTCATATAACACTACCCTTAGACTCCTAAACTTTGAACATGAAGATGTGGATTGCAAGCTATTTCCATTTATTTTGATGGATGCAGCCTACAATTAGTTCTTTAATCTCCTTGAAGACTCCATCATTGAATGGGAAAATTTTATCAATAATTTCTTAGCTCAGTTCATTTAAGTCATTGATCTTAGTGTCCTCTATTATCAAATCACCTATATAAAGAGGGATCAAAATAATCTCATCATAAATTTCAACACTAGGTTCAAATATATATATATATATACAGGTCACCATGCTTTATCGACCCAATACTCAACTAGTGTTTGAAATGTATAAGAACTCCTTAGACCCCTAAATGACCACGTTTTTGAGATGAGATCCTATGATATTAGATCTGCCTTTAGATTATGTTGAACCCTTTAAAGTGGAAAAACAATTGAATTTTGTAACACCCATTCTAAATGTGTTGCCAAGATTTCCTACCTTAAACCTCATTCCCAATGTGAACCAAAATGTCTTGATGCTCTAACCTATATCAGTGATAAATCAACTTCTACTAAGGCATGCCACACCTAACCAACACTTGGGTTTCCTTACCCCAATAAATACCAATATAGCACCTCAAGCTCACAATCCAGTGTTGTTTCCTATTGTCAATAATGTCCAAAGCATACCCCATGAATCTACTAAGAATGATTTGGATGCCATCCAATGTATGGTGCATAGGTTAAGTAATGATTTATCAGGTCTCCAAAAACAAATGGTCGATGTTAGGGGTGATATCTCCAAAATAAACTTTACCTATCATATACACAACAGATCCTACAATCACTCCCATGGTCAACCTAAACCTTTTCCTAACAAGCTTCTTGAAATCAATATTTGTGAGATAACCCTCCCAAACTAGTGTTGGGAGAACAACACTACCCAACATAGGAAACTCGAATACATATAGTTTTTGTAGTGTTTTTTATATCTTCCATAGGGAAATGGAAGAATATGAGGTGGTCCCAAACCACACAGAATCCTATAATATTATTAAACCCACAAGCACAGTAATTATGTTAGAGACTATGGAGTTCCCGATCTAAGATGAAAACTAGCCAAAGGAGGCTATAAGTGAGGTGCATTTCTTCCAATAGTTCTAAAGGAATAACTATATCCTAAAGAACCAAACAAAACAATAACTCCTCCCTACTTCCACTTCTTCAAATAATAGTTTGACCCTTCATGACCCCAACACTAAGAAAGACCCACCAACTCCAAAACCCAACAAGCCTAAGGCCTCCATAGATGCTCAACCTATCCTAGGCAAAACATGTTAAAACAAAGTGAAATATATGAATAAGATCAAGGCTAATATCATGCTTTATGAACTACCTTAGATCACTAAGAAAAGAGACCTCCTATTTAAATCACTCATTGAAAATCCTACCCAACCAAAATAGAAGGCCACCCACACCAATGTGGTCATCTGAAACAAATTAAATTTCCCCATTTTCTCCTCATAATCTGATTATTCATAAATAACTTACATAATTACTTGGCCAAATCAAGAGTTCTAGACAACATGATACTCAAGAGTTTTTTAGAAGTGATGATTAATCCCTATTAAATCAAATAAAATAGTAGTATAACTAGATAAATATGAGGTTAACGTAGTTGATGATCTTTTGAATGTCCATATGTAATTATAGGCTGGGCATAGAATCTAATAGTTCATAGATATTCAAGTTGTGGAAATCCCTTAAACCTATGGGATGTTTCTTAGTAGGGACTAGTCTAAGACTTTGAATGGATATATGGCTACTAAATTCTCACGTATGTGGCTACCTTGGAGGGGTGTGGCTAATTAGATCAAAGTAGATAGAGAACTTAAGATGAAACACATGATCACATGGTATAATGTAGTGAATGAAAAGGTAAACTTAGTATCTATACCCTATCTATAGAAGCAACTAAGGATAAAGTAGATGGAAACCCTAAGGTATCAATTTCTTGGTTCATGTACTTTGATGGGTCCCATTCTAAAAAAGGGTTCTAAGGCTGGAATTATTTTGATTGACCCATGGAGAAAATAACATTTAATCACTTACAAACATAGTTTACATGTACTAACAATTGGGCAAAGTAGGAAGCTTTGATCCTCAAATTTCAATTCACCTTGAAACATAGAATCAATGAGCTAAAGGTATTTGGGGACTCTGAGTTGGTCATAAACCAAGTTAGGAGTAAATTCCAATGTAAATTTTCATATCTTAGGAAATATAAACACCAAGCATGGGACCTAATAGAGATATTCACTGCATTTAATGTTATTACTATTCCTAAAGAATAAAATTATGTGGTTGACTCATTTTTGGCTTCCACTACAAATCTGGCACCCTTAGATGACTCAGGATTACAAGATTTTTCTATTAAACTAATCCCATGTCCTTCAATCTCAGACAATGTCATGAATTGCCAAGTCTTCAAGGATAATCATCACATTTTATAATTACTTAATAGTAATGGAGTATTTGAATCCCCAATCATAGATGAGGTTGAGAGGGATGACTTGGAAAATGAGGATTATGACTAGGATGGTATCATGAACCTTAGAGAGAACTAGGTCCCAAAAGGAATGATCTCCCTAGAATGGATATTCAACCTAGACAAGCCTCACATCCTCTTGAAAAACTGAGATATATATGGACCAAAAGTCTAAGACTATTAATCTTGGATTGTTTAACCAATCCTATACCATAAATATTGGCCCTAATTGTACACCATCTAAGATTAAACAACTCATAAGGCTATTATTGAAGTATAGGGATGTCATCACTTGGACCTACAGAGACTTCAAGGTTTTCAACCCAAGTGTAATAACTCATACTAAAACCCTTAATCTAAATCAAAAACCTTTCAGACAAAGTTAGAGGCATGTGAACCTAATCCTAGAACCGTTTATACACAAGGATGTTCACAAACTACTTTCACTCAGGATCATCTTCTTAGTTCACCACTCCACCCGGGTAGCTAACTTAATGCCCATTCAAAAAAATAATGGGGATATCCAACTATGTGTATATTTATAAAAATTCAATAGGGCCTATGATAAATATAATTATCGATTACCCTCCCTCGATGAAGCCATTCAAATGGTGAGCAAATCCTAGATGATGTGTTTTCTTGATGGACTCTCAGGATATAATTAGGTTTTGGTAAACCTGAAAGATATAACTAAGACTACATTCACTACAAAGGGAATATTTGCATATAAAAGGATGTCATTTACATTAATAAACATAGGTAAAACCTTCTAGAGATATATGGAATTCACCTTCAAATCTTTAAAAATAAAGTGCATTATTATTTACGTGGATGACTTGACTATTTTCTTAAAATGCAGGGCTAATCACATCTACCATCTCTAGAATATTTTCAAAAGATGCAGGAGATGTATATCTTTGAACCTAAAGAAAAGAATTTTTGATGTTATTGAAGGTAAGATTCTTAGTCACATCATCACAAAGTAAGGTATCTCTATTGACCCTGAACATGTTGATGTTATCTCTAGGTTAACTCTTCCTAACATTACAAAAGAACTAAAATACTTCTTTAGTAAAATTAGCTTTGTACACAAGTTTATCTTGAGATTTTTTGAGATTGGTAAATCTTTGAATGTAGTTTTAAAATAAGAAGTGAGAGTAGAATGGAACTCTAAAGTAAATAAATCCTTCCAAGACATTAAATACTCCATCATGTAAGCATTAGTCCTAATAAACCCAGACTACACTAAATACTTTTACCTCTACTCTTTGGCTTGTGAGCATACCATAGCTATGGTGTTTACCCAAAATTTAGATGGAGAAGTACACCCATTTGATTCCATAAATAATAACTTAAAATATGTTGAGCTTAGGTACTCCACTCTGGATAAACATGCCTATGCCTTGGTCAAGGTAGTAATAAAAGTTCAAACACTACATCCTTAGGAATAAGGTGTATGCCATTGTCCCAGACCTAGCTATAAAGCTCATGCTGAGACAAAATAAATTGAGAGAACATAGAGGTCACTAGATGGCCAAGTTACAAGAGCATGACCTAGAGATTAAACCTACCAAATTGGTT
Source organism: Torreya grandis (assembly GCA_037957365.1). Taxonomy (NCBI): domain Eukaryota; kingdom Viridiplantae; phylum Streptophyta; class Pinopsida; order Cupressales; family Taxaceae; genus Torreya; species Torreya grandis. The sequence goes on from JARHVA010004421.1 coordinate 685,118, forward strand.
TGAAGCCAAGGTCTCACTAAGTTTATCACAAAGATTTATCCCAAGATTATTATCCACTAAGTGGACTAATTGGAAACACTACACCAAGATGAGTATTCTCCATTCGTTCACTATCTTCTCTATGGAAGCTTGCCCTCAGGGTTTACCAAGACATAGAAAAGGGCCCTTATGCTCAAATTGACCCTCTATATGTTGAAAAAAGGGGTTTTATATATAAATAATTATGATTTTATCTACTTAAGATACCTATTAGAAGTAGATTCAAAGGGAGTCATGGTTTATTTTCACAAGAATCTAAGAAATGGTCATCCATTTGGGAATATGACTACACATAAAATCTTACGAGCTAGATATTATTGATCCACCAACTTCAAAGATGTCTATGCCTATGTATGATCATGTCACCAATGTCAAGCCTTTGATAAATGAGAGTTTACACCACAATGCATTTGTAACTTATTATTGAGGGAAGATTTTTTACATAATGGGGACTCAATTTCATAGGAGTTATCAATCCAAATTCCTTGGTCAGCCATAATTTCATGCTCATAACCAATAAATACTACACAAGGTAGATTGAAGCATTAACCATAAATAACAACACTACCATAGAGATAATTAAATTTATATATGAAAACATAACCACCCATTTTGGCACACTAGTGTCATTGGTTTGTGATAATAGACCTACATTCTAGTTTTTAGAGTTTACAAAGCGGGTGTATGAATATAGAGTCACTTTGAGATTCTCATCTAACTACTACATGTAGGGGAATGGGTTGAAAAAATCAAAAAAATAAGAACTTGATCAATGAAATCAATAAATTGGTTGAAAATAGGCCCCAAGAGTGGTACTTATTGTTAAAATATGCCCTCTGGGCCAATCACACCTAGTAAAAACAAGTCCTCATAAGTTCACCATTCCTTTTGGTGTATGGATTGAAGCCTATCATCTTAATCACCATCAGGTTAACCACTTACAATTTTATATAAAGAGGACATGAAAAATAGTGAAAAGGTGGAATCAAGGTTATTATATAGTGTACAAGTAGAAGATGCCAGGGAGGAGGTCCTCCAAAACTTCAGTAAGAACTAGAGTAATGATAAATAATGGTTTGACAAAAGGAATAAGGTTAAGTCTTTCAATATTTATAACTTGGTGCTAATATGGGACAAATCTCATGAGAGAAAAGGGAAACATTCTAAATTTTATATGCTTTGGATTGGCCCGTACCATATCTCTAAGCTACTAGGGGAAAATGTATTTTGCCTCAAGGACTCTGGAGGGAATGATCTCCCATTGTTTGTAAATGGATAGTTCTTGAAGAACTATTTCTTAGTTATCCCTTCTAGGGAAATTTTATAATATCCCTCTAGATGGGTGACTAGTAATGTATATATTAGAATAGGTTGTAATTCATTTGCTTATGTAGTGTGTTTTATTTTACTCTTGGTTTCCTCTTGTGTCTCATTTTGTCTCCCTATCTTTATGACCTAAGATGTTGTGTACCCTGTGTTTGACCCTTATTCCACCCATGGAAATTCAAACTAAAATGGTGAGCTAAGTTGAACATAATGTGTGTCCCTACATTGTCAAATTTTGACCACTTTAAAGGTGACATTCTATGAAGATTGGTTCTAGAGTAGGAAATAGAGCGTAGACCCCAATATTGAAAAGAGTGATAGGCAAAGTAATTCCCTTAAAGATATTGTATGAATTAGGGCCACTAATTCATAATTAAGCAAATAGACTAAGAAAATATTTTCTCCAATTAAGGTCTTTATGGCTCTTAAATAAAAGTACAAGTAATGTTATGAAATACTGAGCACATAAGGAGTGACGGGATGATTGAAGGCTCATTGAACCAATACATCACTTTGGTTACATTGGTTTCCAACCCTCATGCATTAATATTAGAATATCATAACCAAAAGAAGTTTGAATCTAAAAAATAATGCTAAATATCTTCCTAATAAAGGTGATTTAGGAAACCTCCATTATAGGATTTTTAGAGTGGATGGAAATGGAGCAAGGCCTAGAGTGAGACCAAAGGTATCTCTATCAGGGTTATAGATGTCTGGATATTATTAGATTAATACCAAAGCCCTCCCTACTAATCCAAAAACTTATGAAATGCATGCCTAGTCAAGAGGCTTCAAATACCCTGAGTTTGTCTAAGCTTATCAGTGAGTTCATCAAGAAATGTGAAGAAAGGTAGTATTATTGCACAAGGGAACCCTTTAGAATATTCTAACCCCAATATGTCATTTTATTAAAAATAGACTTGATCACTTTTGACCTCTTATAGTTCATCATAAGGAGCTTCACTTGCTTATCTCTAAGTTCACTAACGAGCATCATAATATAGGTTCTAAACATTGAAACAATGTTTCCCCATAATCATCATTTGTTGTGGCCAACATGACCCCCACCCCTTTCTAAGAATTGGGGGACCCCTATAAAAAATTTCAATTCAAAGTTCCTTATGGCTCTAATTAGCTTCCTTTGGGTCCTGAACTATGTGGAATCTTCAATCCCTATTTCACCTTGGTCTGTTGAATGTTTCAAATCTTATATAACATGTGAGTGATTGCCATTGAGATTAATTTGACTAACTTCATTTATATTAATGTTTCCATTCTATGTTTTAAATGAAGGTCTCATCATACTTAGAATTTATTTCACTTATTTTTATTTTATAGATTCAAAATTTTGTAGGCCATCTTAGAATCACATCATCATGGAATCTTACTTGGTGTTTCATAAGGATTTGGTTATAGGCAGGTGAGATTTTAATTAACTATGTCATCTTTCTTTTTAACTTATTTATTTTATATAAATATTCAAAGATAACCTAGCCAAAGAGATCATGCCACATAGAACTTGTCAGACTTGCCAATCTCCCATGTGTGTCAAACTTATCAGAGCCCTAGGAGTGCCCAATGAATGAAAGAAAACCACATGGAACCTATCAGACCTACCAATATCCTAGGGGTGTCAAACTTGTTAGATCTCAGAGTGAGCTTAACCAAGGAGATCATGCCATGTGGACTTGTTAGACCTATAGGCCTCCTAGGGGTATCAGACTTGTTAAAACCCCTAGAGATCCCAACCAAGGATATCACACCATGTGGAACCTACTAGACCTACCAGTCTCCTAGGGGTATCAAACATGTAAGATCCCTATAAGAGGTTGTCTAAGGAGATAGTGCCACATAGAACCTATCAGATCTATTAGTCTCCTAGGGGTGTCAAACTTGTTAGACCCCTGATAAAGCCTAAATAAGGAGATCGATCCATGTGGATCTTCTATACATAATGATAGACAAGGTCTGGGAGTGACCAGATTACCCCATAGAAGAAGTGCAATCAGAACCATGAACTAATCTCAAGGTGCCATGTGTCCAAAAAGAGTTGGTTGTTGACTCTTCTAAACAAAGGAATGACATAGCAATAACACTTATCTAGAGTGGCTCATAAATAAAACATCAAATTAGTAAATGATGTATGGCTCGATTGAGGGGAAACAAGTAATGGCTTAAGACTAAAGTAGGAATGTGCCTACCACGCTTTTGTATAAACTAATTTGGATAATTTCACTCTGATTGGATAATCAGCAAACATCCAATCACTATCATAATATTTAGATTAAGATACCCTTTTAAATTCTCCAAATTAATGATATATTGGGAAGTGATTGGGTAGATTTTGCCACCAACCTAAATTTGAACTCATGCAAGGTGAGTTGTTAAAGACCATTAATGCAGGGGATTCTAGTAGAGCCCTACAAGTCCTCAAGTTAATCAAATTTACCATTGTCACTTCCAACTCCCAAGAGTAATTTTCCATAATTCCTATTCACACTCTCAATTATTCTCTTTATCCAAGATCTTAGTACTAAGAGATCCCCAACCTAAAAAAATGACATCATCATCTTTCAAACCCAAACCTGAGCTCGAGTACCAAGACACCACCTTCTTATCGAACCTGGTGCCTTTTGAGCACTACAAAAAAGTCTTCAAAGTAATTGAATATGTGAAGGTGCCCACCTCAAAGTATGATGAGGATGAGATTAAATCCCTCAATGATCTTGAGACACTGGGTAGGTCAGGATTACACAGGGCCATGGTAAAACCTAAATTATTCCCTTGCATGGACCTCTTCAGTAACTTATTGTTGACTTCTAATCATGTTCAACAAGGAACTTAGGGTCTAGTTTACTCTACCAATTTGGTGAACCTCATCATATATATCTCATGGTTCAATTTTAAGTAATACTATAAACTCTTAGAATAGACCTTTGTTTATAACTCTAGCACAATATATGAATGGGATATTACCCATGAGATTTATAAGGTCATAGAGGATTAGGCCATCGACCAAGAGCATTAGATCAACAAAGAGGATATTGAGACTTGCCTTATCCACCTCTTCCAGAAGGGGTTTCATGTTGGGATGCTCCTTCTAAACTACCCATTCGAGGCCAACAACACCATACATGTAAACATCTTATGGGCACCTTTGTTGATCATAATTCTCAAATGGGAGGAAGTCATAGACCTAAGTAATGTAGTCCACCTCAATCTTGTTAAAGTCATCTCAAGAGCTCGAGCCAAAGGAAACTTTTACATGATGTCTTGTATCATGGATGTGGTTTATGGCATGATCTCATTCATTAGCTTAGTGTTCCCCTTTGGGTCCCTACAGGTTCTATAGTTCAATCGTGTTCTAAAAACTATATGATCACCATGATCAGAATCACATCCATGATATTTATGAACACTTTTACCCCATGGTTTATAAGGCCATCAATGAGAAGCCTGTCAATAAAATTTATCAAGAGATAAGGAGGATGATCCTACCTATTATAGCTTATTGATATTACAAAGATCACACCATCATTTAGGTAGAAGGTATCTGATAGGCCCCTATTATCTTGCCCTATCAAGTCCTAGATTGTCTTATTAAGCAAGAAATTGCTTGTCAATCGATTGAGGGCATCATGGGGTTCTCAACTAATCAACAATAAAAACCATGCTTGGACTTCAAAATTATTATCCTCCATCATGAATATAATAATATGCCTTCACTAAAGAGGATAGTGACCAATAAAAAAATTTATGCTTTGGGAAGGGCCAAACATAGAGAATGGGATCCTCACATGGTCATTTATGACTATGTGATGAAACACATGACCTAGCTCAACATCACTTACCATCATGAGCCACATGTAGATGATGATAATTAATTATTAGCATGGCTCAATGAAAAGAAGAAGATGAAAGGGAAGCATGCCCAAGTTGGGTTGAACATCAAGGAAAGACTAGTGCCACCTCCATGACCATCTTCACTACAACCACCCTTAGGACCCACACCATCTCAATTAAGAGGATAAATCTAGGAAACCATGACTTGCATCACTAAAAATATCATATAAGGTCTCATACCAACTTCACCTCTGTAGGATCCACCTACCTCAACTGCTACCCCAACTCATCCACCTCTACGTCAACAAGTCATTCCTCCACAAGAAATATAGGTACTATAATTTAGCATTGACAATAGTCTTGAATAAATTTTAGAGTGGGATCAGTATCAGGAATAACTTAGGGTTCCTTACCCTATTGGAACCACCCATATGAAACATCTGAGGATAACCCCAAGTTTCCTTATTCCCACTAGGCTCATTCCAGTGTAACCTCCCTTAGTTCCCATCTCACCCACACCCTAATTCACTTAAGTTTTCCTTAGCTTTGGCCATGTTAAACATTCTCACTTCCTAACCCCATCCTTTTCATCCCCTTTAGCCCACATGAGTCCCTACATGCCCTCTTTGGTCTTTGTGTGCCTCATTTGTTTAACCCCCATTCACTTTGGTATCAAGCCTTCAGGTTACCTCTACAGTTTCAAGGAGTGTTCATACTAAGGTGTCCCCCAATTTATTAGTGCCAACATATGTCATGGCTACCCAATCAACACCCACATCAATAAATCCTCTAGGATGGATGCCTTTTGGTGTCCCCACCATGATAAATCAAATGGACATCTTAGTGGAGAGTGATCCATGTGCATAATTTTGGAAATTCCCAACATTGTTACCCTTATAGCCACTCCTTCAGTTCCCCAGTCAGCTCTAGAAATTATTGTCACCTCAACCCCTTTTACCACTATACCTCACATTTGCCTGAGCTTAGCATTCGAGGGTGTGAAAATGGAAACCATTATGGTTTACACCAAGTAGGCTTTAGTTGGTACCTTGGTTAATCCTACTATAGCCTTAACTCTAGTGGATATAAGCAAGAGGCCCAAGAAGAAGAGGCCCAAGAAAAAACCAAAGGTAACTCCTTCCCAACCTCATGTTCAAGTTTTAATTTCTCTCTCTTAGCCCTCTACTCAATTTACCCCTCCTTCAGTTCCCCAGTCCTCCTTTTCCATCACCCCAAGGACCCAAGGATTTGGTTTCAACCAGTTAATTTCCTCATTCTTGTTGAACACACCTATCCTTATAGCCATTAATCTCAACATCCACATGACCCATGACTAGTAGCAAGTCAAAATGTTCCCCTAAGATTCCCCATTTGTGCTCCCTCTTTTCACTCCCTCCTCCACCTCCACTCCTTTTCTATATCCTTCCTTCCACTTCATCTCTCCCTCCTCCTAGGCCTCAACCTTCCACTTCAATTTATTCTACCCCTTCTATTTCACCTTCCAACACCCTGGGGACATTCATGGGATCAAACTGGGTCAGAACTATAAAGTCATCAAGATCAGAAAGACCATAAATGGTCTACCATGGAGATTCATATGTTTAGTGGAAATTTGATAGGGCTATAAAATCATGAAGAGAGTGATCATGCAAACCTTCACTCAAGAAGGGAATCTTATATTCTGGAGAACTGATCAGGATCTCTTCTCCCTCACTAAAATGAGGATGCCTAGTGGAGAAGAGAAAGTGGATGAGAACATGGTGTTAGTACTTTGAGCTACTAAATATCTCATGAAGAAACTCATGGAATATATGTAGTATTAAATATGATTACTTGTGTCAAAGGTAAATAGTAATTTCTTGACTAAATTAATCAATAGATATAAGGAGGCCCTTGTCTAGATCTTCATAGCTCTTAAAGAGGTAGTTAGAGATGTCACCATGAATAAAGAGAACCACCAAAACATGAAGGCATAATTGGAGAGGGTTATTTATATTGATATAAAATGTAAAAGGATCATTGTGTTCTTTCACAAGGGCATGTTCCCAGAGCTCAAGATCATGCCTTTAGCAGACTTAAACTTATATCAGACTTATGCCAAAAACATGAGAGTCTTGATTAAGGAATGGTTAACCTTGGCACATATACTCATAGAGATTATAGATAAGGGTAAGGAGGGGATGATAACATATTTCAAGTAGGTCAACATCATTTTTATATTCCATCCAGATGGCACCTTGTTGGACATGGGAAATTTTGAGGTCCACCTAGCTCAATTCAACTAGGTCAAGAGAAAAAAGGTGGCAAAGGCCAATAAGGTTGGGAATAAGGTGATTATAGAGTTTTCAACCTAGACCATAATAATTATCAACCAAGTTTCTAAGGTAAAGGCCTCCCTTGAGTCCTCACTCCAAGTGCATTGATGACTAATGGCCCAAGTTGAGGTGATCTTTCGAGAGCACCCACAAATATTGCCAAGCTCAACTGAGAACTTGACCTAGTGGTAACCATGTTGGCATCTGAGGAGGCACATCCCAAGTAGTTATGGAGTGGTCCCCTTCCAAATTTCTCTTGATTATGTTCTGGTGGGCCTTGGGGATTCTATTTTGCCTATTTAGGGATACATAACTTTTTCTAGTGAAATTTAGTTGTAACCATTTTAGTCCATGATGAACCAAGATGGGAATCCATGATAATTTTATATAGGTGTCATCTCTCTTATATAAACATCCTTGTTGTATTTTTAAAGGGTGATAATTTTGTATGTAACCAAAACACTGTTAAAATTAATAAGAGTTTTCCTGCTTTTCTCAATAGTGTTTCTATTTGTATGGATGTTGTCCAATAATTCATGTGTTTAATGAATACACTTGAATTCCAAAGATTAGATAATGTGCCTCAATACATATTATGAATGTATTAATTATAATTTGTATGTATATTCTAATTATTTATGAACTTTCTTCATTTTCTTAGAAACACTGGTTATACTATGTGTTTGATGCTTCATCATAACTTTGAGGGTCCTATGTATAATTTACTATAGGTACTTCTTATGTGTTTATATTTGGTGGAGATTTCATAGATTAATGATTCTCACTATATCCTTAGAATCATTCCATGTGTGATGATAATTTCAATCTCCTCATGAAACTTGGTGCATAGTGGTATAAATATGGCTAGGCACACACTTGTTCTTAAAGGTTTTGCATTTTTTTTAACTAAGAATCCCTTTTCTACCTACTTTTCTCCCTCTCCCCTTTTATTTTTATTTTGGAACCCAATATTATTTACAACCATATATAAAATGGGTGAAGTGATTCCCACTGGTGCTTTTGGGAGATCTGCTAGACTTGTGTTGCCTTTCTTTCAATCTACTCCCATAGTTATTGTTTACCTAACACAAACAACAACTAGAAATAGAAGGAGGGCCTCATTTGAATTTGGCTCATTTTGATTTTTATTATTTTTAAATCTACTAAATGAACCCCATTAGTACCTATGATTTAAATTGGCGAAACTAGGTGTGGATTAGAACCTCTATGTTAAATTTAGTATTGGACCCCTAGTGGTCACATTACATCTCTCGAAGATTTATTTCAAGTAGGCTATATCATAGAACCCAATAATTGTAACTCGTACCCTAGTTTTATCTCAAATAAATCCTAAAATGGGAGGATTAAAGTCCCTTATTATCTCAAAATTCTCTTTGAATACTTAATCTTATAAGTGTCTCTTGGGACAGGATTTTGGATTAGACAATAATATTTATCCAAATTAGAGTGTTTTATGAAATTATGATCAAATATTGCAAAGTAGGAAAGGGTGTATTATAATACACTAGTCTGACCCAAATAATGCCCATAATGAATGTTCAATGCCTACATAACCAATTCTCCAAATATGGAAATCAAACCCACATAGTTCTTTAACTTGGAGTGCTTTGTGAAATTGTGTTCCTTTGACTATATGAATACATCTAGGGATGGATTTAATACTTGATCATGATATGTTTTGGATTTGATAAAATAGGATTTTAACTTGGATAAGGACTAATTCAAGTGATTATAATCAAAATTGGGAAGAATAGGGAAGATTTATTGCATGTGCAATTGTGTGATTATGCCCTTGTATTAAAAATTTTAAGTGGTAGAATATGTGACTTGAATGTGCCTTTATAGAAATACAAAGGGGAAAACCACATACTGCATATCATAAAAATATGGACTGATTTATAAGGAAGAGTTAAAATTCAAAAATTAACTATTATAGGGGTCAAGGTTAGGATTGACTAATAGGGGTCAAGATTAACTGCCACTATTGACCCAACTAGTTGATTCTATCATGTAATGAAAATGTATGAATTTTGGGATCTAGAATGTCCATATATATGCTTAGATTTTTTTTAGCATTTAAAACATTTTTTAGGTGTTGGATAATAATTTAGAAAATAAATAGGTTCATATAAGTGCTTAGGATAGGGTGAGGTGGTGAAATGGGTCCTGATTAAGTGCATAAATTAATTAAAGTGAAATAAGGTAAAAAATGACATAATAAAGTATTCATGACCAAATTTAGGTGTCTACAATTACCCCCCCCCCCCACTTTATTATATAAATTAAATTGCTATAGTAAAGGATAAATAGTGCTTGAGTGTGTACAACACACTTTGCCTTTGAGATAAGCTCCAAATCATGCAAGATGTTCCATTAAAAATACTATAATGATGTAAAAGTAATTGATGCTCATATGTGAAATTGAAAATTGAAATGTAAATTGAATTTGAAAACTTTTAAAATAATAAGAAATGATTACACTTGTGTGAGTGAAATCAATGTTTCTCTTGTTGACTTTACTTGAAAATGATGTTTCTTTTAAGCATTAGATAGTTTGTGATCCCCATGAAGCACTTGGAGATATTGGTTACTTAGTTGAACCAATGAAAATATTAAGGGAGTTAAAGCCCCATATTTAATTAAAATTGTATATAAAATAAAACCCATTGAGGTATGAAAAAACTCTATTTAATATGTTGGTATTTGTAACCCCATGATGTGAAATAGGTTGGAATTCATAATGGATTCATAGACATAATTCTATAGGGCATTAAACTTCTAAGTTATAAAGTATGCACTAAATTAAATCAACCACTGTAGATGCCTTGTAGATTCAATTTTAATTGTATTCCTAAATACATGGTCAAAAGAGAATGGAGTACACCCATGATCCTACCTATTTAATCTATTCTGAATTGAAATGAATCAAATAAATGGATATAAACCATCAAAATTGAGATATGATGAATATAAAGATCTGAATATAAAATAAAAAATTTATAGAATTGGAAATAAGCTAAAAATAGTAAATTGACAAACAAATATGTAAACCTCACTTAAACATATTTTATGTTGAGTGTGCAGATTGATTGTGACTAGAAATTTGATGAAAAGACCTGAAACTATGTCATGACTAAAAATAATAATTTAAACTTTGATGTGAAAAGGTTGCACTAGGAGGAAAAGGATACATTGTAGCATTGTCTATTTACTTTAGCTACATGTTAGTTGATTATGAAATGAATTTTATGATATGGGCATGTGTGACTATTTGCGAGGATTTATTAATTTTATGTGTCCTAATTTACCCCATGGAAGACCTACAAAGTACAAAACCTATCTCCTGCATAATAAAAATAATACATATTAAATTTTAAAAGGTGTGAATATGGTTATGAGAATATTTGAGCTACCCTCACAAAACACTATGTAATTTGAGTGCTACCTACACCCTAATGGGCCTCAGGTCGATGTAGTCCTTCCTCCTAGTGTGAGTGTGTGAATTTTAACTTTGCTATATGAATGAAACTAGATAGATTACTTAAAATGCATAATAATAAGTTATATCAACCTAAAATAAAATATATTTATACTTGGCCTATGACTATTAAGATGGAGCATAATTGAAATCAGAGAGAGTAGTGTTATTTTTATTAGTGTAAAATATTACCAAGTGATTTTTAGATATGCTTCGAGAGGCCTTGATGTGATTATATAGATTTTTTTTTAACATTTCCATTAAATAAAATTTACAAAATCATGAGATGGGTAAGATTAAATTTTTAGAATTTAAAAATTTATTCTTATGGCATGCAGGATAAGGCCATACTATTAGACAAAGTCGCAGTGCATTTTTATTTGGCCTAGTGTTATCTTGTCCTAGAAGGATAAAGACTAATGGAATTAGTCTGATAGGAACTTGTAATCAAAATAGAGATGTTTGAATGATGTTCTAAGTGGTTGATATATAATTTTTAGAATGGTGAAATATCTCATATAGATTTCAAGTTAACAGAATGGTGAATAGGCCAAGCAAGGGAAGAATGTCATGATTTAAACATTGTCAAGCACTTAATGATTAAATTTGATTTTCTACATTTTCCTCCACTTTATTATAGGGATCCAATTAAGATAAATTACTATTCTAAACTAGATTCAAACCTAAGTGTGTATACACACTTTGTATTTTGAATCAAAACCTGGTTGTGCAAGGTGTCTTAACGCAAAACCTGCAATAATGCAACTAAAAGTAGTTATTGTCCATATTTGAAAATTAAAAATCATAAGTTTGTAATTTGAATTTTCAAAAGAAAAAAATGAAATTATACACTTGAAATAACATGCAATCTAATTGCCTTTTAACTTGAAATTGAATAAGTGTGTGCATCCCCTTTTTGAGGCATTTGGAGAAATTTTGAAAATTGTAGAAATTTGAGAGTGATCAAGTCTCAATTTTTGAAACTAGTGAAAACCTTTGAGTTGAAAAAATTTTATGCTCCAACTCTCAATTCAATGTTTATATTAATCTATAAAATAATTTAAGGGTGGAACCACAAAATGTGGCTCGCTGCATAGAAAAAGTGAAACCATAGACTTTGAGTATTACTAGACTCTAACGTGGCCCACTTGCAACATGAATATAAATCACACAACTATAGATGGATATAAATTCTATTTGAAACTTTACAAATTTGAAACTTTTTAACTTAAGAATTTTGAATTTTCCATGTATTAACTTAAACATCAATGAATATCATGCCCCTTGTAGTATATTGAATTGATTTAAATACCAACTGAATTTGTAACTATTTAAAACTTGTAACTTGTAATTGTTTGAAAATGTAACTTGAAATTATTTTTCACATAACCATGCATATGCATCATGTAAATGTGAATCTATACTAAATTAATGAGTGCACATGCATGTTTTAGATCCCTATAATCTGAAAATGTTAAATTATATTGCAATTTGAAAATTGTATACTTTATAAATATTAAAATGTATTGCTCATGAAGCTTGAATTCTCAAGAAAATTCCATTGTGATGCCCCCATTTTGAGATGAGAGACAACTTTTAATCACTTTTTTAAAAACAAATTACATTTAAAATATATAATCATGTAGTATCATTTTGAATCATTTGAATTGATTGCATCATAGTATTGAATATGGCATTGAATTGTATATAAAAAAATGTGTCAGATAGATGTATCATTGAAGAACATAAATATGATGTGCATGATATAAATCATGGCACAATGAGTAAAATATAAATAATTCATGATATGAATCATGGCATAATATTAAAAAGCAATAAGCATACAATCAATATCATACAATGCCATGTAATTTACATATACTATCACATAAAAGGCCCAAATGCCATATATAAGGGAGATGTGAATGTCACATAAACACAAAAGGCCAAAGGTCACACACAAATTTCATGATGATGCCACACAATAAATAACATGTATATGTTACACACACAAGGCCAAGGTTCACACATAATAAACAATCAATGCCTAACTTATCATGAAGCAAGGTAAGGAATAAATTTAAAGTAAACGAGACTAGTCTACATTAACCATATGTATCAATATGATTTTTAACAAATAGAATTTTCATGTAACACAATGTAAACAAGAAAGAAATTTTATATGTTACACACACAAAGCCAAGGTTCACACACAATAAACAAATAAGGCCTAACTTATCATGAAGTAAAGTGAGGAAGAAACATAAAGTAAATGATACTAGTCTACATTAACTATATGTATCAATGTGATTTTTAACAATTAGCATTTTCATGTAACACAATGTAAAGTATGACTAATTAGAAAAACATTTGTATGATATATATTTCAACATGGTAGAGAGATTTGAATAGATACAACTTGTTGAAATATTCATAGATAACAAAGAGATGCCCCTGACTTAGCAAGGTTGTTGGGTAATGAGGGAAGCCTGACTTAAAAAAAACATGTGAAAATATGTCATGTATCACACTCAAATATCTTGTGAAAAGTGTCATGTATTAAAAACAAAAATATTTTATGTTCCTAACATTTAATAAATAATATATGAAAAGAAGTAAATTACTAACATTTTAATAATGCTCTTTAGGTCATGATTTTTGAAATTTATAAAATCTTTTGATGTTTATGAAGTTTTGACATATTTAAATGTTTTTTTGAATTTTATAAGTTTTAAAAAATTAGAATTGAAAATAATTTAAAAATCACCAAGAATCAAGGATTCAAAAATAAAATAAAATGTGAGGAATTAAAATAACCATCAACAAGGTGTTGAAGCATAATGTGGAAATAAAAAGGGCAAATGATAATCCCCTAATGTATGTGTAAATAAATCATAGCAATGTAGCACAAATGATTAAGATAGATAATAACTTACATGATCCTAAATGGGTAAGAGACTATATGTGATCACATAAGTATAAAATCCATAGTATGATAGATATGCAATAGTAAGCAAGTGGAGTGCATTAAAGAATGAACATGGAAAGCATTGTAAGATAGTTATTTTTTTAGATTATTTAAATTGGTTTGAAAATTGAGAGGGAAAGTTGTTAGAGGTACAATCACTGAGAGTGGGAGGTGAATCAGTGAGCCCAAATAATCCAACATCAACTTCAATCCTTTAAAGTCCTTAATCAATTACCATAATCATTCATGAAGCATACATATCATTCATAACAATGAACAAGAGAGATAATGCAAGATTAATCACATAACACAACATCTCTATGGGAAAACCTATTGGGGGATAAAAACTACTAAACCCTGTAAGATGGACTATATTCTTAGAATGATAAGATCCAATTTATATCATCTACAAATGATCAAGGAACTACTATCCCTTATTTAAGTGAGACTGCAATCCCACAAGGAGCTACCAAACCTATCTAGCTGAGCTATCACAACAACTAGACCTTTAACAATTTTTACCTTGCAAGGAGGTTGCAACCCCCTTAGATTTTGAGCTGCCACAATAACATCTATGAATATATCCACCATTGCATCGATATCTTCAAAACCAGATGATGGATCTCTGATTATCACTCTTCACCTTCATAGTAACAACTATATCACCATATTAGAAACATCACCAAATATTCATACACACTATCCACACTATGATTTTTCACTCAAATGAACCACCAAGATCACATAGTCTTCACCTTTTTGTTGTTCACGATATACTCTCTTAAACAGCCTCTTGAGCAACTTGCTCATTTTGCCTCTTGCAGGCTAATTAGGTCCAATGACATGTATGTCCTCTTGCACTAAATTAATCATAAAAGAATGTTTGATCCTCTTCACTCTCTATTGGTCCTCACTGACTTATACCTTATCTTTCAAAGGTTTTTACCTTCACTTGGTTTCACATTCACACACCCTATTCAAGTCACACACATCTAAAAACCAACACATTTAGTTTCACTATTTATAGAGTAAACATGATCATCACTATCTTTGTTGGCCATTATGCATGCCTTAACACTTAAGGCATCTATATCACTAAGACACAACTTATTAAAATCTTCATATGTCAGCCATAGCATCTATGGGTCACCCTTAAGCAGCTACACCTTTTAATAAGGCCCATGTAGCTCTTATAGGTCTCATGGAGACCTATTCACCCATCTATCACATCATCAAGCAAACTAAGAAAACATAACCTCTTTTAAATGTATATTTCCACACTATGTGACCCATTATTCATCCTCAAATGCTTACAGTCATCATTGTACTCTTTGATGCAAGCTCAAACAACATTCTATGCACATAGTCAACATGAATAAACACATAGTCACCATAATAAGCTTTTTTCATATTGTATATTAACATTCAAACCTTAATAATGCACACTGATCATCCTCATGGAGTCTACAATACTCCCCAATAGATAATTCATAAAGAGACTTCGAAACAACATCTATATAAGCTCAATTACTCTTCTCAAGTCACTTGTAGAATATATACAAAAACATAGTCAAATTTGAAGCTTAATAAATATTCCTATACATACTTTTAGATCTTAAAATATATATTTCTAGATTCATCTTAGAGTCCTCTACAATTTCACTTTTTACACCATGAGCAAATTCTACCTGGATCAAAAGTTATAGACAAAATATAGAGCACTAGTTTTTCCCTTTGCAAAATTCAAATATTCAAATGCAAACAGTCATAGTTAAACTTTGACCACTTTGATCGCATCTCATGTCCTCTTAGATTTAGATCAATATCACATATTCAATCTTCTCTAAACTTTAATTCATAGGTACCAATGCTCAAATGTTAAGCCTCTGTCACTTTGACTTCATCTCGTGTAATATAGAAACTTTGACTCAATGTGCTTTATTGATCTCTTCAAGATTGTCCTCACTTTAGCAATGCTATAAAACTATCAATTTGACCTCTTGAATTCAATACATACCATTGATCTCTCACCTATTCATCATTGATCCTTAGAAGATGCTTAATCTCTATTTATGTTCAATGTTAAATAATGAACACTTATTTTCATCTCACTGCTTCCTGACTTCTTGAAGCAATGTGCTCTATCGATCTTGATCAAACTTTAAATTGTCTAAATTTGACTAAGTATGAGAACCTTTCTTATCTACCTAGAATTCCAATTTTGCATAGTCATAACTTGTGTTTCACTTAGACACAAGATCTACAATTTGGACCATATGATCTCCTTACATAGGAGAATCCAACCATGTGACAAACTGCTCCTAGAACCCTTACATGAGTGAGATATGCCATCATCAACATGCTTACTTAGAATTTTCTTTCATAGAGTGAACTATGTTTGGAACGACCTAGAAGGTCAACTTTGCTCATGCATATCTTTGTATGTGTTTCATCGCATGACCTAAAATTTAGAGTAAATAAATTAGGCTCAAAACTGAACAAACCCATATGATCACCTTCTCTTGAAATATCCACATGTGCGATATATACCACCATAAAAATTACTTAGTTATTTCTTGCCTCATAAAAAAATTTCTATGAGAAAACACTATCAAAATACATTGGAACCCAACTTTGCACTTGCATATCTTTTATCACACTTAGTCGCATGATCTGAGAATTAGCACATAGATACTAGGCACAAAAATGAATAAAACCATATGATAATTTTATCTTGACACTTTCACTTGTGTGAATTTTTACCTCATCAACATGCTTACTTGGCTTTGCTTGAGCCCTTTGGCATATTTGGCTAAGTATGGAAAAATAATGAATTCAGTATGAGTATCTAACTTTGCATCCTCATATCTTCAACCATGCTTGATTGCATGACTTGAGATCTCATGCATAACAACTAGGGACTAATTTGATAAAAACCATATTACCAACTCCCCTTGAATCACTCCCACATAGTAATGGGGATTTCATCAAACTGCCTAGTCAGATTTTCTACCACTAGACCCAAAATGTTTAAAAGAACACAATAAAGAACCGGATGACTACCACCCATTCATATAAGCTCTAAAAGTATATAACACTTCTTATGGGACCTCTTTCACATGATAAATAGTCCATACTCAACCCTGAACATCTCTAACCATGACAAAATAGAAGATCAACCAAGCATACTAGGACAAGCATATTGCACACTTTGTCATTGACACATAGACTATCCAAGCACTTCATCCACTCAATAAGAAACCTCAATGACATCACCATGACATCATTGACAATACTCCAACAATTTCCCCCTTTGTCATTGATGCAACAAACATCATATATATAAATATACAACTCACCTTATCTCTCTTCAATCACTCCCCTAATAGGAACTTTCTCCCCCTTTGACATAATGACAAAGTGGGCACTAACTGATCATGATGAACTAAAAATATTATCAATAGGAAAGGACCATCTTATAAATATGATATAAACTCTCCCTTACCTTGATCCTACCTCTTTTTACCTTGACAACTTTCTCTTTGCTCCATGCCAACACTCTCTTCAACCAAGCACTAGAACTAATAAATAAATAACACACAAAACCATTGGAATATAGTGGAACTCACCAAGAAGCATCTAAGAGGGAATCCTCATAATATTTATAATCAATTGAACCTTTTGATCATCTTCAAATATCTACACACCATAAAGAACCACCACACATGTTTACTAGCATTCTCTCTCAAGCTACCACACAGACCAACAACAAAACTTCATGCCACTCACAAAATAGGAAAAATGCACTAAAAAAACTTGAGTAATCACCTTTAAATAATTATGCCTTTATATTTTTGATAATTTTATGAAAAGGAACTCTTCTTCACAATAGACATGTCTAGCATTCTTGTAGCCCTACCTAGAACTTACAAATCCCACAATTTTTAAGTAGACACATCTTCAATACCTAAAACTTCATATATAGAACACTCACATATGCCCCCTCAAGCACACCAATTTTAATCACCAAGATCATCCTATGTAACATGCTTTGTTCACAAACCTACTAGCCAATTAGCCCTCCATATTGAAAAAAACTTGAATAACTTGAGAACATCAAACCTTTAAATCTCTTTGAAGATTTATTTGACCACCCATTTAGACCATTCAACATATTAAGAAGCCTCATACCTCAATTCACAAGGAAAACCACTTTTCTAGCATAGCCCAAAACCTTAGAATCTCAAAAAAAATAAAGTCAACACATCACCTTACAGTCAACGCACACTCCTAAAACTTCTTGAACACCTGGAGACAACCATTACACACTTTTGGACCAATATTTGAGCTTCCAAACCATTGGTAACATAGACTTCCTATAACCCATTTTAGGCCTACTTGCCCTTAAGCCAAAATTTGAGAAAACCAAGAGCATTAAAAAATATTCAATTGTCACAAACATACCTGCAAACCACAAAATCACCTGGAGCACATAAAAAAAAAGTGTATAGACCTTTCTAAGCACCAAACTCTACTTGAAAATGCATCAAAAATCATTATGACATCTAGAAATACCCACTGTGATCTTGTATTTGAGCTCCTTCATAAATCTCTAGAACAAGCTCATGATTTTGTTTCTCCTCCTTAACCAAAGACCTTTTTTGATTGGCATTATCATCTTGAGCACACAAACTTGCTTCTCCACACATTATTTCTCATATTCAACTACTCAATCCTTTGATCCTAGGATTTGACCAATTACAAAGCTCCCCCTAACTTCATTCTTCATCAAGAATATGACATTTTCAACAAGTCTTCAAAATTATCGAATCACAGTCAATACTCATATATAGATACCTCATTTTTAGAACACTATGAACTTCCATGGTATACACAACTATTCAATAAGCCTTTAACAGGGTTATCAAGATTTAAAACATAATCCTAGAAGCAAAGCCTTGAACTTATAGGCTCAATTGGCATCTACCACAAACTAATATGCAGATAGATATTTAAAACTCACCTTTATACTAGAGCATCCAAACCATGATCAACAAGCTAACTCCTTTTCAAGATAGGACCACTGAGATTCTTCGCAAGCTTGTTTTCTCTAACAAAAAATATATAAAAAGAATGCACAAACATACCTTGTTTTCATACCATCTCATCCAACAATATCTGACAGTTACCAAGCTTCCTCTAATTGACAAGTGTCTCCTTGAAGCCTAGATAGAGACACCCTGACCCACAATGTCCTAGAATAATGTGAAACCATGAGTTGCCCACAACTTATCATATTCCTTTTCCTCATTAGTCATATGATATTGATATTTCTTCTTCTTCTTCTTACGCTTAGAAATAGCCTCAATTACCACCTTGGTTTTCTCCTTGAGCTTGACTTGAACTGACTTTTGTTTTTCTTTTTCTATCTAGATAGTTGACATATTCTCTACTTCAGACTCATCAACAAATGTTGATGACAAAAACTCTTGACTTTCCTTCACTTCTAATCCCTTTTCCATATTAGCAACAAATCCATCAAGACTCTTGGACAAAATAGGATTAGTCTTTACTACCTCAAGTCTCCATACCATAGTTTGACTCTTCTCATCTTCTGCAACCAACTTGACCCTTGAGTTTAGACTGATCTATAACATAACCTTCTAGAGCATCTTTCTTATCAACCTTATGACTAAAAGAATTGGCAATGATTACATTTGTTTTCCATACCTAATTTTATCCTTTCCCAAACCTTCTAGGAGCTTTATATCCTTTGACATACCTTGAAGACCTCTTAACACTATTTGGATAGAATCTAGCAATATGTCCACTCTTATGACAACCAAAACAAATAATATCATTCGTACTATTTGATAGATTTGAATTATGATCAATCCTTGGCCAAAAAATCCTTCTATCATAGCTTCATGAATGTCCATACTTGACTGACTTCATTCTACAGTCCTTAGATTTATGACCATACTTATTACATGTATAACAATGACCATGAAATAAACTAGCATACCTTGAAGCATTTGGTTGTCTAATAGACCTTATTGTATTGCTCTTGACCTGATCTTACTTCTTTTGATCTTTTTCAAGCTTACTTATCTTAACAACAAATTTCTCATGCTCATTCTGTAGACACTGAAATCATGTCTAACCCTTGGTCATCTTCCCCCTTGGTCCCCTTAGTCCACTTCCTAGCATTCCTAACACACACTTATTAATTTAAAATAATCATTTATTTTAAATTAATAACATTCCCCCTTGACACCCCCTTTGACACTTCACCCATGACACATCATCCTCCCCTTGGATTCCCTTTCCCTTGGATACCCTCATTTATCACCCTATGACCTATTCCAACTTCCCTACCACTAATCCTCACATTTACTTAATCCACCTTAGTTGTTTTACCACGACCAATTGACCCTGGCAGTTGGAAGAACGGGCAAAAGGCTAATTTTAGCCTTTTTTCCATTATTCCAGTTGTCGACGTCGGTTACTAGTCGGTCGACGCCGGTAGGATCACCGATGTCAGTTTCTTAAGACTGGACCAAAGGCGAATTCGAGTCTCTCTCTCCCCGACCGAAATGACAATCACAGACCCGATCAGTGAATCAATCAATCCTCCTCTCTCTTGATTGCTAATCCTTTGGTTGTAGGTACTCAACCTCTCTCTCTCTCTCTCTCTCTCTCTCCCAGACACACATCAAGCAGCACAGGCTACAGGCACTCTACATCAATCTTCTACAACAGCGGCATCAGCAACCAGTTTTCTACACTCCTCCTTTAGCAAGCAACAGCTAAGTATTCCTCTACCTTGTCATTTCAGTAGCTTAAAATGTATTTGTAATCAATTTTTGTTTACTGCTTCTAAGCCATATTACCAGACTAGACCCGGCTATCAACTAGACCAATCAGACACTCTTCCTGGAGAGGCTAAAAAGTCCTCCTCTTAACCTGACCCCTTTTGACCACTATCCTCTACTCCTTGTCCCTCCTAAGACCCTGTCTACTACCTGGCAACCCTACACAGACCCTTTCAGACTCCCAGACCCCTTCTGTCGACCACAGACACAACCTCAGACCCATCCACAGACTACTGCCCCCACTGACGTCGACTGCCTAACCGACATCGGCAGACTTGACCAACCGACACCGACAGCCTAACTAACGTCGGCGACTGTGGAAGACTGATAGAAGCATACAGGTATGCATATCTTTGTTTCTTTTACTTAGTCTTCCACTTATTTCTTTTTATCAGACATTATTTTATCAACTAGTGGACTGTCATCCCTCAAGGGAGTCTTTGCACTTTCAGGATCGAGCTTTTGCTCGGCAGTCCACCTTACATCCATCTAACAACCTTTTTGTTTAAGTCTCTTTCTTCTGCAGGTGTCATCCTCCACAACCAAAGAGGAGTTCTCACAACGTCTAGATAACGGTGCGCAGACCTCATCTGGGTATCATCTAACCCTAGACCATTTATCTTAGTTTCTTACTTCCTTTGAATGTAGAAAAGTGAAAACTTGTTTGGAAACATTCTGGCACACCTGGTGGGACCCTAAGAATTCTCCTTGGGTTCATACTTTTTCTTCTAAAAACAAACTTTTCATATAGGTGCATTAGGTCTCTCCTTGCATCCTTTTCTTCTAACTCTTCCAAAAGACACTATAAGAAAAGTTAAAAAGAATCCTTCTTTTTCTTTTCTTCTGCATCTTAGACTAGTCAAAGTCATACTCTTCAACCTTTTCTTCACTTGTCTACATCCGAACACACATTTCTATTTGGACTTAAAATCAATTGCATTTCATTTCTAATTGCATGCATATTTATCTCTCACATCTAGTAACTTTAAACCACATCATGAATTAATCGTAGTCCACTTATGTTACAAGACCAAATCACTTGCACAAAATCAAACATCTTAACTTACCTGAGACAAGGTCCGACTAGGATTTCATCACCTAGCGGATACCTTACCCGTCCTGGCAATCCCACTTGGACTTCACCACCAAGGGGAAAGCCCACTCTGTTCTCTGGCAGAGGATAATCTCTATGGGACGTATATACTGGCTAAGCGAGACCAACTTATCACTGGGCTTGTGAAGTAAGGGGAGCTTGCTCCTTAGCACCAGGCCATGTACGAAACCTAATACAGACTCTTGAGCACTGAAACTAACCTGAAAACAACTTTAGACTACCTCTTCTAGGACCCGTTCTACAAGCCAACTTCCCAAACACATTCATCTAAGGCATAAGCCAATAGGATTCTAAAAATTATTCTTAGGAATTAACGTTAGGGTCTACTTGTCTTCATCTTCTTTTCTGTCTTTATCTGGTTTTTTGAGCTAGTGAGGACGTTTTCTTCTTTCCAAAAACTTTCAATTTTTTTGAGTTTCTGGAAAACACAGTCACCGACATCGATTTTACCACTGACGTCAGCAGCCTTTCTTTGCCGGCATCGGTTATTTGACCGACATCGGCACTATATTTCATCGACATCAATTTTTAAACCGACATCAGTCACTGTCCCAATCTTTCTTCTCAAAATAGCAAGCTTAAAACCTGGCTTTCTTGCTGTCCAATATCCATTCTGGTTTTCTTGAGACTAAAAAACATAGTTTTTAGAACCTAACCCTTTTTGTCTTGAATGGTTTTGACACGCAGTCAAACCAAGACTCTTGTTGACTACGCAAGGCAATGACCACTCCCACCTTCGCCATCTATGCCTAGTCCTCTAATGGAGTATCATTCAGAGACCGAATGAACTCCTACCCAACCAACTCCCAATCAACCTTCAATTGTCCCCGAAGGGGACCCAAACTTTGAGAGACTCCTTGACCACAACGTCAAGGCTCTCCAACACTATCTCGCAAGAAACCAAACGCGAGACCTTTCGGGTGAAGCGGCGATGACATCAACACCATCCGCTACCCGGTCTTTTATGACTCAGACTATTGCCTTAACCATTAACCCGACCATAGCCAATATGCAAAGTTTGGCCTCCCCATCTATTTTTGGACCAACCTCCATCGGGGTTTCATTACCCTCTCAACCACATACAATTTAACCAAGTTCCACATCATTCCAAAACTTGATTGTCTCGACTCCACACACTCTTGTGCCTATAAATTTAGGAGTGTCTACCTCCCCTTTTGCTAATGCTGCCATGCAACCACCTTTGGCGATATCTAGTCAACTTATGCCTTCTACCTTCATGACACAACCACCCTTGGCTTCCACTTCTATCCCTATGACTAGTCATCAGTACATTGCACCTATACAAGTGCAACCAACTACGTCATACACCTCTTCTAGCACCTTTCAAGCGCCCTACAACCTCAGGGGCGCCCCATCTACCAATCCGTCAGTCGATCTCATCAAGATGTTGATGGAAAAAATGTCTAATCTTGAGGCTTCCATTTCTGGTTTAAGCAATGCTCTTTCATATGACCAAATTTGCAATGAACCCATCCATCCCTCCGTCCCAATCCGATCGTATCCCAGTCAGTGGAAACTTCCTAAGTTTACTCACTCCCAGAGTAAGGAAGACCCATAGCAACATCTATGAGCATTTAGACATGCTTGTTATCTCATAGCGAATGACGATGCGTTGTTACTCTGCACGTTCCCCATGTCACTTTTGGGGGCCGATCTTGACTGGTATAGTTCTATTCCCAGTCATTCCCTCTTTTCTTTCACCCAACTAGCCCAACTTTTCCTTGACCACTTCTCAATCAATATCACCAAAAAAGTCTCCATTACAGACTTATACTCTATCAAATAATTTGATGATGAATCCATAGCTGACTTCGTTTCCCTTTGGAGAGGCCTAATCAACCAACTCTCCTTCCCTTTACCTCAACCTGAGCTAATTGAGCTCTTCTCTTGAGCATGTGCCACGCACATCTCACCCACCTTGCAGGTTCAAACATTCCGCACTTTTGATGAAGCTTTCACCATGACTCGAAAGCTTGAACTCCGCGCTATTGAAGAAAACAGGGTCAAATTGTGTAATACCAACGCAAGAACTGATGACCCTTCTTCTTCCAGACCTTCTTCTTCCCACTCCAAGTCCAAAGGGGTGGTAAACACTGTGGTCTTTAGATCACCATCCTCGATAATGACCGACCAACCTCAACCTTCAACATCTCAAAGCATCACCAAACAATTCCAACAATGGTATTTACAGCGTTAGTACACTCCAATTGGAGAATCATACGCTTCCATTTTGGAAAAACTCATCAAGCAGGGGGTCCTCAATCTCCCTCCAATCCAACCACCTCAATTCAATTCCTCAAAAGCCCTCCCTACATGGTATAGGGAGAATGACTTCTGTCACAATCACCGTGTCCAAGGCCATGACATAAACAACTGCCGAACCTTTAAAAACATTGTCCAAGACATGCTAGATAAGGGGGATCTTGTTTTGGATAACCCAAATGCGCCACCTAATCAACACATCGACATCTTTAAACAACCTTGTCCTAACCATCCTCCTAGCCAAAACAATGTCCAGACCATGGCCGATAGCTCCCAAGAGCATGATATACGCACGGTCAACACGGTCTCGCCTCTTGTCCCCGACCAACCTCCTCCACAAGTAGAAGAACTATCTTCTCCTATTAGTTCTCCATTGACCTCTATTATATTGGAGGATGCTTCAACATACCAATGCCATTAGCCCCACTTTCATCCTTCCTCCTACCAATGGGGGACCATACCCTTCCTACTCCTCAACCACAAGTAGAAGGCACCATCATCCCTGCCCTCTATCCTCTTGAGGAGTCACATTCTCCGATTTCTTCTCCACCAAGAGAAGACCCTGAATCTTCACCCACTTCGACCAAGGAAGACCTAGTGACGGTTTTCTCTTGCCTTTTGCCTGAGATCGCTACATCTCACTCACCTCCATCCACATCTAAACTCAAACCCACGCAGGCATCCACCATGCCAAAAGAGATTAAATCTCTTGGTGTTCACCCCATATCTAATCTTGCCTCGCACAATAGTGGCCCTCAAACCAAACCAAAAAAGGCCACTAAACCACACCAGAGAATTCCTCCCCCACCTTCATCATTGCCCTCCATTTTGGGCCCACAGCCATCCACCTTAATAGGAGTGCTTCCTACTCCAACACCTCACAGAGGCAAATTGCCTCCATTATCCCTTTTACCCATTAAACATATATTTCCTCTAAAACGACCAATGCCTCCTACGCCTCCAAAACAAAAGTCATCAACCCCTACTGCAACAAAACACGCAGTCCCATTGGCGGGTTCTTATGCCTTGCTATTACGACAATTGTTGCAGTCTTCTCGCATCAGTCTTCCATCTATTAAATCATACCAATCTCTCAAACCAAAACCACCCTGGTTCGATGACACTAAAGTTTGTGAGTATCATCACACGCCGGGGCATGACACTAAGTATTGTTGTGCCCTCAAGGTTTTCATTCATCAATGCTTGGAGAAAGACACCCTTCTTCTTGACCATATTATCAACAAACCTTCAACATCATCCCATGCTTCCCATACCTCCTCACCTTCACACTCATCAACTCTCGGATCAAGACCATCTTGGTTCGACAACACTAAATTTTGTCACTATCATCACACACCGGGACATGACACTGAGTGTTGTTGTGCTCTTAAAGCTGTCATTCATCAACACCAAAAAAAAGGATACCCTTCTCATCAAGGATCCTCTTGACTACCCCTTTGCCAAATCTTCGACACCATCACATACCTATCAAACATCATCACCTAAATCAGGATCTCAACACCAGACTATGGTCCCTCCACTACCTTTTACCCCATTATTCAAAATCAACACAGTCAACTTGACCACCAGCCCACCAACCCAAAAGGATAAAGGGAAAAGACATGTTTCTATCCCTTGGACATCCCCATCTACCAAGCCTTCACCACAACCAAAACCCAAGATTACTGTCTTGGGCACATCTCGACCATCATCCTCAAAGATAATCCTTAACTCCGTGGTGAAACAACCTCACCACACGACCCCTGTGATGATGTTTTTGTATGATCTCATACAAAACTCTCCACAGCATCATCAAATTTTGATCCAAGCCTTACAATCGATGGAGGTCCAGCCTGATGACCCCCAACCATTAGCCATTTTAATCAAATCATTACCAACCATTTCCTCTGTCACCATTTGTGATTTTGAGATTCTTGCCTCCAACCTGGCAGATCAGGATCTCGCCTTTTCACACTAAATCTGTCAAACATTCTCCCTAGCAACTGGGGGAATTCGACCTTACCCTGACTATCGACCTCAACCAAACATCAACCAACCCTTTTAATCATGACCTCAACCACTCATCTCCAACATGTGACCAATTTGAAATAAAGCAAATAGGGCAAGTTTGCTCCTAATTGACTCAGACCTTGCATCTTCACACAAGCATGGGTCAGGGACTTATCAGAACCTGAGCCCCTTTATGCCTTGCATCTTTGACCAGTCTACTATTAGTCAAGTAATTGTTCACTTGACATTTAACTTGAACTCGATCCCTTGAGCAATCCCCATCATCATCATTCCTATTCCTTTTCAACCCTCAACCCTCCAAACATTAGTCACCCCTTTTGTCAAGCATGACTGCTTTGTCCTAATAAAAGGGAAACCCTCTAAACCTCTATAGTCAAGTCCATGACTGAAAGTCCAGTCAAAAACAACAAATATATATATATATATATATATATATATATATATATATATAATTGGGATGCATATTCCAAGGTCATAAAATTATAAATGTAGACTGCTCCCTCAAAGGACAGTTGCATCATCATTGCTGTAAATGATAGACTGCTCCCTTGAGGGATAGCTATTCAAAGCCCTTATATATACAAATCAGAATATAGACCACTCCCTCGAAGGATGGCTATGCCTACATTTTTCTACAAACAACATTATCTCAGAAGCTTTCCACATCGATCAGCTTCACAACATGACCACAAAGCAAGATAACATCCCCTCACAGACTTTTTGCATCGATCAGTCTGCCCCCAAATAAAAAAACTCACTGACAAACTTTAAAGTCATGGACTTGTCTATCATCGTTCTTGGGGTCACCTATAAAAGGGGAAAAGTTGTTCCTACCAAAAAGGGTTCCCCTTTCCATCCATCTCACATAATCAAACCTATCACCCCAACATACTCAATGGATTTCGAGCTCACTTAACGTCAAGTGATTCGATTGCTTCTCTAACACAACCACTAATCAACGACGTAATGCATGAATGGGGCTCTCGGTTCTAACAACCCCTATCTATGCTATCATTTTGGTCCTTGTCAATAAAAGGGTGAATATGCCTTTCACTTTCTGCCCATACACTTTGTCACATTCAACCACATCATTTGTCAAACCAACTCAACCCAACCCTTTTCAGACCACTCACATAACCATTCACACTAGTTTTTATGGACACCAATACACATGGAAACTATGGACCACACAATTTATGTCAAGCATAAACCATTACTTGCTGAAGCATAAATAGACTCAATTCATTTTTAGCATACACCATTACTACTATGGAAAATTTCTAAGGATGAAAGACCACTCAACCAATGTTACAGAATACACCATCACCTCATATGGAAAAGGTTGTAACATCATCTTATCCTCATCATTTCAACATATGACCAAACCAATCATCAACCATTTTGACTCTTAGTCTGAACTACAATGGTCTAAGGCCCTCAACACAAGGGCTATGTAGGTAGCACTCAGATGGCATGATGTCTTCTGGGGTTAGCTCGACCACATCCGTTTGTTTGTCTATCTGATGGACAAACCATTTCGACCTTTGACCATGACTTGACCTCGACCAAGACCAATCCATAACCGACCCTCTTCCTCCCTTTTAAGGAGAACTACATTGGCCTGAGGCTCTAACAACAGGGGCTATGTAGGCAGCACTCAGATGACATGGCATCTTTTGGGGTTAGCTCGACCACATCCGTTTGTTCATCTATCTGATGGATAAACCATTTTGACTTTTGACCATGACTTGACCTCGACCAAGACCAATCCATAACCGACCCTCTTCCTCCCTTTTAGGGAGAACTACATTGGCCTGAGGCCCTAATAACAGGGGCTATGTAGGTAGCACTCAGATGACATGGCATCTTCTGGGGTTAGCTCGACCATATTCATTTGTTCATCTACCTGATGGACAAACTATCTTCCTTTGACCATGACTTGACCTCGTCCAACCTCATCCACAACTGTCCCTCTTCCTCCCTTTTAGGGAGAACTACATTGGCCTGAGGCCCTAACAACAGGGGCTATGTAGGCAGCACTCAGTTGACATGGGATCTTATGAGGTTAACTCGGCCATTCCTTTGTCCATCCTCGACCAATGACCTTGGAGATCGAACCTATCTCCTCCGACCATGACCACTTCCAAGACAACGTTGCCTTGGTTGTTTTGGCATGTATACTACCCCACGCATGGTTAGCAAAATCGTTCACAACCCGCATTTCGACCCTCACATGTATAGGATCGTGAGCAAGTTGATCCCCACTACTTATTATTTTTTTTTTTGTTTCCAAGAGCACTTCCTGAGCCTGAGATACTTGAAACACGATGATGACATTGTTGTATCAAATAACCCAATCAGCTACGACTAAATGCTAGGGCCCAGTTATTTCAATTTTGGCACTCCTTGACCTTTGACCATGACAATTTGACCCATCCATCTCGTGAAGTGGTATGCACGCAATCTCAACTTTTGCAGCGTTCACCTCAACCTTCACCATATTCATCCACTCTCTATCAAATCAGCACCCGATTCCAGGTTCCCTTCCCTCGACTCCTGCTTTGAGGGGGAATACCTCATTCCATAATCGGGGCAATCAACTCTCTCATTTTTGTCTTGAAATTCATTAGAACAACCAACAAGATGAAAAAGACTTCATCCCATACCTGGATCAATCAACTCCTATTTTTGTCTTGCAGTTCGTCAAAAACAACCAACAAGACAAAAAGGGGCAAATGTAGACACCAAAATCGTGTCTAACCCTTAGTTGACTCTCCCCCTTGGTCCCCTTGGTCCACTCCTAACACATTCCTAACACACTTATTAATTTAAAATAATCATCTATTTTAAATTAATAACATTCCCCCTTGACACCCCCTTTGACACTTCACCCATGACACATCATCCTTGGATTACTTTCCCTTGGATACTCTCATTTATCACCCTATGACCTATTCCAACTTCCCTTCCACTAATCCTCATGTTTATTTATCCACCTTCAACCATTTTTGCATGACGAATTGACCCTGGCAGTTGGAAGAATGGGCAAAAGGCTAATTTTAGCATTTTTTCCATTATTCCAACTGCCAACGTCGGTTACCTATCAGCCGACGCTGGTAGGATCACCGACGTTGGTTGCTTAAGACTAGCTCGAAGGTGAATTCTGGACTCTCTCTCTCAATCTCTCTCCCTGGCTGAAACGACAATCACAGACCCGATCAGTGAATCAATCAATCCTCCTCTCTCCCGACTGTTAATCCTTTGGCTGCAGGTACTCAACCTCTCCCTCTCTCTCTCCTAGACGTATATCAAGCATCACAGGCTACAAGTACAGTGTAGGAAGTCTTCTACATCAGCAACAAGCGTTCACACCTCTGCCTCTGCTCCAAGCAAGAGATAAGTATTTGTCTTTTCTGCCATTTCAGTAGCTTAGGATGTATTTGTAATCAGTTTTTTGTTTATTGCTTCTAAGCCATATTTCAAAACTAGACCCAGCTATCAACCAGACCAATCAGACACTCTTCCTGGAGAGGCTAAAAATCCCTCCTCTTAACCTAACCCCTTTTGACCACTACCCTCTACTCCTTGTCCCTCTTAAGACCCTGTCTCTCTGCCCAGCAACCCTGCATAGAGCCTTTCAGACTCCCAGACTACCACAGACCCCTTCTGTCAACCACAGACCTTCTCTGAGACCCAACCAAAGACCACTGCCCCCACCGACGTCAGTATACTAACCGACATCGGCAAACTTGACCAACCAATGCCAGTAGCCTAACCAACGTCGGTGACTGTGGAAGACCGACAGCAGACAGCAAGTATGCATTGTTTCTATTTCTTTTGCTTAGTCTTTCACTTTTTATCTTTATCAGACATTATTTTATCAATAGTGGACTGACATCCCTTAAGGAAGTATTTGCACTTCTGGGACCAAGCATATCGCTTGGCATTCCACCTTACATCCTATCTATCAATTTTCTTGTTCAAGTCTCTTTTTTCTGCAGGTGTCATCCTCCACAACCAAAGAGGAGTTCTCACAACGTCTAGATAACGGTGCGCAGACCTCATCCGGGTATCATCTAACCCTAGACCATTTATCTTAGTTTCTTACTTCCTTTGAATGTAGAAAAGTGAAAACTTATTTGGAAACACATTCATTAATGAACTTAGCTTGGTTTTTAATTGAATGCTCTTACCCTCTTTAGCTCTTACACTTGAAATTGCAGTCATTAACTAACCTCTGAGAACTTGGATAGTCTCCTTTTCACTCTTAGCTTCTTTAGCCATGTCATCCTTTATTCTACATGTTTGATCTATTAAACTTCCCTCAAGATAATTGACTTGCGCTTCAAGAAATTTGATCACATACCTCATCTTGTGATTCCTTTTCTTCCACTCCTTTAGTTCACTAAGTGTACTCATGAGCTCAGCTTCTAGATCAACTTCTTCTTCCTTGCTATCATCTTCTCTACTATTATGGAAAGTTTCTTTATCAAACATGATGTCCTTTTATTTTGAACACAAACTTGTCTTGGCATCTACTAGTTGAACCTTAAGATCATTGATAACATTCTCATCCTCTTTGGTATCTTTTTTCAAAGTACATATGTGTTCTTCAAGTGCCTTGATCATAGGCTTCCACTATTTATTTTCCTTCTTCAACTACTTAGCCATTTTATACCTATGTAGGATCACCTTCAAGATATTAGGCTTCCTATAAATGACATGCTCTAATACTAATTTTTGTAAGTATAATCATTGAGAAGGGGGGTGAATTAATGAGCCCAAATAATCCAACTTCAATTTCAATCCTTTCAAGTCCTTAATCAATTACCATAAGCATTCATGAAGCATACATATCATTCATAATAATTATCAAGAGAGACAATGCAAGATCAATCACATAACACAACATCTACATGGGAAACCTTCTTAGGGGATAAAACCAACTGAACCCTACAAGATAGACTATAGTTCTATAATGACAAGATCCACTTTAGACTATCTACAAATGATCAAGGAACTACCATCCCTTATTCAGGTGAGACTTCAATCCCATAAGGAGATATCACACCTATCTAGCTGAGATGCCAAAATAACTAGACCTTTAACAAGTTTCACTTTTCAAGGAGGTTGTAACCCCCTTAGATGTTGAGCATCCATAATAACATCTATGAACACATCCACCTTTGTAGTGATGTCTTCAACACCTAATGATGAACCTCTAATTATCACTCTTCACCTTCACAGAAACAACTCTATCACCACATTAACGACATGACCAGATGGTCATACACACTATCCACACCCTGATCTACCTCTCAGATTAACCACCAATCTCACATAGTCTTCACCTTGTCTTTGCTCATAATATACTCTCTCAAATAGCCTCTTGAGCAACTTACTCATTCTGCTTCTTGTAGGCTCATTAGTTCCAATGACTTGTATGTCCTTCTGCACCAAATTAATCAAACAAGCATGTCTAATCCTCTTTGATATATTTTGTTCCTCACTAACCTATACCTTCTCTTTCAAAGGTTCTTACTTTCACTTGGATCCACATTCGCACACCTTTATTCAAGTTACACACATCTAGAAACCAACACATTTATTTTCACTATTTATAGAGCAAGCATGATCATCACTATCTTTTTTGGCCATTAGGAATGACTTAACACTTAATGCATATATCTCACTAAGACACAACTCAATACAATCTTTATATGTTGGCCATAGCATCTATGGATCACCCTTAAGCATCTACACCTTTTAATAAGGCCCTTGTAGCTCATATAGGTCTCATGAGACCTATTCACCCATTTAACACATCATCGAGCAAACTAAGAACATATAACCTCTTTAAAACATATAGGTCCACACTAAATGACCCCTTAGTCATCCTCAAATGCTTACAGTCATCATTGCACTCTTCGATGCAAGCTCAAACAACATTCTAAGCAAATAATCACCATGAACAAACACATAGTGACCATCTTAAGCTTTGTGCATATTTTATATGAATGTTCAAACCTTCATAATTCACATATAGAATCCTCATGGAGTCTATAATATTCCCTAATAGCTAATTCATCAAGAGGCATTGAAACAACATCTACATAAGCTCAATCACTCTTCTTGAGTCACTCGCAAAACATATATGAAAATATAGTCAACTTTAAACATTTATAAATATGTTTTTACACACTTTCATATCTTTAAATATATATTTATAGAGGCACCTTGGAGTCCTCTACAATTTCTCTTTTTACACCATTAGCAAATTCAGCCTAGATCGAAATTTATAGCTAAAATATAAAGCACTAGTTTTTCCCTTTGTAAAATTTCAAATATTTAAATGCAAATGGTCACAGTTAAACTTCGACCACTTTTCTCACATCTCGTGTCCTCTCATATTTAGATCAATATCACACCATTGATATTCTCTAAACTTTAATACATAGGTACCAATGTTCAAACATTAAACCTCTGTCACTTTGACCTCATCTCATGTAATCTAAAAACTTTGACTCACTATACTCCGTCGATCTCTTCAATATTGTCCTCACTTTAGTAATGCTAAATGACTATCACTTTAACCTAATGACTTTAATACACACCATTTATCTCTCACCCACACACCATTAATCCTTGATAGATGCTCGATCTTTATCTCTATTTAATGTTAAATAAAAAACACTTATTTTCATCTTACTGCTTCCTGACTTCTTTGAGCAATGCACTCCATTGATCTTTCTCAAACTTAACTTGTGAAATTTTGACAAAGTACAAGAACCTTGATTATCTTCTTGTAAGGCCAAATTTTCAAATTCATAACTTTTGTTGCACTTGGATGCATGATCTACAATTTTGACCATATGATCTCCATACATAGGATAATCTAACCATGTAAAAAATTATTCTTAGAACCCTCACATGAGTGAGATATGACATCATTAACATGCTTACTCAGAATTTTATTCCATGAAGTCAACTATGCTTGGACCTACCTAAAAGGCCAACTTTGCTCATGCATATCTTTTGACATGCTTCATCACATGATCTAAAATTTAGAGCAAATAAACTAGGCTCAAAACTAAATAAATACATATGATCAACTTCTCCTAAATGTCCACACATGTGAGATATTCCACCATCAAAATTCTTACTCAGATTTTTCTTGCTTCATGCAAATTTGGCTAAGTATGGGAAAATACAATCAAAATGCCTAGGAACCCAACTTTGCACTTGCATATCTTTTGTCATGCTTAGTCGAATGATCTGAGAATTAGTGCATTAAAACTAGGCACAAAAATGAATAAAACCATATGATCATTTTGTCCAGGTACCTCCATTCATGTGAGTTCTAACCTCATCAACATGCTTACTCAACTCTACTTGAGCCTTTTTGCAAATTTGGCTAAGTATGGGAACATAGTGAATTCTATCTAAGTAACCAACTTTGCATCCTCATATCTTCGACCACACTTCATCAAATTCTTTGAGATTTTGTGCATAAAAATTAGGTACTAATGTCAGCACAACCATATTACCAACACCCCTTGACTCATTCCCACATGGAAATGGTGACATCATCAAACTACCTACTCAAATTTTTTACCACTAAACCCAAAATGTCTAGAAGAACACAATGAAGAACCGAATGAATACCACTCGTACACATAAGATCTCAAAGCATATAACACTTCTTATGGTACCTCTTTTACATGCTTAATATTCCATACTCAACCTTGAACATCTCTAACCATGCCAAAATAGAAGATCAACCAAGCATACTAAGACAAGCATATTGCACACTTTGTCATTATCACATAGACTATCAAGGCACTTCATCCACTCAATAGGACACCTCTATGACATCACCATGACATCATTGAAAATACTCCAACAATATACCCCTTTGTCATTGATGTCAACAAATGTCATATATAGAAATATATAGCTCATCTTTTCTCTCTTCAAGCACTCCCACAATAGGAGCTTTCTCCATATTTAACACAATGACAAAGTGGGCACCAACTAATCTTGAGGACTTGAAAAGAATATCAATAGGAAAGGACCATCTTATAAGGATGATACAAACTCCCCCTTACCTTAAGCCTACCTCTTCTTGCATTGACAACTTCCTCATTTCTCCATGCCAACACTCTCTTTAACTAAGCACTGCAACTAATGAAGAAAGAACATACAAAACCATTGAAATCTGATGGATCTCACTAAGAATCATCTAAAAGGGACTCCCCCTAATATTTCTAGGCAATTTCACCTTTTGATCATCTTCATATCTCCACTACAACTCATACAAAAAATTTGCACAATTTATTTCATTGTCAACACTTGGATATAGTCCTCATGCAATGCTCTTATAGTCTTGTTTCATTCAATTTCCTTAAATCTTCCTTATGATCCTCCCTATATCTTTCTTGAGTTCATACATCTCAAATAGTTTATTTGCATACTCTTTTGACTCAGCTTATACTCACTAGTCCTCATTTCACAATTTCTTTTATCAATTCTCAACACACCTCATAGTTTATTTAGGCTATTTACAGACTATATTCCTTCTAGGTAGTCTATTATTGGCATATCATACTTGATCAAACCCAACTCACACCCTTACTCTGTCATAATCCTCTTTGATACAGCTTTGTCCTTTTTTCTATTATTTTAGTAGCCTTTTTTATTTATTTTACATGGTATGGATAGGTACTTCCAAGGTTAAAGTAAGTGGTGTCAAATTCAAGTACCCTTTAACCATTATTAAATCTTCACAAAATTTAAATGATTGATTCACCTACTAGATACTATTTCTAGCCTCTAATCCTCATTGTTAATCTTCACCAAATTTTGAATTCAAGAAAACTTATCTACTACCTTTAAAACTTATTCCAAAGTTATTATAACTATTTTGTCTTACCCAAATCATTTTCAACTCTTACACAATGTCACCACACCTATAGTGGAGGTGATTCAAAATATTCTCATAGTGTTTCTTTCATAATACAGGTCTGACTGTATAATATTACAATAGAGTTTATAACATACCTTCACCTACTTGGTATCTCCAATGATTTCTCTAGGCTTTTATACTTTCCATAGTGATATCCCTCTATGTCTTATGCTTCAAATAACATTCACTCCATTGGTTATTCATAGAATCAAACTAGACTCTTAACCATCTGTCAATAATCAGATTGCTTAGAATGACATTCAGATAGGGCACAAACTCAGGAACTTGTTCTTCTCATTAACAAACACTTTCTCATATGATTGCCTAATAATTTTAAAGATTATAATAATTATTCGTTACCTCTCCTTAGCATTGGAACTTTCTGACAAGATTCTTTCCTTCCTCAAACTTGTTATCACAAACATAATCATAGGTAACTTAACTATGTTTGTTTATTAGGGTTTACTTACTTAATGGCATACCTAAAAGGGTTTTATGATATCCCTTTATTGATTCTCACCAACCATGATACATATCTCCATCATATGTTCCCTTTACCATCCTCCAACACACTTTCTATGAGTGAAATTTATTCAAGATAGTTTCTTGTAACTCGGTAATAAATATGCATATAAGTTTTATGTATTGAACCTTGTTCCTACTTGAAACACAACACATAAAAATAAAGGAATACTCTTTATATTCATGTTTCTTCCTTAATAGTACATTTATCTCATGTATGTTATTCTCTAAAAGAGTCTCATCCTTAACCTTTTCATTACAAAGAATGAACACAAAAATTCAAGAACTCAATTATAGCCTCTACAACTTACACTAGAGAATATTATTGTCCACAAGTTATAATGCTTAAAATAATTCCATTACATTCATAAAACATTTCCATAATAAATATTCATAGCATTATTATAATCCATTTGCCACTTTCATTAATTCAACATATTTACATGACTACTCTCTCTTGAGGACACAACACAGAGGTTTGTATTTTTTTTTCATTTCTCTGACTCCCCTCCATGCTTCTGCCTTTTCCAAAAGACATCTGATTTACTCCTAACTCCTAACAACTTTCTAACTTCTACCTAAGAGACTCATCTCTAACTCTAACCAAAACATGTTACAAACATTTGTAACTACTTGTTGACAACTAATTCCTACGTGACCATTACATGCAAAATCTTGATTTGTGATATTTTCCACATGCCTTGTAAATGACACACCCCAATAGAATCATACATGATCCTAACATAACATTTTATATAATTACATGACTTGACACACCCAAAAATGCTTCCAAACACATTTACCTAATTCAAATTTTTAATATGCCCAATTTTGCAAGAAAATGCCAAAGGGTTCTCTAGACACACTACCAAACCTTTCTAAAAGCTCAACTACCTTATAAGGCATGTTATAAGACCTAATACACCTATACAAAACCAACTTGACTTCATAACTTCATGCCCCTACATTATTTATGCACTGTAAAAGGTACTACTTTATTATTTTATATCTATTTACATCCTAATGGCATATAAAAGACCTCTATTCTTGGTAAAAATAAGAATGGAGTGGGCACTATGAGAGGCCCAGATTTTAAGGGTAACACTATATGCCCAGGAGTATCATGTATATGACCATCAAATGCTCTGACAATTCTAGAAGTATCTTGTAAATCTTGTTATGTATAACCTAGAGAGTAAAGAAATGTTATGGTGCACACTTTTTCGCTTGATCAATTTCATATCATGACACTTTTTATGGATTTCTTATTATCATATACTTGAATAAAGAGTGCATGTCTATCCAAATCATAAATGAAAACTTCAATATCATCAAATTTAGTCATATGGCATGATGCTTGTTTTATTTTAATTTTACAAATGATGTTATCAAGTGGATACCCATATGTAGAAGGAGGAAGATGAACACTAAATGGATAATGTACTTCAGAATTATCCTTATTATTTGCTTTATGATTTGGAAAAGGATATTTGTACATTTTGATATTTTTATTGTCATTTAATCATGGCTTAGCCTCTTTAATAGGTGTAAGAATATAAATAATGTTTTCATCAATGAGATCTTAAAGCTTATGCTTGATCTTGAAACATCTATTTGTAGACTTCCCAATACATCTATGGTAGTCACAATATTCAATTCCATCAAATTTATTAGATCATGGTCTACATGTGTATACTTCTATTGGTGAAAAAAGAGTGATGAGATTACATTTAAGTATATTTTCAATAATACATGAGGAGGTGAAGGTAACCTTGAGAATTGCCTCCTTGGTGGAACTTTTAGTTGAAGCTTTTGAGTTATATGTGAAATAACATTAACTATAATCTTAGCTTCATTCTTGATTTTATTAGGTTTTCTCTTATAATTTAGCTTGCTTTGAAATTTTATATTTGAATTAGAAAGAGCATTTGAAGTGTACTTCAGCTTGTTCAAAGTAAGCAATTTAACCTTGTATTCTTTAAATTTATGGAATATCTCATCAAAATATTTGAACTTATCAAACATAATAGATTCTTGGAGTGGAGATATCAAACTTTGAGTGAAGATATCTTGAATTTCATTATCAGTCATTTGATTTTTCATTTTTTCTAGCATAGTATTGTATCTTAAGACATTTTCACTAATTGTTTCATTATACCCTTGTTTGAGCTTTGTAATTTGAGCATATGATAATTTTTCATCGGTGTTGATTAAAAAATGTGTTAAAAACTGATTTGCCAAAGGATTGAAAACTTTTAATGATTGAAAAGGAAGATCATAGAACCATCTAAGAGCATATTCTTTGATAATTATTTGAAAGAGCTTTGGCAATAATTTGTCATCATTTACAAAGTCTAGACAAGCTTCATGGAATGCACATAAATATTACTTAGGATCACCTTTGCCTTCATATAAAATAAGCTTAGGAGCCACCAATTATCATGATTTAAACAAGGCTAGTCCTAAAGATGTTTTCCCATTACCAAACATAGATGTGATTGTGGATTCCACCACATGATATGAAATTTTATCATTCATGGATGGTTTATCGAGATATAACCAAATCAAAATCAATCTAATAGTTCAATTAAAAACATCATTTATCACACCATGGGGGATATTTTGTTATACAAACATGCCTTTTGGGTTAAAAAATATAGGAACAACTTATCAATAGGCCATAACACATATTTTTAATGATCACATACATAAAACAATTGAAAATGATGTTGATTTATTAGCCAAATATAAGCATCAACAAGACCATGATTTTGATTTTTGACAAATATTTGAAATAATAAGGAAATATAACATATGCTTAAATCCTAAAAAGTGTATTTTTGGAGTATCTTCAGGTAATTTTTTGGTTTTGTCATTTCCCAAAGAGGCATTAAATCTGATGCTAAGAAAGTAAAATTTATAATTGATATACCACCACCAACTAATTTAAATAAAATTCAATTCTTACAAGGTTGCATTCAAGTTATATGACATTCGTGGATGAATTAACATATAAAACATAATATTTTATAAGATTAGTTAAGAAATATACCAAATTTGAATGGGATGATTCTTGTCAACAATTTTTTGATGCAATTAAAGAATATATTATAAACCTGTCTATTATTATGCCTCTTACCCTAAAACAACCACTCTCATTACACATTTATGTCACTGATCATGTTTTGGTTATTTTGCTCGAATAATGTGATGACTCACAACAAACATGTCATTTACTACATTAGTTTCACACTTCTCTATTATGAGCAAAATTATATTGCTATCAAAAAGTTATGGTTGGCTCTTGTTTTAGCCACACACA
Source organism: Torreya grandis (assembly GCA_037957365.1). NCBI lineage: Eukaryota > Viridiplantae > Streptophyta > Pinopsida > Cupressales > Taxaceae > Torreya > Torreya grandis. The sequence continues at coordinate 724,220 of JARHVA010004421.1, forward strand.
AAATATGACACTAATTACTTCATAATGAAATTCATGTCATCACTGAACTTGACCCACTCAAGTATATTATGTCAAAGGCCCATCTATTGGGGCATATAACAAAATGGGTAATGTTTCATATTGATTTTGATTTACATTATTTATCACAAAACTCTATAAAAGTTCAAGTTATTTTATATCAATTAGCTTATTCCACATTACATTACCCATTACTACCAAATTTCAAGATGCATTTACTTGTTATAACTTCGATCATGATATATGGACCATGCATTTTCATAGATCTAAATGTGTTATGGGTGTTGAGGCTGGGATTGTATTTGTTACTACATAAGGTAAAAAAATGCCTGTTATTTTTAGATTTGGATTTTCAAGCATAGATAATATAGTGTAATATGAAACTCTAATACTAGGCTTATTAACAGCACAAAAGTTGCACATTAAATCTTTACATGTTTATGGTGACTCATAGCTTGTCATAAATCAAGTTCTAAATGTTTATCAAACTAAGTAAGACAAGTTAATCACTTATAAAGACATGGTCCAACATCTCATGTTGTACTTCTCTTCTTTCTCCATTGAGAGCAACCCTCACAAAGATATTCAACATGTTGATGCCATGGCTAACACTACATCTTTAATACCAATTGATATTAATCACTATCATGTGATATTTACTATCCAAAAATTGATCCTTTGGTTGATATTGATATTATTGGTACATTGGAAGTTTTGGTGATCACATGTAGTGTAGATAATCTTGAGTGGTACACTCATATATATATATATATATATATATATATATATATATATATATATACATACATATACACACACATATATATACATACATATACATATATATACATATACATATACAAATATAGACACACACACACACACATATATCTCTGTGTGTGTGTGTGTGTGTGTGTGTGTGTGTGTACATATATATATATATGTATATATATATAATATATATATATATATATACATATACACATATATATATACATATATATATATATATATACATATACATATACATATATATATATGTATATATATATATATATATGTATATGTATATATATATATATGTATATATATATATATATATATGTATATATATATATATATATGTATATGTATATATATATATGTATATATATATATATATATATACATATATATATATACATACACATACATACATGCATGCATGTATGTATGTGTATGTATGTATACATATATATATGTATATATATACATATACATATATGTGTATATATACATATATATATATATATATATATATATATATGTATGCATGTATGTATGTGTATGTATGTATACATATATATATATATATGTATATATATACATATACATATATGTGTATATATGCATATATATATATATATATATATATATATATATATATGTATACATACATTCACATACATACATGCATACATACATATATATATATCTATATATATATATACACACACACATACATACATATATGTGTGTGTGTGTGTGTATATGTGTGTGTATATATATATATATGTATGTGTATATATATAGTATGTATGTGTATATATATATGTATGTATGTGTGTGTGTGTCTATATATATATATATGTGTGTGTATATATGTATGTGTGTATATGTGTGTGTGTGTATGTGTGTGTCTATGTATATATGTATATATGTGTGTGCGTGTGTGTGTGTGTGTGTGTGTGTGTATACATATATGTGCATGTATGTATGTATGTATGTATGTATGTATAATTACCTCTATAAATATACTTTTTTAGAAAATTCAATGTGGGAAGGTTAAAAGTAGTTATAATGCCAAGCTATGTGTTATGCACTCATTTGTGGATCTTTTTTTAAACATTATATTGATGTAAAATTGTTATGATGTCTAACTCAAGTTAAATATCAAAATGTTATACTCAAAGTTCATGATAGCAAATGTAGAAGCCACTTTAGTATAAAACCATGTCTTCCAAGCTCTTATGTCAAGGATGTTTTTGGCCAACAATATAACAAGAATGTCATGAATATCCTAAATTATGTTCCCAATGTCAAAGACACAACAATCTCAATCATGCTTCATCTTATATGTTGCAACCTATTATCTATCCATGGCCTTTCTCTCATTAGGGCTTTAATTTAATTGGCAAAATCAATCCAAAATATTCATACAGACATAAGTTTATCATTACAGATATTAAGTACTTTACAAAATGGGTGGAAGCAATACCCTTACAATATACAATAGGTGAGATTTTTTTCAATTTCTTGTTAACACATATTATCACACGATTCAGCCTACCTTCTACAACTATAATGGATAAAGGTTCATCTTTTAAAAATTAAATAGTTAAAATATTTTGTGCTAAGTTTAAAATTCATTAAAATTTTTTGACCCCTTACTACCCACAAGGAAGTGGTCAATAAAAAGTAAATAATAAAATATTAAGTAAAATTGTTACAAAACATGGAATAAAATTAGCATAATCAAATTATCTATACCTTTTGGGCATATCGCACAACCATACACACATCAATGAAGGTTATGCCCTACTCCCTTGTTATGTAACATAAGTTTTAATTTCTCTTGAAATAAAAATATCCTCTTTACGAGTCTCATTAAAAGACATTATCAAAGATAATGAGTACCAATAAAAATGTCTACATGAATTGGAAATACTTGATAATAAATATGTATAGGGTCTCAAAAATTTAAAAGTATATCAAGCACATATCAAACAACCATATGAAAGGAAATTTCATGATTGTGAATTCCAACTCGGTGATCTAGTACTCTTAGAAAATTAGAAGAACACAAATACTAACAAAGAAAATAAAGGAAAATTCAAACCCAATTGGTTAGGTCCATTCATAATCATTGAAAGGTTGGGTATAGGAGCTTTTCGCCGAGCCACAATTGAAGGAAAACCTATAAATAATTTCATGAACATCATGCATATATTTTGATATTATACCTAGCTCAATATCTTTATTTTTAAGTATTTTTCACAAAATCAAATATTTCAAAATTTTAAAAACATTCAAATAAATAAATAAAAATCCAAAAAGATCAAAATATTTTCAAAAATTCAAAATCATGACCTACAAGAATTTTCAAAATGTTGTTATTTTACTTGTATATATATGTTATTCATTACATGTTAATTAGATAACATATTTCATATTTCAATACACATTGTGTAGTCATATAAATTATCACTTGAGTGTAATGAGTGTTACTTGAGACCACCTTATCCCTAGCTTAGCCCTAGACCTATTTTAGGGCCTATTGTGATCTTTATCTAGATTTTTTGTAGGTCTAACCCATCCCTAGATGTACCAAGAGAAGTCTCAAGCCATCTCCTAGGTATATGGGCCCTTAGTGCACTAGATTCTACCACCTAGACACTACTGCAACCCTTTGGACATGGGTACACCGTGCTTGTGACCAAGGGACTATGTTACTATCCCTTAGCTCTTTTCTCCTCCAACAGATATATTTCTAATTTTTAATACACTTTAGGATTAGTGTAGACCTATTCCACATATCGACAAACACTAGATCAGTATATATACACTAGTTTTATCCATTTACCTACTAGATGGAAATTAAATACAAATACACACAAACAAACTCAAAAATAGTTGTATAAATCAAGGTCATTGATCCCTATTCTACCTTAATTCTAAATATTTCCATCTACAACATTCCTAAGCTCAAATTACTCATATTTCTAGTCTCAAGCACACTCAAGTCAACACTTATACTAGCATTCACTTGTACTTACACCAAAAACTTAGGCGGGAGAACTACATTGAGCTTGATCCCCTCTCAAGGTATTGGTATGTAGGCAACTTTCAACACATCAAGGTGTTAAGGTCACGTCCATCCTATCAAACTAACATTACACTTTTTTTACTTGTGCTCCTCAAATCCCCTAGCAACATGGAGATCTAGGGTTTCACTTCTAAATAAGTTGAAAACATATTACAGGTAGTAAATCAAGGTTCATCCTCATAAGCATAGGCATATCAGACACAGGCGAAGGACTTCCTAGAAGTTCATAGTCCATGCCGACAAGGGACACTACTATGCCCCAGAGGACACTAACATAATGCACTACTTTCTAGAGGATTGTGCTACTATTTGAGAAAAGTTTTGAGGCTAGATTCTAGTTTATGACATCCTCAACAACTTCCATACCAGTTTTTTATCTCTAATTCATTCATCTTAGTCAATTTTTAGCTAAGTACATACTTGTGTAGTTCATTGTTATTTTTAAGATAATCAGATTAGGTCAATTATGATATAAATTAGTGACTATATTTACTGCATATTTATTCTTTGATTTTATGTTATATCCCTTTGACAATCGAGGGTTTACATTCCATAAATCCCTTAAAATTTAAATCACACTACTTTTCATGAGGTATGTGAGTGTGATACAAGACATACTTTTACATGATATTTCACTATAAAACTTCCCTTATTACCTAACAACTTTGCTAAGTTGGGGGCACCTTTTCATTATCTATGAACACTTCAACATGTTTTATTTATCTACAGCCTTTCTACCATGTGAAGTTATATATCATACAAATATTTTATTAATCACACATACGTTACATTGTGTTACATAAAAATTTCATTTTCTAACAATGACATTGATACAAATGATTGATCTAGACTACTATTATTTTCTCTATGTTTCATTCTTACTTTACTACATGATAATTTAGGACTTGTTTTATTATTGTGTGTGGCCCTTGGCTGTGTGTTTATGTAATAATCACATGTCCCTTGTATGTGGCCTTTAGGCATTATGTGTGACATATTATGTAAATTATGTGACATTATGTGACATTGATTATTTGGTCATTACATGTTAATTTGGTGACATGATTCATATTATGCATTACATCATTTAGTTTACTATTGTGCCATGATTCATATCATGCACATTGTGTTTAAGGTGCTTCAATGTTATATCTATCTAACACATGTTTCATATACAAATTCATGTATGATTTCAATCATATGATGTAATGCAATTTAAATCAAGTATTATTAAATGATTATATATTTCCTTTTGAGATAATTGACTTGCAGGCTGTTCCCCTCATCTCAAAAGGGGAGCATCACAATGGGCTTGTCTTGAGAACCTCAGCCCTCGTGAGAAAATTTCAAATTTATGGCACTATAAAAAATCAAAAATTACAACATGATTCATAATTTTTAGAATATAAGGGCATGTGACATACATGTTCACTCATTCCTACAATTAAAAGTTACAAGTTTACAAACAATTACAAATTCATATGGAATTCAATATCAATTTGGTACAGTACATGGGGCATGATACTCATTCATGTTCAAGTTACTACATGGAAATTTTAAAATTTTCAAGATAAAAAGTTAAAAAAATTAAAATTTTAAAAAGTTTCGAAGTTTTAAATAGAATCTGGATCTATTTATAGTGGTGTGATTTGTCTTCATGTTACAAGTGGGCCACATTAGAGTGTATTGACACTCAAAATCTATGGTTTCACTTTTTCTATATAGCGAGCCAAATTTGGTGGTTTCACCCCATCAAGTATTTTTAAAATTACTCTACACAGTCAAATGAGAATTGGAACATACAATATTTCCAAATCAATAACTTTCAATGGTATCTAAATTGAGACTTGATCACTCTCAATTCACCACAGTTTCAACTTTTTTTCAAATGCCTCAACAAGGGGGAAAGCATTTCTCCACTTTTAAAGTTACAGGGTAATTAAATGCATATTTTTCCATGTGTATATTTTCATGGCTCTATTTTTAAATTTTAGTTTTTCAATTTTCAAATATAGACAGTAACTACTTTTAGTGGCATTGTTACAAGTTTCATAATAAGGCATCTTTCATGATCAAGCTTCACATATACTTTACTCTAGTAACTTCACTTTGTTGCATCATTAGAATAAAGTGAGGAGAAATGTGACACATAAATTTAATCATGAAGTGATTGACAATGTTTAATCTTGACATCCTTTCATCACTTAGCCTATTCATAATTTTGTTAACTTGTAATCTATATAAAAATATTCACTATTCTAAAAATTATATTGAAAATACTCAAAACATCATTTAGACATCCATAATATGATTATAGGCACCTGTCAAAAAATTTATATTATTTTTTATCCTTCTAGAACAAGACTATGTTAGGTCAGACAAGGTCGCATTGTGGCCTTGTCCACTATTACGACCTTGTCCCCCATGTTCAATGGTAAATTTGTAATTTTGATATGTTGCACTTAACATTTTTTATGATTTTAAAATGGTTGGTTAATGAAAATATTTGAAATATTCTCCTATATAAGTACATCAAGGCTTTTCCAAACACATCTAGCAATCACTTGGAAACTATATTGCACATTAAGCAAAAGAACACTATTCTTTTCAAATTCAATTATGTTATATTCTAATTATCATAGGCCAGGTCTAAATTTAATTTATTATAAGTCAAGGGCATTGTCAAATTTTTTAATCAATATTCTAATTGCATTCATACAATTTCATAATCGCAAAACACACACTCACCCTAGGAGGGAGAACTACATCAGCATAAGGCTCATTTGGGTTATATAGGTAGCACTTAGATTACACAACATTTTATTAGAGTAACTCAGCTATTCCTCTAACCCTATCCCCCCTTTGACATTTTATTTATATTTGTTTTATTGTGTATGATCTATATTTTATGTTTTTTATGTCTCCTTTTGGTAATTCAACACACATAGGAGATAAGTAAACCCTCACATACATGTGCATAAACCCACATAAAAAAATGTGTTGCATAGTCAATTGGGATGTAGCCAAAACCAATAGAAAAGGCCAAAATATGGGCATGTCCTTATTGCATGGCCTTGTCCTAGCATAATTTAAATTTCTATTTTAGACAAAATGTAGTTTGCAAGTCTTCTCAAGTAGTTTTCAGTCACAATTAACCTGCATAGTCAGCATAAAATTTGTTTGAGGTAGATTTATATATCTATTGGTCAATTCAAAATTTTGATCTAGTTTCAAATTGTGTAATCTTGTATATCAATTTCAGTAGTTCAAATATCTTAGTTTTATTCTTTGAATCCAAATTAGATTAAACATGAGAAGAGTAGATGCCAACTGGTTGTCAGATATTTTGAAGAGATGATCAATAATGGATAGAGCATAGTTGGTGATGTTTAGATTTGGTAGCATCATGGATACTTGTTGTGATCCTCTAAGTGTAAATCTCATCCTCATAATTATTGGGTGATGGGAGGGGATCACAGTCACATTCAAATGGGAGGTGGAGAGGAATACTATAAAAGTGGCAATCACATTATAGGATGTCTATGCCATATTGAGGATATTTATTATAGGCATTTCAATGGTATGTGACACTCTATAGCTAGTGGAAAAGAGGTGGGAACTAGCCTGATGGGCTATAATATTTGATTGATATAATGAGTGTAAGCTCATTGTATGACTTTTTGAGGTTTATGTGTCAGGGATTCCAAATATATGGAAGTCCCTTACAATGTACATGTATCATAAGTCGGATGGGGTTGTGCATATGTACATTATAGATATGTGTTGATCTTCATTAGAGTAGGTCACTTTGTATGATATGGGTTTTATAGTATGGGTATAACACATACAAGATTTTTATTATGTATTGAGTTAGGGCCAACACATTATGGGTCCCATGATATGATTTGACATTCCCCACTAAAGCTATTGAGGTTGATTTAAGTTAGTTTTTCATTTTCATCATTTGATTAATATTATTAACTTCATATTATCCATTTGACTCATTTCTTAGAAGATAATGTAGTTGAGATTAAGAGTATTTTAGTTAGAAGTAGAGGCTTGAGTGGCATGTTAGGATGCACTAGATGTGACATTAGCATTGGTATTATTGTGAGAACTTTGGGTGGGCTCATTAAAGGAGAGACCTACCATGTTAGTAGTTGTATTATCCATGGTGTATGAAAAAGGAAATATGGAAGTTATAAATGGTCCCAAGTCTTGTAGAGAAATTGTGAGTAGGGAAAGGCAGAAATTCCATGTGTGGTGCCATAATGATGTGATACACAATTGTAGGGTCCTTACCCCTATGCTCAGGATGATCTTGAAGAAATATTTTCATCTTATATGTATATTCCACATCACATTCCTTTTCAACCTCATGATCTTGATGTATGTGACTCATCTAGTGTTTTTAAGGTTGTTATCTAACTCATAACATTTGAATATAGTGGAAGCCATATTACAATCACTAGTAACTTGATCTTGAAACATAAAAAATTGATAATACATGTAAGTATTTTTAGAAAATCTAATGGGATTGGTTAGTTCCATGGCATTAGCATCATTATTAAGTCCTTGAAAATATTGGTTGTTTTCTCTTCAGATTGGTCCAAGATATGTTCCATTGAGAAAAAGAAAGGATCAATTATACCAAGTTGGATAGTGCAGTTGATTACATAAAAATAGTTAAAAACATATTATATCTGGCTTATCGATACAATAAAGAATTGAAATAAGAGGTAGAAAACTATATTGGGTTAGTCAATGAGGTTTGATGAAAAAATAAATTGTATTAGGTTGGCTGATGTATTTTTAAACATAACAAAATTGTATTAGATTGGCTAGTACATATGGAAATAGACTATCAAATTTGAATTGTATCAAGTAAGTTGATGTAGTTGGAAAGAAACTTAGAAAAATATTGAGCTAAATGATGTATTTATTTAACAAGGCAAATAATAGTATTGGGTTGGTTGATACAGTCTAAAAAGTAAAAAATTGATAAATTAGCTATTGGTTGATACATTCTAGAAAGTAAAAAAATGATAAATTAGCTAAGTAATAGTAAAATGAACATAGTAATAAGGTATTACTAAGCTAGGTGTGTTTATTTTTTAGCCTTTCATATATACTTATATCAGGTGTAAATAATGAAAAAGGCCAAAAGGGAAATAACTACAAAGGATTCCATTGTCTCGTAACCACACTATCATTTGTATGAGGTACATTGAGAGTAACTTCTCACGGCTAACCACGTATTGGTGTACTATAAAATCAAATGGATGAAAATATTTGCATTGGATAAAATGAAAACCCTAGGTGATTATGATATACTGTGAGTAAATTGAAAGCTAAAGTTTGTATATAATATTTTCCAATGGCTTGAGTATTGGGGTAGTATCCCTTGTGCACTAGTTTTTAGATTCAATATACATTACAAATTTGAGTAATATAAATATAAAACCTAAAAACATAAGTAGGAATGGATAAAAGAGGTAATAAGCAATATAAGAACATTCTTACCATCATTTTACCTCCTTATGATTCCACTTCAGGATTGCAAAATGGATTGTTGATGCCAAATTTGAGAGAGTTGGATTACTTGCTTAGTGTTGATAATGGCTTCCAAATGACTAGATTAGCTTGAAATTGGTTATGGATGGATGCAAAAAAGGATTTTGGATGCAATATAGTAGTAATTTTATGGCTTTTCAAGTTAGTTTAAATTAGGAGGGAGAGTTTGGTCATATAGGCATGGAGGGAGAAATCAATGGCTCAAATTCAAATGTGGGCCATTGAAATCAAGGGATAGGGATTTTTGATGGAATTTTTGATTCCATGGAGGTCTTTAGAATTATAAAATTCTAGAGAAAGAGGCTAAAAGGGATTAGATCTCTAGAATCCTCCAATTCTAAAAATCTCCATAGGTTTTAGGGGTTTAGGAAAGGCTAGAATAGGGGGTAGTTGGGTAGGTAGATTATTTTTGTACTTTTAAATTGGCTAGTTGGCTTAGGGAGTAGGTTAGTGGGTAATAGGATCTATTATGGGTTTAATAAAGGGATTAATTGATTTTTGAGATTGGGTAAGGTTTGTATGATATAGGAATTGGATGTGGGTTACTAGGTTAATAGTTAATTTAGATATGAAATATGGAAATTAGACTAAATTAATGAAAATTAGCATAATTAATAAAATTAATCAGGTGAGAATAATTTAGTGCATACATTTTTCCCCTATTTGAAAGGTCATTATGGATATAGGATGGGAAGGAGTAATGGTATTTCAAAGAAGAACCATGATGTTAGACGGTGTTAGAAGTTAGTAGGATATGATTCCCCTTCGAGGGAGCATGGGGGAGAACCAACTCAAAAATTCCCTCAAACACAAATCCTAGGGTGGGATAAAATTAGGATGGTAAAATGGGGTTGGGATGCCCCAAGATATGATGATAATCGAATATGCCCCAAGTGGTAAGGGGATAAAGTAGCTCAGTTGTGATGGGTTATAGACAAATGACCAATGTCTGGAATTTTATTTATTTATAAAGAAAAATTGATTGAGATGAGATGGGTTCAAGTTAGTGATAAGTTATATAGCAAGAACACATGCTAGGGAGGGATTGATGATGGATAAAGGAAATAAAAGTTGTTATTTGATGATAAGGAGCTACTTTACATAATATTCAAGGCTTAAAAGTGATGTGTGATCGTCGAGTGACTAGTCTGAGAATGGGATGGTGATGAGGGTGAATGGTGGCTGAGCTATCCTTGGTCACAAAAGTGAGACCAAGTGCTACCTACATAGTCTAAAAGACCTCAGGCTAATGTAGTTATGACTTTGGATGATGTTGGAGGATGGGTAAAGATTATTCCCTAAACAATTAAAGAAGGATAATTTGATGAAATGAAGGTGATTGAGTAATTTGATGGGGTGTAGATGTGACAAGGGGGTTTTGGAGGTAAAAAGGTGATGGGATAGGGAGGATAATTAGGTCTAGGTAGGATCTTGATAGGTGAGATGGGACAACTAACATGATTAGTGGGATGAGTGGCAATTTTGAAGCCATTGATAATGTCTGCAATCCTTTTTAATATTTCACCATTTGGATGTGTGTCAATAACATAAGAGAAGTCAAAGGTACATCAAAACAGGTGCATGGGGGGAAAGCCATTTGTAGTGACTGTTCCCAAACTTGTTTGGGAGTCACCTAGACCATCCTTATTCCCATAAAAGTTAACAAGAGAAAACATATACAAGATGATAACAAACAAAAATGAACAAGACAAATTAATATGTTCATGATTGAATAAATAACCACATGCATACTCACAATATAAATGCATTCACATAAGATAATTAGAATATAATATAGATGAAAAATAGGGATAAGAACAAGGATAAATAAAGCGATAATGAAGTGATGATAAAATGATTGTAGATAATGAGTATAGTGATAATTAAGGGTTATGTACATACGGTACTTTTGTGCCCAGTAATATTATATGTCCAAACAAGATTCCAACCAAGTCTAGGAACTATCTATTCATAGGGTTTAGGATGATCCCTAAAGATTTGGTATCATAATGTATACAACACCCTAGAATAGAAAACCTATCATTTGACCCTTCCATAATTATAATGTTAGTGGGAAGGTGGGGACCAAGGTTTTTGGGAAAATAAGGGACAAATGGAGATGGAATTTGTCTTGAGGCTAAAACGAGACTTATGTGTCAAAGAGGATATGATAGGGTGGTGTGATGAGGGATGAACATAATAATATGATAGGTTTTAGGGACATATTCATGATATATATGGATAAGAGACTTTAGAGGACTTCCCCGACAAACATCCCCACTACTCAACAAGCAATGGCTTTTCCTTTGATTGAAAACTCCTATCTCCTATTGCCATATAAAAAAACCTATAATGGATGCCCAATATTAAGACTGAGGTCAGGGTTATTTTACCATGACACCGATAATTGGTTTTCATCATGGTACTTGCCTAAGGCATTAGAGAACTAGTTTTCACCATTAGACATATTTTTTTTTTTTACTATTGGATGGTTGAGGAGATGAGATGGAGTGGATGGAGTGAAAATGGATATGTCCCCAAGGGTGGGGACTCATTGATAGAGGATGGTGGAGCCTATCAAGTGTAAAATCACTTTAGATGCATGATATTCATTAGATCATCTAGTTCTTCACCATCCAATATGGCCAATTTATAGGCTTCATATCAAAACTTGGCAATGATGATATAAGGCCTGAGCCAATTAACTTCAAATTTTCCCTTCTTGTCTCTATCTGCATTAGTATGTTTTTGGTTCTCCTTTAGGACTAAGTCAACAACCTCAAATTCTCTAGACTAGATCTTTTTTCGATATTGCCCCTTTGTTGCCCTTTGATAAGCTCATAAATTATCAAGGGCCTTTTGACATTTTTCATCAAAAATTTATAGTTTATGTAAGTGTTTTTACCTATAATTATGGTCAGTGATGATGCCCTTTAATGAGATTTGAAAGGAGGGGAATTATACTTCCACTATTAAGATTGCTTTTATACCATAAACCAAGGCTTATGGAGTGGTCCCAGTCGGTGTGTAGATGCTTATGTGATAAGACCACAGAGCTAAATACAGTTATAGATGCCAATTTTTGTGTGCTTAATTAATGATATTTTTTAATAATTTTGATGAGGGTCTTGTTGGCAGCTTTATCTTTTCTATTACTTAAGGGTAATAGGGAGAGGAGAAATGTTATGTGATGTGATATTTATAACACAGGTCCTTAACTTCTTAATTTTTGAATGATTTACCATTTTTTGAAATGATGTTGGTAGGTATGCCAAAGCGCAAAATGATCTGATTGAGAATAAATTTAGAGATTTGGAGTGTTATGGTATAAGTGAGCAGCATCACCTTTGACCATTTAGTAAAGTACTATGTTATCATGATAATGAACTTGTGACCATCTGATGAAGTTAGATTAATCTTGCCAATTAAATCAAGGCCCCATATATAAAATGGCCATGGGCTCATGATAGGCTATAATTCTTGTGCAAGAGCATGAATGATATTCTCATGGGTTTGATAGGCAATGCATTTTTGCACATACTGACAAGAGTCTTGTTCCATGGTTGTCTAATAATACCAAGTTCAGAGAAGTTTCTTGTCCAAGGCCATTCTACTAATGTGCCCACCATGTATACCATCATGAACCTTCTTGATCGTATGAGAGGCCTATTTCAATGTTAAGCATCTCAATAGAGTTCCATCATAGCCCTTACGATAGAGAATGTTTCCAAGGATTATCTAATGGAAGGTGTGATGAATAAATGCTTTACATTGGTGGTAGTTAAGGTTAGGAGGGAGGATGTTATCATGGAGGTACTTGTAGATGTCATAGTACTAGGGAAGACTACGATCATTGATTATGGAAATTTGGAAAGGAACCATAGATTGATGCGTTGGGAGGATCAAATGTTTAATGAGAAAATTCCCTTCTAAAACATCTTTAGAGAGGTCAATGAGGGAGTCAATGGTAGCCATTAAATTAGTTACTTTGTTGCTTCATCATGGTGCTTGTTTGAATGTAATGGATTGCAATTTTGACTTTAATTAATCAACCAACTACTTATAAGGGATCAAATTCTCATCCTTTGTCTAGAGCTCATCATTGACCTATTTAATTATTAGTTGTGAGTAACCAAATACTTGTAAATGTTGGATATTCCACTAAATGGATAAATAAAGGCCAACTATCAAGGCTTCATATTCTAAAATGTTGTTAGTACATGGGAAGGTGAAGTGGAAGGCTTTTGGGATGAAGTCACCTTATGGGGTGATGAGGAGGATGCCTTCCCCTGATCCATGCATGGTGAATGAGCCATCAAAATATAATTTCTAACTACTTGATTCTAAAGTACTCATTATAGATTTGTCTGGGAAGTTTGTGACAAAGGGTTTAGTTACTTTAAGTAGTGATCCTTTTATAGCCTTTTGATTAACATATTTAATGTCAAACTCGTTAAGCAATAGGATCCACTTAGCCATTCTACTAGTAAGAGCTAATTTAGATAATAAATATTTTAAAGGATCAAACTAAGTGATGAGCTGGACTTGATTATTCAACATGTAGTGCTGAATATTTTGTGAGGCAAAAACCATGGATAAGCATGCCTTTTCAATCAGAGTATAGTTCAACTCATAGGATATTAATGTACAACTGAGATATTAAATGGCTTGCTCCTTGCTATGATCATTATGTTGCGCTAGAAGGGCACCTATGGTGCATGGTGTTATTAAGAAATACAAGAGAAAGGGACTTCCTGAGACAGGTGGTGATAACATGAGTGGGTTATCCAAATACTATTTGAGATTATTAAAAGCTTTCTAGCACTCATAATTCTAATTAAAAGTAGTCCCCTTCTTTAGGAGATGGGTGAAGGGGTGGTATTTGTCTGTAAGTTGAGAAATAAAATGTCAAATGACTTGTAATTTTCCCTAAAGACTCTTAAACTACTTGAGATTGTGAGGCAGAGGCATTTCTATGATTGCCTCTTTTTGAAACTATAAATCCCAACAATTTTCCTGAAGTGACACCAAATACACATTTCTTGGGATTTTGCTTGACTTTATACTCTCATAATCATTCAAAGATTATTCTTAGAAAAACATGGTGTTCAAACCTCAAGCAAGACTTCCCTAGAATAGAATCCATATAATCTTCAACTATGTCATGCATCATGTTATCAAAAATGATTGGCATGGCCTGTTGATAAGTAGTACCAACATTTTTAATGCCAAAAGGCATGACCTGATAGTAAAATGTTCCCCATGGAGTGATAAAAGTTATTGTATTTGGTCCTTAGGTGCAAATTTAATTTGATTGTATCCTAAGAAACCATCCATGAGTGAGAGCATTTAATATCCAGTGATTGAATCCACAATCATGTTGATGTTTAGAAGGGGGAAGTCATCCTTAAGACATGCCTTATTTATATCTTGAAAGTCTATGCAAATTAAAATTTAGCCTTGTGGCTTGGTTAGGGGGACAATATTAGAAATCCAATTAGAATAATCTATAGAGAGGATAAAACCAGCGCCAAATTTTTTTATAGTTCCTCTTTAACTACTAGTGCCACTTTTGGGTGCATCTTCTATAATTTATATTTGATCATTATTGCATTTTGATGCACAACCATGTGATGTACTACCAATGAGGGATCTAATCCAGGCATTCAACATAACTCCATACAAATATGTCCATGAATTCTTTAAGAAGCTCTATGATAACTTCACGTTCCATGGGTGTCAAAGATGCACCCAATTTAACTATTTTGGGATGTTGATCCATCCCAATATTGACTTCTATCACTTCCTCAATAAGTGAGGGTGATTGATCTTTTAGGTAGGGAGGCAATGATATCTTTGGAGTATCTGAAGCAAAATAATTTGGTAGCTCTGTATCAATATCAAAGTATTTTTCTAATTCAAATGAGACATGAGGAGGTTCATCTAAATCTTTAGGAGGCTCTTCCTCTTCAGATTGCTCTTTGTCACTATGATCCTAGGATTTTTATTATTCCCCAAAATATGTGAACTAATAAAGATTTATAAAAAATCACCTTTTATGATCCCCAGATGACATAAAATATCGAGCTCTCGTATATTCCAAGATTGCTTCATCATTTTGAAATGTGTCAAAAAAGGGCTCCTATTTTTTATCTTAGTCAATGAGTGATGGATAACGAAGGGAGACGTTGATGGTGAAAATGGTAGTGTTAGGAAAGAGGTTGGTGGTATCAAGTTCCTCAAAGTGACTACAAATCGAACCTATTTCAATGTCTTCATTGGGGAGAGACTACTCCAGGATCATAAGAGTATCCATAATGATATTATTTGGGTCATCATCAAATAATTTATACCCTACACTTAGATATTATGGATATTCTTGAACCATGATGGGTTTAGGTCTTCCTTGTTCTTGTTTGCCTAGTCCTTTACCTTCATAATGCATGTTTTTCATCATTTTTTAGACATGGGGATATTATTTTCCTAGAGAGATAATAGCCTCTTCATCTAGAATAAGCCATGAATCATCCAACTCTTCAATGCATTCTTAAAATAAGAATCTAGTGCTTAAATAGGTCATTGATCCAAATTGATATTTTATGTGATTAGTCTTCCTCATGGCTAGGGACCCAAAACTATGAAGGGAGAATGGTAAATCACCGATGTAGAAGGTTTTATATTTGTATTCACCATAGCCTATGGATGTGATTATCAAATGGGTAACTTTGTGTAGTAGATCTGATGTAGATTCAAGTTGATCAGGGGAGATATACATGGAAGTTAAGGGAATTGAGATAGAATTATCTATGTCAGGATAAGGATAAGAGGGTGAGGATTGATCCATTTAACAATTGTGAAGATGTTTTATCACTCTAGGGATGGTGACCTCTATTCTGAAGTAAGGGAATTTGAGACACTGATGTAGGGTTGATGGAATGACCTGCATTTCATGGATCCATGGATGTCAAAGTAGCATATTATAAGTCAAATCTACATCCACAATATGGACTAATGTTTGGTGCACTACGATCCCCGTGATGATGGGAAGGTAAATAGTGCCAATAAATGGCCTCTCATTATCATCATAGGATTTAATCATTATAGGGTAGGCCCCAAAGATGCTCTTAAACATCCTAGTTTCTTCAAGAAGTCTAGATGACATAAATTTAATGTTGATCCTCTATCTATGAGAACTCAAGAGACATGATGGTGGGATATATATACCTTACATAATAGGGGATAATTGTGGTGTGGGCCAATGGGAGGCATATCCTGGGCACCAAAAGTAATCTATTGTGAAGGTGATAATTGTCCCACTAATGCTTGGAACTAATTGTTGTCCAAGTCACCAGGGACTTTAAGATCATTCAAGATTTGGTTTAGTTTCTCTCGATGTAAAATGGATGTTTTAAGAAGATCCATTAATGATATTTGAGTTGGGGTTTTCTCAAGCTACTGAATGATGTCATAAGACTTATTGGAAGAATTTGAAGCCTTTTTAGGAACACTCTCCCATTCAGTTGAAAATGAAGTGGATAGATCTTTAGGTGGTGCTATAGGAACTATAATTTTATTATGTCTAGTGGTGAATACATAATTAGCAGTGGCTCGATTAATTTTTTAAATGGTGGAAAAAGATGGAGTAGGTTCTTAGAGATTATAGATTTTAATAGTATTGATATAGTGGTATGGCACAGTGTGGTTGTTGGTGCGATTGGAGGAAGAGGCCTAACCTTGGTTTCTTGGTACTCTCCTATTTATTTGGTCATGCTTGGGTAAAGGGTCCTTGTAGATGTTGAACTACCCATTATTGATTGATTCGGGGGATTTTCCCCTTCTATTTCAATATCACCCCTTTCGATTAAATCATGAATGTAGTGTTTAAGTTACATACATCTTTTTATATCATGTCCTTTGACCCTATGGTATTTACAAATTTCATCTTCATGATACCAATCTAGTTTTGGTTATCAATCATCCACAAGTCTAATTTTAGGTAGGGTGATCATATTGGCAACAATTAATTAATCTAGGACTATTTCAATTAGTACTCCCAAGCTTGTGAGTGGTGCCTTGCCTATTCAAGGCTTTGGCTTGCCTCATGAAACTCAAATGAAGGAGACATTTGGTTGTTGTTTGGAATTATTCTTTTAAACTATTTGTACATGTTGTTGTTTAGAATCAGTCACCCCATCTCCCATGACATTCTTGTTTTTGTTGAAGACCTTGGATTTCCTTAAAAAATAATTATCATGATTTTGACTATGCTCATTATGGGATTATAATCTGATTGTCCCTTTTTCAATAAGGGCCTTTTCTATTTATATCCCTTTCTCTATTATTTCATCAAAGGTATTGGCATATTGTAGCTTTAGATGATATTTGAGCTTAGCATTAAGATTATCCACAAATATTTTTGCCAACTCTTTCTTAGGCACTATACATCTCAAGTAGCTTGCTAAACTTCACCGCCTTTTTAATAAGTATGCCAAACTTTCCCCGCTTCTTTGCTTGGTATTATAAAGGTATATAATAGAGATGTCATGTTTAATATTAAATGAAAAATGTCTAATGAATTGTTTTTTCAATTCTCTAAAGATAGATATTGACCCCTTGGGTAAATGCATAAACCATTATAAAGTGGGTCCGCTAAGACTTTTGGGGAAAATTCTTAATAAATAGGCATCTTCATATGCCAACTCATGGCAAGCCACATAAAATTCTTGCACATGATCTCTAGGATCTCCTTTCCCTCAATATTTTTCAAATTTTGGTACCTCAAAGTGTGAAGGTAAAGGTATTTTCAATATGCTCATGTCCAAGGGTGAAGAACAAAAATCTTCATATTTGTATTTGAAATATTGTGAGCATGGGTTTATTTTTTGGAGGGTATCCTTCATTTCTCTCCACTCTTATGCAAATGCAGGGTCCCTAAGAGGATTGGTGGTTTGGTTTTGACTATTTTGGGGAATATGGCTGTTATGGGCATTATGGGTGTTATGAGTGTTGTTGGTATTATAGGTATTATTGGTAGTGTTTTTATTATTAGCATTATTTTGGTGATGGTATGATGGGTGTTGGTTACAAAGTAGGATATTCATTTGTTGTGTTAGTTGGTCAAATCGATCTTTTATGACAGCTTGTCTTTGGTTAGCCTCAATATGATTATTATGGAGGGGTGGTGGGCATTCTTCCTTTGTAAATCAATGGTCCATACCTTCCTCTTCTTGGGGAATTTTATTGGCATGTATATTCTGATGGGGTGTGTTTGGACAAGATGGAAGGTGGACTAGATTATGTAAGAGAGTACGGTCAAAAGTAGAAGGCAGTGTGCCCCCTATTTTAATGGCATGATGATCATGGTTCTCATATAGATAATGGTCAATTAAGTTCTTAACTTCATCATTATGGATGGGATTAAACATTTCATCTTCTTCCCTGAGTGTATGCACATCACTATTGGTATTGTCATGATCTCGAGTTAAATCAACTAGATTCCCCAATAAGTCAAAGTCTTAGTTGGAAGATTGTCTAATCCTAAGTTGGGTATGGGTGTGAGTGACAATTTTAGATGAGGGGAATAGAGATGTGATATAGTGTGATAGGTGATGTGGAGGTTTTGAATACTAACTTAGTCTAGAAACCAAATTTACTAGTAGTCCAAGAGAATGATGTGATGATCCTTTTAGAAAGGGATGAGATGATTAAGAATTACCAAGAGACTAATTCTTACAAGAGACTAATCTAACAAGAATTAAAGAGAGTGATGGGATCAAATACATCATCCACCATCAAAAGGGATGATTGGATGTGTGCTAGGTGAAGAAGGCACTTGATAAGGATGAGTGATGGGTGATAGATTAGAATCTTGGTAAGGCTCTGTATATTGATAATACCTAGTCTAAAGATATAGGATGTGATAATGAGGACTTAAGAGGATGGGTGACCATAAAATATTGATTCCAAGACTAAAGGTAGTATTCAAGAGTGATAAGAGGAAATAAGATGTATGGGGTAGGGTAAATAAAAGATATAAGATGAGATGAATACATGTTATAGGATGGGTGTTAGTTGGATGGGGAATATGTGGTGAATATGGAAGATATAGGATATAAAAGATGGGTTATATATATCACTTATGATATGGATGGATGAGGAGATATGACGTGAATAAAGGATATAAAATGGATATCACGTGGATGGGTAACTATGGGATGTTATAAGTACAAGATGGGGACTAAATGGGTAGAATGTATGGTGTGAGATGGGTGGCTAACACAAGATGAGCGGATGATATAGGATGGAGTAGGGTAGATAAGTTTTATTATATGGAAGACAAAAGGATAGGTTGTGGGGGATATGACATAAGAACTTAGAATAATGTGGGATGAAGGTCAATATAAAATAACCAGATGATATAAGATGGATAGTAGATTAGGTGGAAGATACAAGACTAGGGTGTAGAGAATGTGGGATAGAAGATAAAATATATAGGATGGGATGAACATAAGTTATAAAATGGGTATTAGGTGGATGGAGGAATATGAGATGTAAGATTGGACAAGAAGGATTAAATCTCCTCAATATGAGATATATACAAATGGATGTTGAAGACATAGAAAGAATATGAGGTAAAAGGGTAAGGTATATTCAAGATAGATACTAAATAAAGGTGTGAAAAGGGTGATTACTATGAGAATGACTGGTAGGATGGATATTAGTGAGTTGGATAGTAGTTATGGATAGTGGATTAGAAGGAATATTAGGGTATGGAGGATATAAGAGGAATATGAGGTGATGGGATGAATATGGATATTTGCCTAGGGGTATCTAAGGTATTACACAAGATTTTAAGATGAAATATAGTTTTTAAGGGTGGTATGGGATGGATACAGGATGGGTATTAGGTGAGTGTGATATAGGATTAGACAAGGGGGATTACAAAATAGGTATTAAATACATGCTAGATGTGGAATAAGAAGTAGCAAATGGGAGATGGATGATTAATATTTGGTAGGTATGTGGGATGGGTATATGATATAAGGTGATATGATAATGAGATGATGAGTATTAACCTAGAGGTGTCTAAGGTATCATAGACAAAATAAAGGTATGGTTGACTCAGATTCCAAACAATACGGGTCTTACACAACACTCAAACAACACATGCAAGTATGAATCATAACTTAATCAACTATTAAGGGTGTGTAACCCATGCCCACACCATCTAACAGCTTCACAAGTGAGGTTTTAGGCTAGTGACCCATTATGATATCAACCAAACCCTCTCAACCCCGATCACACATGATAGCTACTTCAAAATTGGTATTGACTCCTATAAAGGTACACTATTATGACTGAAGGCTCCTAATTTAGGTAGACACAAAGGTTTCTAAATGCATTCCCTATAAACATGAAGGTACATTGGGGCCCAAGTCTATGTTGGATGTTGTCTGATCACCCTATATCTTGGAGTTGAACCACCCCTCACTCTATAAAACCCTTTATGAGGAATTTTTCTTAGGCACATAATGACAACTCTCCTGATTTTTAGACTCCACCAAAACTTGGAGTTTGGTTAGTGTGTGGTGATCAAATCCATGTCACCAACCCCTATATGCTAGGCCCATGCATGGGGATGAAATCCATGTTCCATGCTATCCTAGACTCAGGGGGACAACAAATAGACAAACATAATATGATTAATTTATAGACTAATTACCTACATATGAGGGGAATAAGTATGTACAATTAAGTGACAAGAAAATATGCACAAGAAAAAACCACAACACACAAGTATTTACAATGAAGCAAATTTACAACAAGGATGTATATACAATAAAAGAAATAAGATAATATATTATGGGAACCCCTTCTTGCAAACACAAGTATTAGAAAACAAAGTGGGATGCCTTGGTCTTGAGGGGTCCTACACCAAAAAAGGTTAGTATTTTAGATTAAAATAATTATGTCAAATGGGTTATCAAGAGAGATTAGACGAATGAGTAAAACAATGTGCTTGATTTCAAAAATGATTAGTCTACAAAATAAATGATTAGTATTTTACTTGATTTCAATCATTCTACATTCAATCAATGTTAACTCTTTTTATATACGTGAAAACCTAGGTGTCAAAAATTTTCCCTTTTCCTATTGATGATTTTAATATACACGATTAGTTACTTAAAACAAATATCTCAATTGATATGACAAAATCATCAAACTAGCAATAAGGTGTGACTCTTTAAATTATAACTATTGACTATATACAAAGATGTGAGTTCCTAAAATTGAATTAAAACCCTAAAGACATAAATATGCATCAAAAGATGACGATTCCAAATAATAATTAACAATTGTAAAATCTAAGGCACTATACGGTGCATATAATACTATTAAAAATTATATAACACATAAATGACACATACTTAATACAATTTGGATGATATGTGAGCAGTCAAAAGAGGCACCAAAACCCTCACCTATACAACTAACTATAACAAATCAATCAAGCTCGGTCAGCGTGGCACATAAATGATATTATCTTTGACATGCATCTATCTTAATTGTATCCTACATAGGTGTGGCATGGGGATTTAGGATCCAAGAATAACTTTCTAAAAGTTTAATATTTTTAATCTAATTCAAGTGTTGCTCTTCTGTCTGTGCTTCCCTATGCTCTGGCTTGCTTATTATGATGTTTCTACATCAGACTTCTTTTGAATTGATTCTATATTTTGGTGACCCCCTTTTTAGAGTTTTATCTTATTTTCCCTTTAGCTAAAGTGATATTGTGATGCATAGTCAAACACTAATACAAATAAGGTAGTGGTTAGTAGATAATTTTAGGTAGTAGTTGGGTCAG
This sequence comes from Torreya grandis, assembly GCA_037957365.1. Lineage (NCBI taxonomy): Eukaryota > Viridiplantae > Streptophyta > Pinopsida > Cupressales > Taxaceae > Torreya > Torreya grandis. Next base: position 746,542 of record JARHVA010004421.1, read on the forward strand.
TAGGGACACGCCCGTAGAAGATATTTGGGTTGGGATAGAACACAACTAAATAGGAAAAGTATTGGTTAAAGATTAGTTTAAAATTTTGTTCGTTGATAAATATAATTTTACAATAACATTCCAATAATAGAAAAATACAAGTCCCTTAATCCCTTTGATCATAAATCACCTCGAGAAAAATGACTAAGTCTAAAATATGATAGGAGTATCCTTCGAAACCTAGATTTTAAAATGTGAAAAATATGAGATTCAAAACCATTCTCAAACAAATAAAATTATGAGGCAAATATAAGGAAACTCACCTTTTATCGATATGTTGTTTAATGAAGGAACATTGTTTCGAATGAGAAGTGGGTAATGTAAAAAGGATAATGCCAGATGTGAAGCAGGCATGCATATAAAACAAATCGTAGTTCTATTACATATAATTCCAAGAGATGTACCAAAATGATAGAAAAGGGATAACTCACCAAGATGTTTGGGAGTGTAACCAAAACTCTCAAAGCTTAATGTGCAATCCTGATGCCAACAAAAACTTAAATGCCTCGAATAAACAACACCAGGTTAAATATTATGTCGATAACAAAATATTTACCTTTGTGAATCTATAAAAGAATATAAATTTGCAATGTTATAAAAAAATGTAGGCTGATTATTTAGATGTGAGAAAACATCCCAAGATCTTCCTTACTCATGAAAGATAGGGTTAATGCAGTGAAACACAACTATAGAGACTCAAATAGTCTAAAATTGTTACATAATTTAATCATAAATTTATCAAATTAATTCTCACCAAAGAACAAAAAAATTATCAAATTAAGCACCAAATTTGTTCCAAATCTACCTTACAAGCTACATTATTACACTTTAAAATATACAAAATTAGTCCAAAAGGAGTTGTCCCACCATGGCCGCCAATCATGTGCACTAGTTTTTAGATTCAATCTATATTACGAATTTGAGTAATACAAATCTAAAACATAAACACATAAGTAGGAATGGATAAAAGAGACAATCAACAATATATGAACATTTTTTCCATCATTTTACCTCCTTATGGATCCACTCTAGGATTTCAAAATGGATTATTGATGCCAAATTTAAGGGTGCTGCATTACTTTCTTAGTGTTGATAATGGCTTCCAAATGACTAGATGAGCTTGAAAGTGGTTATGGATGGATGCAAAAAGGGATTTTGGATGCAAGATAACAAAAATTTGATGGCTTTCCAAGTTAGTTTGAAGGATGAGGGAGAGCTTGGTTATATAGGCATGGAGGGAGAAATCAATGGCTCAAATTCAAATTTGGGCCATTAGGGCTAAGGATTTTTCATTAAATTTTTAATTCCATGGAGGTCTCTAGAATTAGAAAATTCTAGAGGGAGAGGCTAAAAGTGAGGAGTTTTCTAGAATCTTCCAATTCTATAAATCTCCATAGGCTTTAGGGGTCTAGGAAAGGCTAGAATAAGTGGGTAGTTGGGTAGGTAGATTATTTTTGTATTTTTAAATTGGTTAGTTGGTTTAGGGAGTAGGTTAGTGGGCAATAATTGTATTACAGGTTTAATAAAGGGATTAATTGATTTTCAGGATTGGGTAAGGCTTCTAGGATATAGGAATTGGATGTGGGTTATTAGTCTATTAGTTAATTTAGCTATGAAATATGGAAATTAGACTAAATTAATATAAATTAGCATAATTAGTATAATTAATGGGGTAGGCATAATTTAGTGTAAAACTATCATAACACTATTGCAATATAGATTATTAAGATTGAAATCAAAGAGATACAATATATTATGAAGGAAATAAACACTCAGAATGCTATCAGGTTGGTTGATATAGCTAGGACAAAAAGTAATAAAATAAAATAATATCTAGCTCACTGATGCAGTTGGTAGGAGACACATAATGGTATAGGGTTGGTTGATGTAACTGGGAAAATTAAATACTTTATTGAATTGGATGACACAGTTGTGAACAAAAAGAGAATTGTATTGAACTAGTTGATAAAATTAGATTGAAAGATATATGATGGTTTTGAAAAATTTTCTAATAATTTGAAAGGTAAAACATGAAAATGATATAACCAGAGGTGGGATAAGATTCATTTCAAGCTCACCAAAATGTATGTATGTGCTAGGATGACCTACAACTATCCTTTTTCTCTCAATAGACTAGGACTCGAATAAGGTCAATTAATAGATTTTGCACATACATGGATTATTGGATAATGACCTATAATAACTATATACCTAGTAGAGGGTAAGTTACACTCATATATCAAGAGGAAAGGGTTCCAAATCCTAAGGTTATGACAAGGGGTATAGCTCTCACTAGGGCTCGATGATGGGTAAATGATTATAAAGATGCAAGTAAAAGTAAATGATAGGTAAGTGTTTGTAAAGAGGGTAAGGCATAATGATCAATCAAATGGGGGGTCTATGCAACCTAAAGTGATAAATGGAAAACCTAAGCAACCATGTATATATATACCAACTTATTTGGTATAATAACTTGAATGTAAACAAAGATACATAGATACATCCATAGAGAAATAAACCAAATAATGTTCAATCTATTAAGTAAAGGAAAGAGTATAGGGATATACATATCTAACTTTGGTTGGACTTGTTGACACTTCCATCTCCTCCTCTGGCTCAATTGGCACTTTTCAAGAGATGTTTTAGGTTAAAGACCTCAAATTTTAAGACAAAGACCTAAATATCTTTAGTTAGGAACTCCAAAGACCTCTCCTAATGAGGTTCAATGACACCACAAGATAAAACCTCTAAGATAGGGTTTTAAACCTCTAACTCTCCCAAACGATACTTATGGGCATAAATGTGAGCACAATCATACTGTATGAATGTGATATATATTTTAATAATTAAATATTACCCCTATATATATAGCACCAATACTCAAAACTAACTTTGAACTCTAAGTTCATGATATCAACAGATATAGATGGTAGATGTTTCCTGACACACTACAATATCAATGAAGTTAATATAGTATAAATGATATAAGATAGACTTAGAAAAATATCTATTGGTAAATATAGTATAGGGAATGAAAATTATGAAAAAAATTATACCGTCCATGTCGATGCAATAGGATAGAGGGATGCTATCAAATTTGGACAAAAAGTAGATGAAGAGTTAAGACAAAAAGAGGTATGACATAATAATATGAAAAAGTATCCCTCTAAGTACCATGAACTGATCCCAGTCCATTATAAGTGCACCTTTTAAAGATGCATTCAAGGATATTGGTATGTCGACAAGCCTCTACAAGAAAAATGATTAGTAAAGTGATAAAAGTAGAAATATCAAGTGTATCCAATAGCTACTTTCCCTTTAAGGAGGTCTATGTTGTCACTATACCAGGAGTTAAGGTGACCCCTCATATAGTATAAAATAGAGGTCATCTAAAAGTCCCTCCTCATCCCCATCCACCTCCCATAAACCCTCTTGATGGTCTTTGTGTGCATATTCAATCATAAGTACCTAGGGCTTGGGCTTGTGAAGACCTTCAAGATCAAATAGTTGATATGAGAATGCCTATAGAGGAGTTGAAAAATCAAAATCAATATTTAAATTTGAATATCACATCACTTGAAAATAAAATCACATATATAAATAATCCAGAGCATGCAAGTGTTAATCACATAAATACATCCTTATCCAAGTATTTTGTACCTTAAAAGACTTCATCTTAAGAATGGAAGCCAAAACAAGATACATCTACAATTATTAATTTGAAAAGTTTATATAAGGATTATAAGAGTTCAAGTGAGATTCTAAGGGAATTTCTTCAAAATGAACTGATCACGTTACCTCCTATGCATCCTCTGAGGAAATCAAAATACCATTATGCCTATAATAGAATGCATGGACATCATATGAATGATTGTTGGGATTTGAAGAGAAAAATAGAAAGTATTGTTGATAGTGATGATCCTATACTAGATACATCGATTAAACCACCACCTAATTTAAGAACAAATTCTAAAATCAATCAAGCTACACAAACCATGATTGCATCTTCTAATGAATAAGTACAAAATGAATAATTACAAAAGGCAAAATCAAAAAAAATAAAATAAAAAAAAAAATATATATATATATATATATATATATATGTATATGTTGTATAAAGAACAATTTACAAAAGGAAATATTAGAATAAGAAAGGTTACAAAAGCAAAAACTCAAAAAGTAAAGGTTACAAAAATAATGATTAGAACAACAATGGCTATAAAAAGAATAAGTACAAAAGGCAAAATTAGCATAATTACAAAAGGAACAATCTGAACAAGAAAGGTTACAAAAAGAAGCATAGTTAAGCAAAAAAGCGTACTTAAGAGAGGTTTTCTAAAGAAGGAAGTTTAAAATCAAGGTATACTTAAAAATTAATGTTACAAGCATAAGTTCCTAGGAGGCAACTAAAAAACCTTCCTTGTATCAATAACCTTTCACTATCATCGATCACACAAATGGCAAGCAATGTAGGAATGTTATAGTTATGGACTACCAAGAAAACATTTTTTGTATTGCACCCTTTATTATATCTCCTGGATATCACCTTCAACACATAGATGGGACTACTACCTCTAAAACATGTGTGGGATCAATTGAGCTGATAATAATGTGTGCTTCTATATTACATCGTCTTAAATTCAACATTCATCCTGAAATAAGAGCATATAATGTTGTGCTTGGAGGATTATGGTTAAATTCAATAGGGTAATGATTGATAAAAATAATGGTTCTATTATATTTGATATTTGATCATGATGGTAAGGTTGATTATATTTCAAGAGAGGGAAAATATTTAGACCAAGAAAAAGATATTGAAATTATCTCTTGGATTACTAATTATGATATAAAGGATGATACAGATGATAAAAAAATACCAATACATGGTACAATTTCATATACATAGTCTACAAAAGATACCGAATTTAGTGTAAATCATGCCAGTGTGAGTGTTCCTAACAATACAATATCACTGTAGAAACATCAAAAGTTAGTCTCTCACAAGGATATATATTGTGCATAATTATTAATTCTAAGTGGTTGGCATGATTATATGGATTATTTCACCACACATGATCTATTGGTGACATAACTTCTTCAAGACTACTTAATTAATCACATTCTCTATTTTTGGCATACATTTGGTGTTTGCATTGACCATTCTTCTAGTTGTTGCCTTTGTTTTCACTTATCCCTTTCCCCTTTATTAATATCTTGATCCAGACATCTATGACATTTATCCTACAATGATTCTAGTGTACATCCTTAGTGTCGTTTTACTTGGTCACTCTTACATATTTCTTAGTTATACATTTTTGCACGAACACATACATTTATATTGCCAAATTACATGAGTGCACATTGATTCTTTCCCACCAAGGGCATGCATATCATTGTCTCTACACATGATATTGAGCCACATTTTTGCTATACACATATATAATGGGGAATATTTCTTGATTTCACTTCATCCACATAGCCATGTTATCACATCTAGTGCACGTTATGCCTTGACACGTGTTGTGGACTGTTTTAATATCTCCAATTATTATATTTTTGAAACCATTTCCGTTCAGCGTTACTTCACTAAATTTCAAATATTTGAAAAATATATAAAAAAAGAAAATTAAAATTAAAACACACTAAAAATATTTAAAATACCAAAAATTAGGACCTAAACATGAAATCATTACTAGATTACACTATTTTCATATATTATTTATAAAATGTTTGGTACATGGAATATTATTTTTATACACATGCATTTCATGGTATACAAATACGATGTAAGACATATGGGTTACATGGACATACAAATGTTTGACATTTCTCTACCCAGTGGCCATGTCGATATAGGGGACATATTATTCCACATATTTCACTATCACAAGGTCTTGTGTATGTGTCTTGCTAGTTACTCATATTTTACACAATGCTACATGGATGTACTATTATACTATGATGTGACATTGATACATATGGATGGTGTAAACTGGTCTTTACTTATTCTTTGCTTCATTGATGTTACTCCCTTACATGATATGTGAGTTAGTGTTTGTTTATTGTGTGCACCCCTTGGCCTTATTTTATGTGACATTGTTATGTCCCTTGTTTGTGACATCTTTATGTCCCTTGTTTGCAACATCTTTATGTCCCTTGTGTGTGGTCATTGGCCTTGTTTGATGTGACATCTTTATGTCCCATACGTGTGATCATTGGCCCTATTTGATGTGCCATCTTTATGTCCCTTATTTGTGACATTTTTATGACCATTGAGTGCAGCTATTGGCCTTTTTTGTTACAACATCTTCATATACCTTGTATGTGTCCCTTAGCCTTATGTGTGACACTAACTCTTGAGATTATTGCATTTGTTGAGTTTGTTGACATTGAGTGGTGCCATGACACATATCATGCACCTTTACTATGTAATTATCATGCACATTTACTACGTAGTATCATTCAATTATCTTTTCAATGATGGTTACTATTGTGTACTTCATTGATACATCTAATGAGAGATGACACTTATATTCCCTAGATTACATATGTTATAAGCATGAATTGATGATGTACACATTACTATGATGACATAATCTCCACATGTTCACATGATGTTATATTTATTCATTCCATGACACAATTAGCTCTTCTTTTGACACGAGTAACATACAAGACTCATCCATTGTCTCAAAATGGGGCACTATAGTGGGCTTCTCATAAATACATAAGCCTCCATCAATGAACAATCAAATTATAGTACAATTTTAAAAGACTCATGATGGTTTAGATATCAGATGATTTAGTTACATCACATATATCGACACATCAATATAAATTATGAAAGCGTAAGCCATGCATATGCATTCACTTTATAAAGATTTGAACATATATTTATACATGTTTGAGTTCATATGCATGGGCATATGTACATAATTATGGGAACATGAAATATAGGTTTCCACATACACACATATTTTAGATATAGGTTCTCAAATTCAACATATAGATGCATAACATTACATATTAATTGGTTATAGATTCAGGAGGCATGATATTGTTTCATGTATATATATACACACTTTTAGATTCATGAGGCATGATACTACTTCATATACATTTATATATTTTTTAGAATCTTGAGGCATGATACTGGTTCATGCACTTATACAATAGTACAATTTACAATTTAAATGACATATGGTTCTCATTCCACTTCACATTTTATCATGTCCCCCTTTTTGACATGAACCACTTAGAGTCCTTAACCTTAAAAATTGTTCCCAAAAGGCCAAGGGAAAAGAAGAAAGGGAACATTGAGGGTCTACTTGAATAACAATTATTGAAAAAGGTACACTATGGATTCTAATTTACACTTGAGTTATGAAAAGTACCTTTTTATCCTAATTTTACTTAAGTTGGGGCCTTATTGAAGGTCATGGGCACCCATGGGCTAAAAAGGAAATTATAAGGATGCTTTGTTACATTTGAAAAAGGTATTTTCCCTCCTTTATTGAGGCACTCCTTTTGCGGTTGAGGCTATTAAAAAAAGAGTGGACTTCAATTGAAGGAAATGAATTTTATGATATTTAATCTATTGCTCAAGTATGTCAAGCTTGGATATAGTATCTCGAAGATGAAAACTTTATAGTGCTTCAAGGTGTTGAGATGAAACCCTTCACATCTTCATTGTGAGTAGCTCTACATCAAGGGCTACAAATTGCACTTCAATAGGTGAATTTCAAATTGGGAATCTTAGCGACTTATTTTTAGGGGTTGATTGCATGTGTGGGAGGTCATTTCTAGGGTGGAAATTTGATTGGAAGGTTGAAGACCCCTCTTGGAGGGTTACGCTACATAGGAAACCCTCTCTTATGATTTGATAAATATTTTTTGAATTATTTCCCACTAGATGACTTGGTCCCTTAAGGTTTGGAAGTCATTGGAGGACCCTTTGAGGCATAGATAATTCAAGAAATTATTTATATATTTTGTTCAAGTGGGGTGATCCACTTTGGAGACAATTTGGAGCCTTTTAGGGTACTTTTAGGCCCTAAATAATATTATTTCTATATTTGACTGTGTTGGGTGAATATTTTGTCGTCAGCTAACTGAAGGCAGAATGGTTATATCACCATAGTGTAATGAGATAAATCTCTCCTCTCATCAAGGGGAGGTTCCCTATAAACTATCATAAACAAATCTAAACTAAAACTCAGGGGTGAGATCATATCATCCATTTCTCTTTTTTCAGAAATGATGTTTACAAAGTAAAGGAAAACTTTATGGGTATTAACTGAATCCACAAGAAACCCACGAGAGTACAAAGCCTATCGTTGCTTCTCTTGCTGATTTATAACTTATATCACAGTAGAATGAGGTGTAGCCCAAAGTCTTCACCGAAAACTACAACAAAGTATATAAACATAAAAGATACAAGTAGTTCAAAGTCTTTCCAATATCTTTCATTCTAAAACAATAAAATACAAACTAAAGACAATTATAGTAGCACAAAGTCTCCATAATCAACTTCAGAACATCTTCCAGATTATTTTTACTCACTCTACTTATTTAATCAAATAGATAAGATTGTATTAGGAAAAGGACATAAGAACAATTTCCTACACAACACAAGTTATTCCAATACAAAGTTTGAAAAGGCACTTGCTTTCTCATTCACTTGATAAAATATGATTTACAATCTGAGCTCAAAGTCTCAAACGACATTTCAATTTGGCAGAGTTTTGCTTCCAATAACTAAAAGATAATATTTACAATAGAGGCCCTCTTTATTTATAGGGAGAGGCCTTGAGGATTTATAGAAAAGACCTAATTACTTTGACCTAGTCAAAGATAAGAGTCCTTTTTGACTTAGGACTTCCTATATTTTTACATGTAATTACATATGAAAAAACTACATGTAAAAATGTCTAAAGCAATTACAAAAGTACATCCAAAAAGTGGAAATTAAACCAAGAGAAAAATAGTTTTAATTTGTATGCCCATATGTCTTCATGTGAGCATTATACATAGCGAAAGTTGCTTGCATCTTAATACTATCTGGACTAACAGTGTTCTTGAAAATTATCTTAGCTCTAACTATGGCATCTCTTACTACTGTAACTGATTTTGCATGACTAGTTAACCTCATTTTTAGATTATCTAGAGTTAACTAATTATCCAAAATATTGTCCATAGAGGCTATTGAAAACACCTTATCTTCAAATTCTTTCTGGAACTTACCTTCAAATTCTTGAATCATTTCTTCTGCTAAAAGGAATTAGTTATCTTGTGATGTAAGTTTGCAAGGTAACTCCTCCAATTTATGCAAAATACTGACATCATTTTGTTCTCTGAGTTTCCTTAAAGATTCAAGGTCACTAATCAACTTTGTATCTCTAATGTCATTGGCATTAGAAGTAATTGAGGTGATTGAAAAAACACCTTGATATTTATACTTCATTTCCTTCGACCTCTTCAGAGAAAATTCAGTCATCTGAAAGAGCTTTTACCAAAAGAATGTCGATGAAGAAGGATCCACAGAAGAAACTACAACAAAAGTCATGATCATGCAAGTAGGGAAAATACTGGCAATTTGGGAAAACTGCATGTCGATGATCACGACTATGGGGATGTGCTTGAAAGGGCTAAAGTGTGATCAGGCCAAAAAATTGAAGGAAAATGGGTTCAAAAGAGCAAATTTGAAAATATCTCAAAATTAAGAAATTCGAGAGGATGTTTGCATGGGTGGCAAAAATCGCCACCCTTGCATATGGGGAACATTTGCATTTGCTTCAGCGGTAAAAATTGCCACCCTTGTAGGTAGGGTAAAACTTATACTTATGCAGAGGTAGAAATTTTTACCGCCCTTGCATATGGTTGCCTGTAGAAGCAGCAAAAAATGTCGATAAAGCATAAGCATAAATTTTCAAGTTTTTATGTTAGAGCAGTAGAATTCACCACCACTATAGAAAATAGTAGGGAATGTTAGAGTGGCAGAATTCACCACCATTGCACTTGGGAGAGATGGAGTTTTGTGTAAGGGTGGCAAATTTTGCCACCTATACACTTTCACTTGGAACTTCAAACATTTAAGTGGTGGCAAATTTCCCGCCCTTGCTTTTGACTCGATCACACAGGGGCATGCATCATCGACATTTTTTTAACCACTTTCAAGTTGGTTTTGGAAGATGGTTTTCAACTAACATGAGTTGGGGGAAAGAACTGGTTAGATCAAAAATGCTGGCAACATGTAATGAAAACCTATGACACGAAAGGAGGTAGGCAGATATTGATAGCTAGGGCTCACTTGGGGAAAGCAAAAAATAAGAAAGAGAGTAAAACCAAAAAATCCTAACTAAAACCTAGAAGTAAAACTAAAAACCAAAACTTACCTAGAAATCTCGAATTCTTAAGCTTGGCAGTTGGCAAATCTATAATCTTACTCGCTTGCACAGTTGATGGATTGCAGGGAGGACTCTTAAGAAACTTGAAATGATCAAAAAGACAAAAAAAAGGCAATTTAAATGCCCCAAAACAAGTTTTACCAACTTGGCATGTGCGACCATAAATGCCATGTGAAAATCAAGATTTTGAGAAAATCTCTGCTTGGGCGGCAAAAAATGCTGCCCTTGCATAGGACAGGAAAGACATGCACTAGCGATGAAAATCGTTACCATTACATGTAGAAAACAAATGAAAAAAATTTCAAAAGTGACAAAAAATGTTGCTTATGCATGAAAAAAATAAAAAATATACAAGAGCGGCAAAAACTATCGCCTTCGCATGAAGAAATGAAAAAACATGCAAGAGCGGCAAAAAATGTCACCTATGTATGTAGAAATTAAAAAACATGCAAAAGCGGCAAAAACTACCGCCTGTGCATGTAGAAATGAAAAAACATGCAAGAGTGGCAAAAAATGCTGCCTATGCATGTCAAAAAGAAAAAAATTGCAAGAGCGGCAAAAAATATCGCCTATGCATGTAGAAAAGAAAAAACATGCAAGAGCAACAAAAAATGCCTCAATTATTCTAACACCTTAAAAATGATCAATATTGACATTTTAAACAAATAAAGACTACAACGAGTTTTACGATTTTTTAGAAATCATGATGAGGGAGTGTTGTAAACTTTCCTAGGATGTCAGTTAACTTCACTTGAGATCAAGAGAATCTTGTCTCGAACGATGAACTTAGAGTGAAGATTACAAAATGGACTAGTTTCATAGGGGTTGTCTACAAAACAAGCGTAAATTATTTTGGAAACAACAGACTGCTAAATTTCATAATTATTAGAGGTCATTTTGTGGCCATCACTACTAAAAAATTATCAATTATTTATTGTTGTAATTTTTTGTGTATAGGTGACTTGTTGTGAGAGTTATTGATCTCATTTGGTGTTTCAATTCATGCCTAATTACTGATTAAAAAATTTGTATAATTTTTATATCAATTTTGGTGAAGTGTGTTAGAGTTTTAAGGAGGAAATTGTCAATAAATAATTGATGGGTTTTCAATCAAAGACCTGGATTATTGAAGGGAAGGGAACCAACAATATCATCATCAATATGTTGGAAACTAAGATATTTATTACAGCTCTTGTTGGGAGTAATTATTTATCTAGGGTTTACTATATTTTATATTAAAATTATCAGATTTATCTAAGGGTTAGTTGTTAAATCATAATTTACATGATTTTTCCAATTTGGGGACATACATTATAGTGGTATCAGAGCCATATCTTGGCTAATTATGGGTATTTTTAAAGGATTGTCATATGAGTGGTGACAAAGAATTATTGTAGTACCAAAAAAAAGGCAATAAAGGTTCAGGGAATCCACAGGCAGAATGAGAACATGTAATGGGTGACATAGATCTAGGGGAGATAAAGAGCGAGAAGGGATAGAGAAGCAGAGGAGAGATCTATAAAGTATTTATAGTCCAAACAGAAGATAAAAACTATGATGGAGGGATTCATACATGCTATGGGTAGGGTGAAAGGCTTTGAGTACTTTAATGGAGAGAGTGATAACTCAGAGAACCACCTTGACACATACCTCCCCCCCCATGAGGAATGAAACAAATACATGTAGGCTTACCTAGCCTATATTCATTTAGAAAGAGGATCTATTACTAGAAAGAGAGGTTTTACACAACCCACTTGATAATATATAGAGGGAGATGACAGACTTATCTATGGAATTTATTGTATCAATGAGTGCTATGAGTTTTTTATGGTATTCAACTTGAAACAAGCGAGGAGTGAGCCCAAGATCATTCAGAGACATACAAGAGGCTAGGGGGATCATTAACATGCAATGGGAAAGGTATCTCTTTCCACTTTTGATGGATCATCGATGAGTTCAACAAACACATGGATTTGAAGGTGGACACCTTTAGACTACAACCCATCACAGAGGAGGCAATTCAGTTTACCACCTTGCATTTAGAGGGAATGACACAAGAGTGGTGCTCTCATAAATTGATCAAATAGGGCATCAACACATATGTACCTATGAGGAGTTCAGTAAGAGACTCATGGAAATGTTTGATAGGGCAGATTCAGAACTCCATTTTTCATGATTTGGCTCAATTGAGGCAAAATGCCTCAATAGATGAGTATGTTTCTAGTTTCAATAGCTTTTGGTCATGGGGGCCAATTTTTTAAATAGGAAGTTAATGGTTTTGTTCATAGAGGGCTTGGTTTAACCCTTGTAAAGGTTGGTCAAGGCATTTGACCCACCAACATTGAGAGAGGCCATCTAAAAGGCCTATGATTTGAAGTCTTCTACTCCTAGAGGTAGATTTCCACCTTTGGGGTAACCAAAGGTTACTTCTTTACCATCTACAAGGTAGCATGGAGGTGGCAGTTTGGGATAGGAAAAGGGCAACTATATAGGACCTTTGAGATCCACTCATGAGGGGCCATTGATTAGGCCAAACCCACCAAGTTTAGGATAGAAAAAGGACCTACCAAAAATAATCTGTGAGGTGAGGAATGAATTGAGAAGGAAGGTCTTTATTTCTATTGTAATAACCCTTGGGAAAGAGGGCACAATTTATGTGGCAAGGGATAGGTACATTAAATTGAGGTATTTCCTGATGAGGAGGATGAGGTGAAAGATTTAGGGACAACCACCCATGAAGAGGGGACTTTAGAAATAGAAGAAGAGGAGGAGTTGAGTGGCACTTTTGGCATCTCTTTCAAGATCCCCTAGATACTATCCCTTAAGAATGAAGGCATCATTGAAAGGTAAACCGGTCATATTACTCATTGATAGTGGGGCAACCCACAACTTCATTGATATAGAACTTGTGACATTATGTGGCCTACAACCTATGGAGTTCAAGGGGTTTAGATTCACTATGGTGGATGGATTCACCATATTTTATACTACCAAGATTCCAAAGTTGAATCTAACTTTAGAAAGGCATATGGTAGAGGACAATTTCTATGTAGTTGGCATTGGGGAAACCCATATGGTACTTAACATACAATGGTTACATTCCCTTGGTGAGTATACACAAAATTATTAAACTATGGAGTTAAAATTCAAGGTGGGAGGTAAGGATATTATTATACATGGCCTAAATGATCGAGGATCACTCCCATCTTACTCCAATAGCATGGTAAGTAATTTATATACGTGTTTGATATAATAAGGGGAAAAGAATGAACAAAGGGCTGCAAGTTTGAATCATAGGGAGCCAAATACTTCAAGGGAAATTTAGTCTTCTACCCCATTGGAAAAGGTGCAATTTTTTTATTTTTGTGGTACATGTATAGGAGAAGTAGATAGAATATTTGGGTGGCAAAGACAGCCCCTAAATTTTTAGGGGTAGCACCTAGTGCCCAAGTGTATATTCAATTTTGGATATATGGAGGGTTTGACACCCCTCTTGGATTGGGCAAGGGTTCAAGTTATGGACAACAGAAAGAAAGATGAGGTTCTAGCTATTTTTTGGTCCCAAGGTCATTTATAAAATTTTGATTTTGATTTTCTAATTACACCCCCTTCAACCTTCATAAAATTCAATTTTTTTGACATGCTATAACTAGGGGAAAATTTTGAAAATATACATGTAGGATTTTATTTTTTGCACTAAAAAAATTATGAGAGGGAAAGACATTTCCAACACCAAATGAGGAAAAAAATGATAGTTTGGATCATGATAAATCCCAAATGGGGAAGGAAACATGCACAAAGGAAGTATGAATGTTGTCACTCTTGGCTACATGGGGAACTTTGCGTGGACATGGGAAAGAAGAGCTTCACCATCTACAACTTAGTATTGAAAGATTTTGTATCTTGGGGTCATGGGAAGCCTTTGGATGGTTGTGATATGACCCTTGGCATGTGGGGGAAACCCCAAAAACATAGATGTAACATTATGAGGGATCTGTTTGGAGATTCTATTCTTTGGGAAGAAGTTATAGGTGGGCATTGCATGGTGAAGAATGTGGGGACAACTTTATGGATCTTGTAATTGCTTTAGGACAAGCAATTTTAGGTAGGGAGGACTATCATGTCCCCCTTTTTGACAAGAGCTACTTAGAGTCCTTAGCCTTAACATTTGTTCTCGAAAGTCTAAGGTAAAATTAAAAAAGGAACGTTAATGGTTCACTTGAAGAACAATTATTGAAAAAGGTACATTATGGATTCTAATTTGCACTTGAGTTATAAAAAGTACCTTTTGATCCTAATTTCACTTAAGATGGGGCCTTATTGAGGGTCATGGACACCCATGGGCTAAAAAATAAATTATAAGGATGCTTTGTTATATTTGAAAAGGAGATTTTCCTTCTTTTATTTGGGTGTTCCTTTTGCGGGCTTGGGCTATTAAAGGAAAGAGTAGACTCCATTTGAAAGTTATGCATTTTGTGATATTGAATCTATTGTTCAAGTATGTCAAGCATGGCTATAGTTTCTTCAATATGAAAACCTTCAAGTTATTCAAGGTGTGGAGATAAAGCCCTTCACATCCTCATTGTGAGTGGCTCTACATCAAGGGCTACAAATTATGTTTCAATAGGTGAATTTCAGATTGAGAAGGTTGGTGACTTGTTTATAGGGGTTGATTTCATGTGTGGGAGGCCATTTCTAAGGTGGTGATTAATTGGAAGGTTGAAGACCCCTCTTGGAGGGCTACACTACATAAGAAACCCTCTCCTAGGGTTTGATAAAAAAAATAAAAAAAAATTCTACTAGGAAACTTGGTCCCTTAGGGTTTGGAGGTCATTGGAGGACCCTTTGAGGAATAAACAATTTAGAAAATTATTTATATATTTTTGTCAAATGGGGTGACCCACTTTGGAAACATTTTGTAGTTTTCTAGGGTGCTTTTAGGCCCTAAATACTTTTAAATATTATTTGTATGCTAATTTCCATGATTATTGGAGGTCATTTTGAGGCCATTGCTACTAAAAAATTATCAATTATTTACTACTATAATTTTTTGAGGATGGACGACTTGTTATGAGGGATGTTGATCTCATCTAGTGCTTCAATTAATGCCTAATTACAATTGGAAACTTTTGTATGTTCTTTCTATCAAATTTGGTGGAGTGTGTTAGGGTTTTAGTGAGGAAACTATCAAGGAATAACTGCGACATTTTTAGTCAATGACCTAAATTATTGAAGGGCAAAGAACCAACAATATCATCATCAATACATTGGCAAATAAGGTAATTATTAAAGTTATTATTGGGAGTAATTATTTACCTAGGGTTTATTGGATTTTATATTAGAATTATTAGATTTATCTAAGAGTTTGTTGTTAAATCATAGTTTGCATGATTGTCCCAATTTGGGGATATAATAGTGGTATCAGATCCATATCTTGGCTAATTATGAGGATTTTTAGAGTTTTATCAAATGAGTGGTGACAAAGAGTTACTACAGTACCAAAATAAAGGCAAGAAAGGTTCGGGAAATCCATAAGTATAATGAGAACAGGTAATGGGTGACATGAATTCAAGGGATACTTAAAGAGAGAGAAGGGATAGAGAAGTAAATGAGAGATCTGCAAAGTATTTCCATTCCCAAGAGGATATGATAACCATGATGGAGGTATTCATACATGTTATGGGTAGGTTGAAAGGCTTTGAACACTTCAATGGAGATAATGGTAACTCAGAGAACCACCATGACACACATACCCCCCATGGGGAATGGAACATATACACGTAGGCCCACCCAACCTACATTCATTTAGAGAGAGGAACCATTACCATAAATGGAGGGTTTGCATAACCCACTTGATGATCTAGAGATAAAAAATGGTGGAGTGTTTTATGACATCTATTGCAGTAAGGAGTTGTATGAGTTTTTTTGAATATTCAGTTGGGAAAGATGGGAGGAGTGAGCCTAAGAATATTTAGAGACACAAATGAGGCCAAGGGGATCTCCAACATGTAGTGGGAAAAGTATCTCTTTCCACTTTTGATGAATCACTGAGGAGTTTAGCAAGGGTATGGATTTAGAAGGTGTACACCTTCTTTACACTACGACCAATGACAGAGAGGGAGGTAATTTAGTTTGCCACCTTGCATTTGGAGGGATCAACACAAGAGTGGTGGTATCATGGATTGATCACACATGACATCAACACATATGTACTTATGAGGAGTTCAATAGGAAACTATCAGATATATTTGATAGGGCAGATCCAGAACTTCATTTTCATGATTTGGCTCGAGTGAGGAAAAAAGCTTCAATAGATGAGTACATTTTTGAGTTTCAGTGGCTTTTGAACATGGTGAATAATGTTTCACATAGGAATTTGGTGGTTTTATTCATAGAGGGATTGGTTGAACCCTTGTGAGGGTTGGTCAAGGCATTTTACCCACCAATATTGAGGGAGGCCATCCAAAAGGCCTATGTTTGGAGCCTTCTACTCCTAAAGGCAAAATTTCACCTTTGGGGTAGCCAAAGGTTACTTTTTAACCATCTATAGGGCATCACAAAGGTGGCATTTTGGGATAACAAAGGGGAAACTATACAAGACCTTCAAGATCCACTCATGATGGGCTTTTTATTAAGCTAAACCCCCCAAGTTTGGGACAACAAAAGGAGTTACCAAGAAGTAGCTATGAGGTGAGGAATGAATTGAGAAGGAAGGGTATTTATTTCTATTATAATAGCCCTTGGGAGAGAGGGAAAAATTTTCATGGCAAGGGATAGGTACATTATATCAAGGTATTTCTTGACGAGGAGAATTAGGCAAAATATTTAGGGGAAACCACCCATGAAGAGGGGAGTTTGGAGATAGAAAAAGAGGAGGAGTTGAGTGGCACTTTGGCATCTCTTTCAGGAGCCCCTAAATACTATCCCTTTAGAGTTAAGGGATCATTGAAATGTAAATCGGTCATGATACTCATTGATAGTGGGACAACCCACAATTTCATTGATAGAGAACTTGTGACATCATGTGGCCTACAACCCATGAAGTTTAAGGGGTTTAGAGTCACTGTGGCATATGGATTCACCACCCCTTGTACTACCAAGATTTTGAAGTTGACTCTAACTTTGGAAAGGCACATGGTAGAGGATGATTTCTATGTATTTACCATTGGGGAAACTCATATGTTACTTGACATATAATGATTACATTTCCTTAGTGAGTATACACAAAATTATCAAATTATGGAATTAAAATTCAAGGTGGGAGGTAAGGAGATTATTCTACATGGCCTAAGTGACCGAGGATCATCCCCATCTTCATCCAATAACATGGCAAGTAATTTCTATATGTGTTTGAAAGAAGAAATAAAAATACATGAACAAGGGGATGCAAGTTTGAATCATAGGAAGCCAAATACTTCAAGGGAAACTTAGTCTTCTACCCCATTGGCAAGGGTTCAAAATTTTGATTTTTGTGGTACATGTATAGGAGAAGTAGATAGAACATTTGGGTTTCAAGGACAACCCCTAAATTGTTATGGGTAACACCCAATGCCCAAGTGTATGGGTAGTTTTGGATGTATGGAAGAGGGCTTGACACCCCTCTTGGATTGAGCAAGCACTCAAGATGTGGACAATATAAATAAAGATGAGTTGTTAGCTGATTTTTGGTCCCAAGGTCACTCAGGAAATTTTGAGTTGGATTTTTTAATTTCACCACTTTTAACCTTTCATAAAATTCATTTTTTTTACATGCTACAACTAGGTGGAAATTGTGAAAATGTACATGTAGGGACTGATTTTCTGCATTTAGAAAATTATGAGTGGGAAAGACATTACCAGCCACTAAATGAGGAAAAAAATTTAATAGTTTGGATCATGATAAAGGCCAAAAGGGGAAGGAAACATGCACAAAGTAATTATGAATGTTGTCACTCTTGGATACGTAGGGAACTTTATGTGGGCATGGGAAAGAAGAACTTCATCATCTACAACTTAGTATTGAAAGAGTTGGTAGCTTGAGGTCATGGGAAGCCTTTGGAGGGTTGTGATATCACCCTTGGCATGTGGGGGTAACCCCAAAAACATAGGTGTAAAAGTATTGGGGATCCATTTAGAGCTTTTATTCCTTGGGAATAAGTTACAGATGGACATTGCATGGTGAAAAATGTAGGAACAAACTCTGTGGCTCTTGCAATTGCTTTAGGACAAGAAATTATGGGTAGGGCAGACTATCATGTCCACATTTTTGACATGAGCCACTTAGAGTCCTTAGCCTTAAAAGTTGTTCCCAAAAGCTCGAGGGAAAAGAAAAAAAGGGAACATTGAGGGTCCACTTGAAGAACAATTATTGAAAAAAGTCCATTATGGATTTTAATTTACACTTGAGTTATAAAAAGTACATTTTTATCATAATTTCACTTAAGTTGGAGCTTTATTGAGGGTCATGGACACCCATGGGCTAACAAAGAAATTATAAAGATGTTTTGTTATATTTAAAAAGGATATTTTTCCTTTTTTATTTGGATGCTCCTCTGGGGGGCTTGGGCTATTAAAAGAAAGAGTGGACTCTATTTGAAGGCTATGCATTTTATGATATTAAATATATTGTTCAAGTATGTCAAGCTTGGCTATAGTATCTTGAAGATGAAAACCTTCAATTGCTTTAAGGTGTGGAGATGAAACCCTTCACATCCTCATTGTGAGTACCTTTTACATCAAGGGCTACAAATTGTGTTTCAATAGGTGAATTTTAGATTGGGAAGGTTGGCGACTTGTTTTTACGGGTTGCTTGCATGTGTGGGAGCCCATTTCTAAGGTGGAAACTTGCTTGTAAGGTTGAATACCCCTCTTGAATGGTTATGTTACATAAAAAACCCTCTCCTAGCATTTGATAAATATTTTTTGAATTATTTCCCACTTGGTGACTTGGTCCCTTGGGGTTTTGAGGTCATTGGAGGACCCTTAAAGACATAAATAATTCATGAATTTATTTATATATTTTTGTGAAGTGGGGTGACCCACTTTGTATACATTTTGGAGTCTTCTAAGGTGCTTTTAGGCCCTAAATAATTTAGAATATTATTTATATATTTGCCTAATAATTTTCATGATTATTGGAGGCCATTTTGAGGCCACTGCTTTTACAAAATTATCCATTATTTATTGTTGTAATTTTTTTATGTATGTGTGACTTGTTGTGAGGTTTATTGATCCCATTTGGTACTTCAATTCATACCTAATTATTGCTGAAAACTTCTATATATTTTTTCTATTAATTTTGGTGAAGTGCGTTGGGGTTTTTTGGAAGAAACTATCAAGGAACAACTATTGCATTTTCAGTCAAAGACCTAAATTTTTGAAGGGCAGGGAACCAGTAATATCATCATCAATACGTTAGCAAAGAATCTATTTTTTATAGCTTTTATTGGGAGTAATTATTTACCTAAGGTTTACTAGATTTTATATCAGAATTATCAAATTAATATAAGGGTTTGTTATTGAATCATAGTTTGCATGATTGACCCAATTTGGGGACATTACACATTTGTTCAAATTGAGGTAATGATGGGGGCATGAACATTGTTTGTTCTCTTTTAATTGTGCATTTATTCTACATTAAGCACACATGAGTGAAACTATAATCAAAACTACGATCATGATGGGGATATGGACATTGTTCATTCTCTTTCGATCATGCTATTTGTTTTATATGGAGTGAACTTTAATGAACCTATACAATTGAATCTATAATCCATCTACAGGTGTTGATCTATTTTTTACTTGAATAGTAAAATTATCATATGATTCACCCTTTCTTTTCTACATAGTTATTTGGGTTAGTACATTGCACACTTCGTCCCATATTTATGAGGGTTTTAGCATATTGTCTTTAAAACCTAAGGGCTTGTATAGTTACACAAATTTGGGGAATATTCACCCCAACTCTCTATGTGCTTCAGTAAGGAAACATAATTTCTCCATGGTTCAAGAAGAGGAAGTAACCTCCAAGTGCTTCAATGAAAAGTACCTTTCCCCAATACTTTAACAAGGAAACATTATCTTTGACAAGTTGAAAGGGAAGCATGGTTTCACCAGCACACATATATACTCCTTCCTTTATTTTTAATTTTCAAAACTCAAGTTGATATTTTGAATTTCAATTAATAGACATTAAATACCATATGTTTGTTGCAGATTTTGATTTTGAGTGACTTGTACGGTTGGAGCTTCTTACTAAAGAGAAAGTGTGTTGTACACACTCGGGTATACCTTTTTCCTTTTACTCTAACAATCCCATTACTAAAATAAAATGAGGGAATTTATAAATTTGAAGCATTAAGTGCTTGACAATGCCTATTCTTGACATCCATACCCCTACTTGGTCTACTCGCCATTTTGCTAACTTGCAATCTATACCAAAACCTTTTCTATCTTGCCAACATTAAAACAATCATACAAACATATATGTTTCTATCATATTAATCCCTATTTAGCTCACATACCTCTGATAAACATGTACCAATGATCTTTGGTCTTGTGAGACAAGTTTACACTAGGAGGACAAGAGTGCACTATGACCTTGCCCAACTATTGCAACATTATCCCCCACACTCCAACAATAACTTTTTAAATTCAAGCTATTTAATCTTACCCTTCCTTCATGCTTTGTTAGGTTGGTTAACAAAAATATTAAAAACATCCTGTACATAAGGACATCAAGGCATTAACTTGAAAGTCCCTAGCAATTTGATTTCAAATTACTACACACTGAGCAAAATATCACTATTTATTCTAATTTCAATTGTTTTGATTTATAATAGTCATAATCCAAATCTAAATATCATTTATTACAGGTCAAGGGCATCCATTATCAAACATTTCAATCAATCTTATAGCTACTTGCATATAGTTGCACAATCACTAATCATACTTAGTCACCCTAAGAACAAGAACTACATCGATCTAAGGCCCATTAGGGATGTGTAAGCAACACTCATATTACACATTTTTTTAAGGATAATTCAGCCATTCCCATTACCCCATTTCCCCCTTTTGTTATTTGATTTCTTTCTAGTGCATGTGTAAGACAATGGTTTTGTATTTTAGGGCATCCATTATCAAGCATTTCAATTAATCGTGTAGCTACTTACATATAGTTGCACAATCACATACCACATAATTGCCCTATGAGGGAGAATTACATCGGTCTAAGACCCATTAGGGATGTGTAGGCAACACTCAAATTACACATATGTTTTTAGGATAGTTCGGCCATTTCCATTACCCCATTTACCCCTTTTTATTATTCAATTTCTTTCTAGTGCATGTGTAAGACCAGGGTTTTGCATTTTATATGTCTTCCATGTAACATATTGACATATAGAACTTAATGTTAACCCTTGTAAACATTCATACAAACCCAAATCAAAATATTAAGATTGAAGTCAGTCAAAAAATAGTTGTAGTCAAAACACAAGGTCACATTACGCTCATGAACACCTTCTACAAACTTGTCACAACAAAATATGAATTACTATTTTCTAACGCAATTGTGTTTGTAGGTCTTTCTACATAATTTTTAGTTATAGTCAGCTTGCATAGTCAGATCTATTTCAAATTTGAAGAACATTCTCTAATCCTAGTCTAAATTAATATCTTTAATAAGTGTCTAATTTCTGTAAATTTTACATTTTACTATAGAATTATTGTGTTTGTTGTATTTTACTTCATTTCAACTTTTCAATAGTTTCATACATTTAAATAGATTCGCCTAATTAAAAAATATTAAACATTCTGGTGAACCTGCTATTTTTATAGCATTGTTTGTTTGATTTTTGTCTTAAGATTTCATTATTTTTTTGTAAATCTTGACATTAAAAGAAAACAACCTTCTACCTTGGATAAAATCCAACACATGACATTTCAACTTCTTCAACCTTGGATTTAATTTGACATTGAATAAGTTTGGTTTGTCACCTTGGATAAATTTGACATTGAATCTCTGTCTTTTGAGATCAGGTTGAAATTTGTTGATTTGGGTACACAAAAATATTTTATCTTTATGTTTCTTTATTTTTCATTTATTTATGTTTGTTTTAGAAGTTGTGTTTTGACAATTTTAAAACTACTTAGTAACTGTCATGAAGGGCCATGCGGAGTTATGTTTATAAATATCGTGGCATGAGAGGTTTACCCCAATACTCGTAGCCATTGTACATCACTAAATATGGACTTAAGTTTCCATGTACCTCATAGTATATTAGAATGCTTAGGATCCATTGTTTATATCATATACAACCTCTTTTAATTGTTTAATTTTTTGTTCACCTTAAAGGAGTGTATCGTTCAGAAAAGTTACTCTCATTGTACCTTCAAAAATAGGGTTAGTGCACTACAAACATGGTTCTACCTTTGTATTAGTGTTTTGAAACATTGGGCTGACATTTATCAATGAATGAACAAGTATATTTGAGAGTTCAAAAACCATTTAAACCTTGCCTAGATCACCCTCATACCTCAAGTTTTAATTGTATTACCTTAATAAATACTAGCATTGCTTGATTCATAATGTATTGTATTGTTTGATCCATATTGTATTCATAATGGGATTAATGAATGTTTTTTTTTTCATATTTTTCATAGGATTATAAAATTTCTTTACATAACTGGTATTACTATTCAACATGCTTTCCATTTCATTATTACATGGAATAAAAACCAAATTAATCAAAAAGTTATACTAGCCAAGGTCTAATCTCATGACCTTCCTACTTCAAATGATTGCATCTACACATCACGTCATTATTCAACTTCATTGAAAGTATCATCTGAGGTAGTTTCTGCCAAATTTGTAATGACTTGAGAACAAAAAGAGGCATATGCTACACACTACAACAAATCCCAAACCTATAATGCCCTATCTCAATGGGATATTAAAGGCAATTTTACAATAGCATGTTTGATCCTTTAAAATGCATCCCAATTGCTTACTCCACACCTTTTTGAGGGGCATAATATGGCTCTAATTTCATAAGCAAACCAAGAACAATTTGGTCAAAATGACGAAGAATTATGCGATATCTTCGTGAGCATTTTGAAATATTTGACTCTGTCTTATATTTTACTAGAGACAAACAAAAGAAAAGATCCCAATATAGTATTTTCAATGTTACTACTTTTACTATTGCATCCATTCATACTTCTACACCTCTTATTACCTTGATCACATCATCCTTTGGTTTGGGAACATCACTTGGTCTCCAACAAATATCCATCCTTGTGCCTACTAATACTACTTATACTCCTCCAATTACCTCTACAAATGATGTTCTTGAGCAAATAGTTCTTGCATTGCAAGCTAAGCCATCTCATCTTGATAAAATTGTCTCTCATGCTATCCCCTCTATGGACTCATGTTCTTCGTTGCATAACCCTTTGACACCTGAAATTGCATCTTATTCATTACCAATTGACTTTGTGGCTCCTAAGCTTCTTCTATATCAAGGCAAAGGTGATCCTAAACAACATTTACATGCCTTCCATGCAGCTTGTCTAAACTATTCAGATAATGATAAATTGTTAACAAATCTCTTTCCAAGAAGTCTTAAAGAATATACTATTGGATGGTTCTATGATCTACCTCTTCAATCATTAAAGGCTTTTAATCCTTGGAAAATTAGTTTTTAACACACTTTTACATCAACATTAGTGAAAGTTTATCATATGCTCAAATTGTAAAGTTAAAACAAGGGTCTAATGAAACAATCAATGAGTATGTGCTAAGATACAAGATTGTGCTAGCAAAAATGACAAATCAAATGGCCGATAATGAGCTCCAAGATATCTTTACTCAAAGTTTTTTTATCTCCAATTCAAGAGGCAATTATGTTTCATAGATTCAAATATTTTGATGAGTTATGCCATACATTCAAAGAGTGTGAGGTCAAGTTGGTTACTTTGAATAAGCTTAAGTATGTTTTAAGTGCTCTTCCTACTTAAAATGTCAAATTCAAAGCAAGCCAATTTATAAGAAAAAATCAAATGAAATCAAGAATGAAGCTAAGGTTTCAAATAATACTATCTCACAACCACCACAAAAGCTTCAATTACAAGCCCCACCAAGGTAGCAATTCTCAAGGTCACCTTCACCTCCTCGTGTATTGTAGTAAAGTCTACTTGAATATATTCCCATCACTTTTCCTTCGCCAATGGTAATGGAAATGTCTAGACCACGATCTAATTTTTTTGATGGCAATGCATATTGCAACTGCCATAAATGTATTGGGCACTCTACAAACATATGTTTCAGATTTAAGCAAAATATTCGAGATCTAATTGATGAAAATATTATTGATATTGATATACTTAATGAAGAGGCTAAGTGATAAACAAATGATAATGAAAAACTCAAAATGTACAAATATATTTTTCCTAATCATGAAGCAAATAATAAGAATAATTTTGAAGTACATCGTGCATACAATGTTTATCTACCTCCTTCTACATATTGTCATCCACGTGATAACATCATCATAACAATTATTAGCAATCAAACATCTTTCCCTATGATGACATTTAATGATAGTGAAGTTATAGATGATGATTCAAATAAACATGCACTCTTCATTAAAGTATATGTTGACAAACAACCCATATACAATGTTATGATAAATAATGGATCTAATGAAAATGCATGCATTGTGGCACCACTTTATTCTCGTGGAAATTCAAAGCAAGATTTACAAAATACTTTTAGAGTTGTAAAAGCATTTGATGGACACATGCAAGAGACTCTTGGACATATTGTGCTACCTTTGCAAGTGGGTTCACCCATAGTACCCACCCCATTCCTTGTTTTAACAAGTACACGTGTCTTTGATATGCTATTGGGGTGCCCATGGATATAAAAGCTTAGGCCAATACCATCTACGGTGTATAAGTGTTTTAAATACATTCATGACAATCAAGTAGTCAAAATTTCAAGAATACAATATGAACATCATTTGAAACCAATTATATTTTTTCCTCCTACGAAATAGTTGGTTGGTTCGATTATTGAAAAACATGGTAACAAAATAGTATGTAAAACTATTCAAGAGCATGATTTACATGCACAGAGGCATGCTCCAAAATCAATTTCTACACCTACTCCTTATCTTAAGCAAATAACAGTTTCTAGAAAGAGGTCTTTGTATTCTATAACATCATAGGGTATTCAAAATGCTTCACAATAGGTACATGTTTTTATATCTACACATGAGGATACAAGTTTACAGGGACATATGAGTAGTGATTTAGAGGGGTATATGATAATGTATGATTCTTACTCAGATTAAAAGACATTGGTAGTTGGTTTTTCCTTTTCACATGAAGTCATTCCTTCATATCAAGTAGTTGGGCATACATATGTACATCCTCTTAATGATATCCTTGGTTGGACATAACCTCTTACTTCTTATCAAACCACTCATTAGTTTGAATCTTTTGATTAGTAACTTGAATCTTTTGCTTTATATATAGCTTGTTTGCTTTGACATCCTTGCTAATTCCTTTATCCCAAATCCCTAACATTCTTATAGCACTTGGATTTATCTTCACTTTGTGCATTTTCCCTCTTGCTTTTCAAATAAATTTGAACAATCCAAAACAAATATCTTACACCACTTACAATACTTATTCTTTAAGACAAATCCACTTACTCATTATTGCACATATATACATGCCAAGGCTTTCATTTGAAATTACATGGTCGGTCTATCTCACTTTTTACATGAGCACACTATTAGTGTAGGTTTTTATTTTTCCCTATTATTTAATTAGGGAAATTATATATTTGTGCATAAATGGAGTTTTCCTATATTCGTGGGATAGGCTAGCTTATATGGAGATGTGTGTCATAGATGTGTCATAGGTGTCATAAGTAACTCCTTTGACCGGCTATTCCAGGTATGGGAGTTACTTCTCTATTCTTAGCACCTTGTCATCACCTTTCATGGAGGAGTTACAATATATTCTTGGGGTGCTTTGACCACCTTTTGTGGAGGAGTTACTTACGTGCTCTCCTATATGTATTCTTCACTTTGGCCATCTTATGTTAATGGAATATTGGCTTTTCTCTAAATTGTCTATGCAATTGTCTCTTGTTTGATTTTATTTACTTTAGCATTTTGTAGCATTCACTTGCTTTGTCCCGTGCAACCATGACTCGTGCATCCTTGTTATTCGGACCTTGGCGAATCCTCCAATATGGTATCAGAGCCACCCCGGTAACTGGTTGTCTATTTTGCTATTGCTTTCATTGAAATCTAGAGCTTTGTTAAGGCATTTTTTTTGTAAAATTTGAAAATTTATGGGAGATATTGCTAGTTCTCCGTGCTCTTGTTCCTTCTATGGCTTGTTTGGTTTCTCCATATACATGCAAGCGAGATTTTGCAAGATCTAATAATCTTGTTTCTATCAATCAACTTGCATATTTTGTGTTTTAATTAGAATTGCAGGTTGTCACATGCCTTTACAATCTCTTAGTAGCTGATTATGCCTCTGCATGCCATTTTTTGGTTGTTGGGGTCATTTTTTCCAGCTAAAGGCATTTGTTTTACACTAGATATGCATTTTTTGTACATCAACAAGAAAAATGCCTTTTGGGTTTTGTTCATAGCCTAGAAAAACCATCTGGGTATCTTTTAGTTTTTGTATACATTATGTATACTTTGTAGAAACGTGCTCAGAAAGCTACAGTCAGACCCCTCTCCGTTGGCAGTTGCAATTTTGAAGGTAGTTTTCAAATGCTCCGTTCTTGCTCATACAGACTCCTTTTCCCACGATTTTATTTTTATTTTAGCTATTTTTTCATGATTTATGCACTAGTGTAGAAGTTTTTTTATTTTGATGCTAAGATTTTTCAGAAATAGTAGATTCTGAGTCGTGACATTGCACAATTCTCATTTTGAGAACTTTAGAGGATCATAACTTTCACATAAAACCTCGTATTGAGACAATTCTTTTTTTGAAAGTGCATAATTTTTTGAGTAGATCGAAATGGTGCTATTTATTACTTTGGATATTATGCCAAAGTTGTATTTTCAGCATATGCTCTTTATGAGGGTTTTGTACACTTGGATATATTTTCACTTTCATTGATCATTTCTCTAGGTACACTTGGATATATTTTCTCAAACAAAAGTCTAAAGTGTTTGAAAAAATTCTAGATTTCAAGGCTCTTATTGAGAAATAGAGTGAGAAATCTATCAAAGTTCTTAGAACTGATAATGGAGGGGAGTATGTCAGCAACAGGTTTGAGCAGTTTTACACCATAGAGGGGATTGATTTGTAGTGCACAGTCACTTACAATCCTTCACAGAATGGGGTTACAGAACGCAAAAATAGGTTCTTGAAAGAGATGGGTAACTATATGATTCACTCCAAATCCTTAGCACCACAATATTGGGCCGAAGCCATCAATTGTGCTTGCTACATTCAAAACAAGGTTCCTCACAAAGCTTTGAAAGGGGTAACACCCTTTGAAGCTTGGCATAAAATGAAACCTAATGTTGAGCACCTTAGGGTTTTTGGATCCCCAGCCATGGCCTGCATACTGAAAAAGAAATGCAAAGCTATGGAATGTCAGTTCAAGCCTTACATCTTTGTAAGATATTTGAATGGTATTAAGGGGTATCACCTTCTAGATCCGAATACTCATGAGTTGTTCATTGAGAGAAGTGTCCACTTTCAGGAGAGTCCTAGAGACTCAACACTTGGCACTTCTTCTCTCTCATCGAATCTATTTCTTCATGATAATTCCTCAGATTCAGATCAGTCACATCAGGTTCTTAAGCTAGAGACATCTTCTTCTTCTTTGAGTTCAGACAGTGAGGACAGTGATGCAGAGTCATCCACCTCTAGTCAGTTAGAGGATGAGGAGTTAACACCTGACTCACCCACTTTCAGGCCACTTTGGGCCAGACAGACACTTGAGAGTGCTAGCACTTGGGCATGAGATCTCGCAGATGACAAACGTATTAGGGGGGATTTTCAGAGAGATCTACATGCCTTCTTTGCTTTACTTTCGGATCCACAGACTTTTTGAGAGGCATCGGGGGTACCTGAATGGGATAATGCTATGGAGGAAGAATATTCTTCCTTAATAAAAAATCACACTTGGGACTTGACTTCACTTCCTAAGGGAAGGAAGATGGTTCGATGTAGGTGGATATATCAGACCAAGTTTGCAACAGATGGGTCGATTGATAAATACAAGGTGCAACTGGTCGCCAAGGGTTTCTCACAGGTGGCAGGGATTAACTACTCAGAGACCTTTGCACCCATTGCAAAGATGACTTCTATCCGAATCACCTTGGTTATTACCGCAACACATGGTTGGGATGTGCACCAGATGGATGTGAAGAGTGCATTTCTTCACGGAGACCTAGAGGAGGAGATCTATGTGGAACAATCGCCAGGATTTGTTCAAGATTCTTCCTTAGTATGCAAACTTAAGAAATCTATCTATGGCCTCAAATAGGCCCCTCAGGATTGGTATGCCAAGATGGATTCCTTCCTTCTCATAGCGGGTTTCACTAGGTGCCATTCTGACCCCAATGTCTACTTCTTATGGCAGGATGATCGCTCTTGATTCTGGTGCTTTATGTTGATGACCTTTTGATCACTGGGAGTTCTTCATCGGCTATTGCAGTGGTGAAGGCATCTCTCTAGGATAGATTTGACATGATAGACTTGGGTTTGTTGCACTACTTCCTTGGCATCGAGATCTCATAGTCAGATTCAGGGATTTCTCTTGCACAACCTAAGTATGCTCTTGACTTATTAGCTCAATTTCACATGGTTGATTGCAAGCCATCTCTGACTCCCTTTCTATCAGGAGTCAAGCTTGAGGCTGACTATTCTTCACCATTGGTTGATGCCACTCAATATCGACAACTTGTTGGTAGTCTCATCTACTTGACTCACACTAGGCCCGACATATCATATATAGTGGGAGTTGTCTCCAGATTTATGCAGGAACCTCATGCACTGCATTGAAAAGCAGCTAAGAGAATCTTGCATTACATACAGGGTTCACATAGATACGGGATTCATTACAGATTTGACATAGAGGTTGACTTGGTTGGATATATAGATTCAGATTGGGCTAGTGATTCACATACTCGCAAGTCCACTTCTGGTTACAGTTTCTCTCTAGGTTCTGGTCCTATCAGTTGGTCTAGCAAGAAGCAGAATGCTATTGCTATATCATCCACAGAGGCAGAGTACAGGGGAACTGTTAATGTAGCTACTAAGGCTATTTGGCTTCAGGAGATACTTTTTTGAGTTTGGCATTCCTATCAGGCAGCCTGCCATCATTTATTGTGACAACCAGAGTACCATTCAGATTTGCAAGAATTCGGTTCAGCACCAGTAGACCAAGCACATAGAGATTTACATGCATTTCATTTGGGAGCTTATTCATAGTCAGGTCATTGACTTGATATTTTGCCAGTCTTTGGAGCAGGTTGCAGACATCTTCACCAAACCTTCACCGAAAGAAAGTTTATTAATCTATGAGCTCTTCTAGGGGTGCGGTCCACATCTGCAGTAGCATCATCTTCAAGGGGGCCCACTAGCCTCTTCCTTTATTTTATGTCTCTCTTTTTGGGGGAGAGTTTTTTCCTATGGGTTTTCTCCTTTTCTCTATCTTATGGGAGATTGCATTTGTACATGGGTACCTCATCAGGCCTAGTTGTTGGGACCCATTTTATATTTCCACACTACCCACCTAAGCTGCGCTTATGGGGGGTATTAGTGTAGGTTTTTATTTTTCCCTATTATTTAATTAGGGAAATTATATGTTTGTGCATACATGGAGTTTTCTTACATTCGTGGGATAGGCTAACTTATGTGGATATGTGTGTCATAAGTGTCATAAGAATGTCATAAGTAACTCATTTGACCAGCTATTTCAGGTATGGGAGTTACTTCTCTATTCTTAGCACCTTATCACCACATTTCATGGAGGAGTTACAGTCTATTCTTGGGGTTCTTTGACCACCTTTTATGGAGGAGTTACTTACGTGCTCTCCTATATGTATTATTCACTTTGGCCATCTTATGTTAATGAAATATTGGCTTTTCTCTAAATTGTCTATGCAATTGTCTCTTGTTTGATTTCATTTACTTTAGCATTTTGTGGCATTCACTTGCTTCGTCCCGTGCAACCACGACTCGTGCATCCTCGTTATTCAAACCTTGGCAAATCCTCCAATACACACATACCCATGTTTATCATTTATGCTACATTACTACAATTCCACATACATTGAAGGCATATTGTTTGCTTTCCCTTTTACTTACATTATGCTTTTTCACTTTGTTGAGAATTGTTCGAATCCCTCCAAATTCTTCTATTTTCAAAAGCTGCGCTTATTATTATTTGCAATTCTTATATATTGTAAAAATAAAAAATAAAAACAAATATGACAAATTTAAAAACTTTGAAAATATGGCCAATTTTTTTAAAAAAATATATATTTTCAAAAAATTCAAAATTATAACCTAAAAACATTTTTCAAAATATGATAGTTTACTTCTCTACATATGTTATCTATTTCATGTTGGTAGATATATATTTCATCTTACATAATACTTTTCACGAGATATGTGAGTGTGATATAGGACATACTATGGCATGGTTCTTTATGTCAATCTTCCTTCACTACCCAACAACCTTGCTAAGTTGGGGGAATCACTTTGTTTATATGAGACAATTTAATATGTTGTATCTATCCACAACTTTCTTTACCATGACAAGCTATATATCATACAAATGTCTTTCTAAATCACTCATGCTTTTCAATTGTGTTACTTAAATATGCTATTTGCTAACAATGACATGGATCCATATGATGGATGTAGACTACTTTCATTTACACTATGTTTCTTTTTAAATATTAATGCACGATAAGTTACAACTTGGTTGCTCATTATATGTGGTCCATAGCCTTGTTTGTACAATATTTACATATAATTGATTGTGTGAAACCATCTTGTCACTTATCTCTAGGCCCTTAACCTTGTGCGTATGTGACATTTACTTGTCCACTCTATGTGGCAATAGTGCCTTACACGTGCTCTTATATACAAGTTACATGACAATGTACGATATTACTTGTGTTTATTACTTGTTACTATGATGCCATGATTTATATCAGGCATTGCTACTACTTATTGCATATATTATGGTGTCATGATCTATGTCTTGCACATACTACTTATGTGCTTCAATGCTTTATCTATCTAACATACTTTCAAAAATACAATTCAATGTTTCATCTTAAACTACAATGTAAATATAAATTCAATTATGCAAATACTACTACATAATTATATTTTTGACTATATTTTACAATTCTCTTTTGAGATAAGTGACTTGCAGGCTACTTCTCTCATCTCAAAATGGAGACATCACAATAGGTTTTTCTTAGGGATACAAGTCCTCATGAATAATTTTTAAAATTATGACAGTGTACAAATTTTAATGTTATAGTTGATTCAAAAGTTTCAATACAAATTTATATATACTTGATGCATATGCACAAAAAGTTGTAAAAAATTTAGATTACAAGCTTCAAAAGTTTCAGATTAGAAGTTGTCAGAATTTCAGATTACAAGTTTCAAAAAGTTGCAAAATTTTAAAAACACTCAATATAAATACAATACAAACATATGGGGCATGATACTTGTTCATGTCCATGTTTCTAATATGACATTCTTTAAAATTTCAAGTTTCAAATATAATTTAGATACGTTTGCAGTGACGTGATTTGTCTTAAGGTTGCAAGTGGGCCATGTTAGAGTCTAGTGACACTCAATGTCTATGATTGCACTTTTTAAAGATGTATCGAGCCATACTTGGTAGTCCCTGCCCCCGTCCTCCCTTCAAATATTTTACAGAGCACTCTATAGTTATATAAGATTGAGAGCATACATTCTTTCCAACTCAAGAGCATTATAAGGTTTTTGAAATTTAGACTTGATTACTCTTAATTCGTCACAGGTTCAACAATTCTTCAAATGTTTCAACAAGGGGAAAAACACTTCTCCACTTCCAAGTTATAGGGCAACCATATTGCATACTCTTCTTCTAGGTATATACTTTCCTTGCTCTCTTTTCAAAATTTGAAATTTAAGTTGCAAATTTTCAATATTTTAGATATGGACAATAACTACTTTCAATAGCATTGTTGTAGGTTTCACATTAAGAGATCTTGTATGATCAAGCTTTGCATTAAAAGATAGTGTATGAATACACTTAGGTTTACATCTGCTTTAGTCATTTCATTTAATTGCATCATTAAAATAAAGAGGGGGCACATGTAAACATTCATATTTAATCACTAAATGGTTGATAATACTTATTATTGACATCCATATACCTACTTGGTATACTTGCTATTTCACTAACTTACAATCTATACTGAAGCCTTCTCTGTCTTGCGAACATTGAAATAATCATACATATATCCCTATTTCTATCACATTTATTTCTATTCACCTTACAAACCTTTAACACACTGAAAAATTCTATAATAAAAGGACAATAATATATTGCAACCCTATCCAACTAGTGCAACCTTGTTACAATCTAATGATTACTTTTTAAATTCAAACCATTTAATAGTACCCTACCTGTGTACTTTGTAAGATTAGTTAGTAAAAATATTTCAAAGATTTGAAATATTCCTTTATATAAACATATCAAGGTATTCACTTAAAACCCTTTTAACACACCGAGTTCAACTTACCGCACACTAAATAAAAAAGCATCGACTCTCAGGTATTTTTTCCTTGATAGGTAGAGGTGACCGTCAAATTGCAGACCTGACCGGCAGTGCCGTTAATAATCTTTATATTGAAATTTATATACTCTTTATAAAATTTTAGGATAACCCGGAATAACTTGCAGCGAATTACCGAAAGATTAAGGAAACGGTGGGAGGAAGGGCTTTCTCCCAGAGCTCTGGAAGGGCTGCCGCGGAGGTTAAAGAGACAACTTTCCTCTTATTCATTTTCCCCATCTCAGACTCTGTAGCTGTTCGCCCTGCAAAGCAAAGGAAAAGAAAAGATGATGTTCGGATTGAACTCTAATGTCATTGGATGGCCGGCAATATACAACACAATGATACATTTTCATTCTCAGCCCCCTCGCCGATCATTTATGCGTCTCAGAAACCATTTCAAGGCAACCGGACCTTCAAATAATGCTGGCGGTAAAGGAGACGGTTAGTTATTATTTCCTTTTGCATCTTTTCTTTTCTTGCATTCAATTTTATTTCGCTAGTGATTTTTTGGTTTGCTTAGCCAGTGTATGTCACACCCAGCTGGTTGGATATGGTGTTTTACCTACTTTCAACATCTAATCATATCTCCTGGTATTGCAACCATAGTAACCGCATTCGCCAAATTTAATCGTAGAAGTTTGAAATTTGCCAAACGATAAGAAAATCTTTGAAACTCGTTCAAACTCGTGATTAAATTTCGGGATTAAATTCAAGATTAAATTTGTTCAAATTCGTGATTAAATTTGTGGTTCGGTATCCAACATACTTATCATAGTTTGTTTATTTCAATCAATTTAGGATAAATTATGGAGTTTGAAATTTTGGACAGATTCTATTCTATTTGAAAATGACATGAAAAACCTCAGTCTGATTTTCCTTGTATGCTTTTGTTTTGAGTCATTGTAGAATTTAGGAAAGCAGATTATCATTAAATCATTTTGAACAAAACATTAATAACTTTAATGAGATACTTGGTGGAAACTTGAAAGTTATTCTGACATGTTTATTTATATGAAATGTGATATTTTTTTAATGGTAGGTTGGTATATTTTAAAAAATAAGTATATTTCTATTAGCCGAATTTTATTATGATTTTTATTTCAAATTTTTTAGTTCCAAATTTTTTCCTAATTTTTTCCGAAGCGAATTCAAACACAAATTCAGATGTGGTGACTATGATTGCAACCCAAACCTCTATTATGAAAGCTCCCATACTTTTACCCCTCGAACTCATCCCATTGATAATTATCTTATTTTTTTCCCAGGGTTTTGAGTGTTCTAGTATTTACTTTTAATATTTATTTTTGCTTATTAAATCTTGTGTGAAGTTATGGGCCACCCTGAGGGGTAAGCTTGCCCCACATTCTTAAGGTTTCTAATGTATTGCTACAATCTCAACACATGCATTGCTGTTATGGGCTGCTTTATTCATTATTGCAATGAAGGAGATTTGAACCCGAGCAACAATCCTGCTAGTGGCCCCATGATCATTACACCACGACTCCTTGGACTCTGCCATTGGCTTGTATGTTCTAGGGTGTGACGTTGTAATGTCCCCAAATTGGAACAAAGGCTAAAAATAGTAATATCTTTCAAACCCCAATCCAAATGACACATAAACTGAATTTTGAAATATAAATCAGCAAGTACACAATTTAGAATTTATTTGCAATTTTCCACTCTTCACACATAAATTGCCCAAACCCTAGGTGACTAGGGTTTTGTGGTGATTTCAGCCCCTAAAACACCAAAAATTGTGAAAATTTGTAGGAATGTAGGAAGAAATACAATTGATTTATTTTCCCAATTAGATTTGGCAAAAACTGAATTTCTGAATTTATATGGTGAAAATACAGTTGAAACTTGTAAATTCTATAACTTGCAAGATATTTGGAATTTCTGAGCAAATAATAGCTTGAACTGAAGATAAAATTATGCTCTTTTAATTGAAATAAAAATTAGAATTTTCCAGCCACTGAAAGACTCCCAAATGATGCCCCGAAGTTATAAAAACCCTAGTCTTTCCCTCAAAATTAAACAAATAATTAATGGATATTTTCTAGGCATAGATTAGCCCCAAAACATGCAAACATATCTCAAAATAATTTGCTTCACCAAAAAAAACTGCACAAAAATATTCAAAACCTTATGAGAGGGTTTCCACCATAAATAAGCCTTCCGAAGATGATTTCTTACACCACCAAGCAAGTCGTCCAAGTGGAAGTCAAAAACCTTCCTTCCTAAGCAATTCGTCACACTTGCAAACCCTCCAACAAGTTTGCCCAAGTCTCTCAATCCAAATCGCCACACGTTGAAATATTAAATGCAAATTTAAAATAATCTTCAAAAGAATTGAACACAATTTCCAAATCAATAGGTGGTGTTGATAGACACCATTTGTAGAACATTCAGTAGAACTTGAAGGGTAATATTCTTCAAGCGTCTACCTCCAATAATCAAGCTTGACATACTTGATCATCGAAGCTTTGATCATCAAAGCCAATAATCATATGCGCATAATTTTCAAATGAATCTTCCTTCTCCTCAAATACCCTCCTCCAAATATAGCGCTCCAAAATAGAAAGAGAGGGTTAACTTAAAAATCAATTTAAGTCTTATAAGCCAAGACCCAAAACTCCCCCCACTTAAGTGAAATATATATAAAGTATTTTTTCTCAAACATAACCCAAAATTAGAAATATAAAGTACCTTTTTCATTAATAACTCTTCACAAGTGGTCCACTATGTCCCAAAACCTTCTTCTACCCTTAGCCATTGGAAACAAAAATGGGCTAAGAGTCCCACAATGATCTTAATAAAAATGGGGACATTACAATCCTCCCGCCCAAAATTGCTTGTCCTCAAGCAATTACAATATTCAAAGAGGTGCCCCAACTTACCTTATGATGCAATGTCCACTTGAAATTTCTTCCCACGGAAAAAAATCCTCAATTGGCCTTTTCATACTGTTGTACCTGTATTGTGGGGGCTGCTCCCAAGTGCTAGAAGGGTCATCATAGCCTTCCAAAGGCTCCACATGTTCTCAATCAACCACCCCTTTCAATACCAAGTGGTGGATGAGGAAACTCCTTTCTCTTATATCCTCCAAGGAAGTGATATGTGGCCAAAAGTTGGAATAAAAAACATAATATAATTTGATTACCTTGCTGCCACAAGGGTAATGACCCCTAAATGCCATGCTACAACCTTCCAATCAAGCAAAAAGAAAACAACAAGGTACCTATCTTGATGTGAAGCCTCAAAGACATATCACTCTCCATATACAATCATCTTTGTGCAACCCATTGACCTTCCAAAAGGCTGCTCCTTGTTAGTCATCCCATGCATGTATGAGACACTCCAAAAACTTCTCAATAGCTCCCAAACACTCATCAAATATAGTTGTTCATGCATGTATATCCCTGATTTTTTATGTTGACTAAATCTGAAATTGATATATGCACACTTTTCTTCATACTGAAATCTGAACTTAATGATTAGAGGACTGTAATTAGGCCTTTCAGCCTTGCAAGTGCCCAAAAAACTCACCCAAGTTTGGAGAAAAAAATAGCAACGAACTTCTCTTGAATAAAATCTTGGATAGGAGTGTCATATAGATGCAATCCTCCTTGTATGAACCTTTTTATGTGTGCCATGTATCCTCTCATTGATTTCCCTTTATTGATATCTTTGTGCATATATAAAATACATTGTAAGTCAAACAAAACATTCCCTTCAACCATGAGAGGGTGCTGCATTTTTCTTATGCTCTCCCAGCTTTTGTCATGCATGAGGAGTTCCCAATTATGAGCATTTTCAGAACATGCTATGGGCTGGAATATATCAAAAAATCAGACTTCTCACCCTTATGGTGTTGTTTTATGTACATGCTTATTTCCGAATTTTCTTGATGACAAGGTCTAAAATTAACATATGCAATCTTTCCTGTATCCACAAGCCGTAACATGCCACAAAATTCAGAATTCTTTACTTCAAAACACAGCTGTAGATAGCTCTCTAATTTGATTTTTTTTGGACACCAAACTCAGAATTCGTACTTGCATTTGTCCATTCTTCTATGTGCTGGAAAATGTCAAAAAATTTCATATTCCTCCCCTCCAAGGGCTGCTGTATATGTACGCTTAAATCTGATTTTCTAAAATGGTAAA
This sequence comes from Torreya grandis, assembly GCA_037957365.1. Lineage (NCBI taxonomy): Eukaryota > Viridiplantae > Streptophyta > Pinopsida > Cupressales > Taxaceae > Torreya > Torreya grandis. The sequence continues at coordinate 783,988 of JARHVA010004421.1, forward strand.
AATCAGAAATTTCATTTACATTTCCCTCCCCATTTTTTGATTGTTCTAGGCTCCAACAAACCTTATGAATTTCTTCATGCCAATATGAAGCTTCTTAAGTATGCAAAGAATACAAGTGAAATGCTTCCAACATACTTTGAACATGCCCTACCATGTGAAACTCCTTTTGAAAAGTCTTCAATATATGCAAAATGAAATCCAACCACGACTGTCCTTCCTCATGATTTATATGCAAGTAGGCTATCAAATAGTCATCAAATGAGTGCTCCCAACGTGATGGAATATACTGTTGTTTCATACTTACATATTTCACCTTCTTCTTGTGTAAGTCGTGATCCAAAAAGACATCAATTTTAAAACTTAGGAGCAGCTGGAAGTATATCATAAAATCAGTCATATAGCTCCATTGAAGGGACTGTAGAAGATTGCTCAACTCAGAATTTTTGGTGGCAACAATTTCAGAGTTTGCACCAATAATTTTAGAATTTGCCCATTGCTGTAATGTGTCAAGATTTCTGATTTTTGTGAAGAGTTTGGACAATGAATATGATAAATCAAACTCAGAATTTTCTATGTGCCAATGAGACCAAACCTTCTTCACAATCTCCTCTTTCTCTACCTCATAGCTTTCCGAATTCATCAAGCTCCTCCCCCTTGAAGATGGGTGGCATCTAACATGCCCAAATGGTTGCTCATATTTGAAAATCATAAAATGTCTTGCATTTTTTATGTCTATTGCAACTGGTTCCCTTATTGGTCCTACACATGAGGCAATCATGTTAGAAAAAACTTCAGTGTTTAGCAACACTTCTAGAATGATGTTACCATGCCGCATGAGCATGATATGGATCTTCTTTTCATATCCTATCTTTTTCTTGTCATCGCTGTAGTGTGCTTTTTTTCCCTCCCCATTTCTCCTTGTGGTGAGAAATCGATTACTACATACTTGAACCACTCCTATGGTGTTGAGGTGTGAAAAACACACCTTCTTAGGGCCCATGCTTTCCATGGTGATAAGGAACTTCAAGGAATGCAAACTGAAAATATTAAAAACAATAGTTACTTTGATCCAAATATCATGATGATTCTTGCTTACCTCCCTTATGTTGACTCAAAACATACTAGCCTTACTAATCTTGTAGAGATCACTTGGATCCCATATCCATGATGGATATTTGTCATGTTCCTTCCTTGAATTTGCTTTGAAGACTTCTTTTTCCCATTGAGTGCCCTTCACCTCCACCTTAATGGTAGTACAAGGTACATCACCAAGATAATGAAAGAACCAATTATGGAGAGAAGACAATGAACACTTACCAAGATGATCACACACTTGCTTACTCATACATATATATGATTTTCCTACTTCCATATCCATTTTGATTGTATACAAGCCCATCGAAGTGTTCTTTCCCCTCAAGCATTTTCTCATCTTATTGTGCATTGATCTATCATGAAGCCCCTTTGTGCCAACCAACCTTGTCACATCTTGTACTTCCTTTTCACTTGTGACTAACAATTGTTCTTTCAAAACTCTTTTATCAATTCTAGAGTTATGTAACAAAGATAAAAAATCATTAGAACAAAAACCAATAGTACTATCCACAACATACCTCTTCATTAGATCATTCATGAACATCTTGGTTTTTTTGACTTCTTCAAAATCTTCTTTTTGAATTTCAAAATTTTGAGTTCTTGGCTGCCCCAATGTACCAAGTATTTCTATGTTGACCTGTCACTTGCAGCCCTCATCGCTGCTCCAAAAACTCAGATTTTTGGGGTTCAATCTTCCTCTTTTCAAACTGTTCGATGAGCCTTTCACCAAGTTTCTCATGAGTCTTGATGAGGTCATGTCCTTGTGTCCTCAGCTTAAGTTGCCACCAATCAAGGGCAGCCCCTTCCAAGTTTTGTGTGACGAATTTTAGAGCTTGCTTCTCACCTCTGAGCCTCAATTCAAGGTGTTCATTAACTTTGTTTACCCATGCCCTATTTGAAATACCTAGATCTCCATCAAAGGTTGGGAGAACAATCCTCCCTAAGTCATCATGCATAACTATGTGCCCATGGTGTCCTTTGCCATACCTCAAACCTAACCAATACTCAAAACTTCTTTCCTTCCTGTATTGTGGTGCAAGTTTCAAATATTTATCATAATCCTCCATCAATTCCCAATTGATAAAGGGTTCTTCCTCCCTTTCAAGGGGCTGGTTCCCTTTCATGCCCTTCATTGTTTGAAGGAGTTTCTAAAGTTTCTGTCAATCGCTCTTGGGTTTGAGCAAACCTCTTAAACTTAGCATTGTCCATGTTTCTGAATAACCCTTTCATCCCACAAATGGCAAAGAAATTGGCTCTGATACCACTGTAATGTCCCCAAATTGGAACAAAAGCTAAAAACAGTAATATCCTTCAAACCCCAATTCAAATGACACATAAACTGAATTATGAAATATAAATCAACAACTCCACAATTTAGAATTTACTTGCAATTTTTCATCTTTCACACACAAATCACCCAAACCCTAGGCAACTAGGGTTTTGTGGTGATTTCAGCCCCTAAAACACCTCCAAAAATTATGAAAATTTGTATGAACGTAGGAAAAAATACAATTGATTTATTTTCCCAATTAGATTTGACAAAAATTGAATTTCTAAATTTATATGGCGAAAATACTGCTGAAGCTTGTAAATTCTATAACTTGCAAGATACTTGGAATTTTTGAGCAAATAATAGCTTGAACTGAAGATAAAAATATGCTCCTTAAATTGAAATAAAAATCAGAAATTTTCAACCATTGAAAGACCCCCAAATGATGCTCCGAAGTTTTGAAAACTTTAGTCTTTCTCTTAAAATTAAGTAAATAATTACTGAATATTTTTCAGGCATAGATTAGCCCCAAAACATGCAAACATACCTTAAAACAATTCGCTCCACCAAGGAAAATTGCACAAAAATATTCAAAATCCTATGAGAGGGTTTCCACCATAAATAAGCCTTTCGAAGATGATTTCTGACACCATCAAGCAAGTCGCCCAAGTGGAAGTCAACAACCTTCCTTCCCAAGCAATTCATCACACTTGAAACCCTCCAACAAGTTCGCCCAAGTCTCTCAATCCAAATTGCCACAAGCTGAAATATTAGATGCAAATTCAAAATAATCTTCAAAGGAATTGAACACAATTTCTGAATCAATAGGTGGTTTTTTTTAATAAAAAGGGTAAAAATATATTAATAAAAGAACAAGAGCATTACAAGAAGAACGGGGGACCGAAATCCTCAAAGGAAAACAACAAGCGCAGAAAAACTAGGGACGAACCCACCTATATGTTGATATGAGCCTTCTTATCTTCCTCCAAAATACGTTCCAGATTAAAGTGAAGCTCCGGGGAGAGAGACTCCCAATCCTCAGAATTACCACCATCTAAATGCTCGGACGCCCATTTTGCCAAACAATCCGCTGCTCTATTCCATTCACGGGGAATATGAACAAACCTAATTGTATCCATGAGCGAGCTAATCCTCAAAATCTGCTGCACAATCCCAGCCAATTGCCAATTGACATCTAGCACTTTCCTCTTAACAAGCAGGTTGATCACGACTTGAGAATTTGATTCGCAAATGATCTTATGCCAACCCAACGCCTGAGCCTTCTCAAGAGCATAGAGAATAGCCTGGCCTTCCATCATGTTGTTGGTTTGCGTCCCCTCATGGACTGCAAAGAGAAAAATCACTGTACCTTCAGAGTCTCTGCCTATCCCACCAGTACCCGCAAGGCTGGGATTGCCCTTGGAAGAGCCGTCCGTATTGATCTTGAGAAACCCATTGGGAGGGTATTGCCACTGACCGTCTCTATGAATCTTCTCTTTGCCTTGTCGACCTCTCCTGACACAAGCCGAATTACCTGCAAAGCGCTGGTATTCTAGGCGCGCCACCACCTCAGCGTCCTGCTTGGATAAAGGGAGACGAACCTCACTCTTGGCCTGCATAGTCTCCTGAATCATCCCTACGACTTTCTGCCATACTTGTTGCGCCATAATCCTCTCATTCCGGAATATCCACTTATTTCTCTCCAATTAGAGCTGCCATAGCAAAAAGATGGGCCCCCCTAACCAAACATTCTGCAGAAAAGCCGTCTTTGAGGGGGGTTCGCCCACGCCACTCGAATCAATAGGTGGTGTTGATAGACACCGTTTGTAGAATATTCAATAGAACTTGAAGAGTAACATTCTTCAAGTGTCTACCTCCAATAACCAAGTTTAACATACTTGATCACCCAAGCCAATAATATATGCGCATAATCTTCAAATGAATCCTCTTTCTCCTCAAATACGCTCCTCCAAGTGTAGAGCTCCAAAATAGAAAAAGAGGGTTAACTTAAAAATCAACTTAAGTCTTATAAGCCAAGACCCAAAACTCCCTCCACTTAAGTGAAATATATATAAAGTACTTTTTTTCAAATATAACTCAAAATTAGAAATATAAAGTACCTTTTTCATTAGTAACTCTTCACAAGTGGTCCGCCATGTCCCAAACCCTTCTTCTACCCTTAGCTATTGGAAACAAGAATGGGCTAAGGGTCCCACAAGGATCTTAATAAAAATGGGGACATTATAGAAGTTAGAATCTAAGGCTAGTAATTTTCGTTTTTGTATATTTTTCTGGAAAAGATTAGCATGTGGCATGGAATTGCCATCTTAGATGCAACATTTTAGAATGGTTTTCAGGCAAGGGAAAAAAAACCGAACATGAGTTGTGTGGCATTTATGATTACCTACTTATATAAATATTGCTTCTTAGCCATAAATTGACTAAATTGCACCTAAAATGAAATGCAATAACTCTGAACAATAAATCAGATAGGGTTGACAGTGATCGTAAGTAACAATGAAATGATAGTTAAAGTGCTTGTTTTTTGGAATTTAAGTGAAACTTGGCTTGAGGTGAGCACTTCTTGCACCAATTAGGGTTGCAACTTGGCTCCATGTTGTGAGAAAACTCACGATTGACAATGGTTTATGTGCTTTGACTAATGCTCTGTATGGGAGGGATACAAAACTTTTTGTAGAAAATGGAGGGAATGAGAATGTTAGAATGAGCACTAGCATGTGTTATCGCAACGACCATACTTATTTGGCTTGGAAAAAGCTGAAAGATTCTTATCTCCAAAATTAGAAAAACTTAATTCAAGAATTAGGGCTGTAAGTGATATTCGAATCAGGTTTGTAACTGAGCTTATTTCAACACAAGGAATTGAAGAAATTTTCATCTCTGAACGAGTAAACTGCAATGCAATAATGATCACTTTTGTATAAAATATAGATGCATCTAAGCCCAGCTGAGATAATAAATTGGAATGCCAACATGAAATGTGAGAATTGAAATTTCCTACAGTTGTGTGTTATGCCCTTAATCTTCCTTGTCATTTTTTTGTTGGGTTTTGGAGCAACCGACTTGTTGTGGATATAACCTTTGATTAAGCAATACGGTTTTTTATAGATTTTATAATTTCTAGGAAGTTGGCTTCATTAGTGTTTTGGGGTTGCCCCACCCTTATACCTTCTATAGATAGAGAACTAGATAGTCATTGGTTAGGCATCAAGTTGTGTGTTTTACTATTAGCTGAGTGCTTTTAGGATGCCACCCCCTCCAAGTGGCTATAATTTTGTTTTGTACTTCATCACTTGTCATTTGTTCATCTACAATTCGGTTGTTAGATCGACACACTTCATCTGTTTCATTGCTATACGAGGATATGTTTTGCTACTATCCCATGTTCTGCTATTTGTATTGTGCAAATCTGATTTGTTTTGTTATTTGTTTTAGATAGATACGGGGTTTTTGTGTGGCCCCCAGCCATACAGGTCAGCTTTTTGACTGGAGCCAACGGAACCAACGTGGAACACAAATGGGAGGCCCAAGTCCCCCTTACATTGAATACCACCAATACTTAAATCACCATCAGCCACCACGGGCCAACCTAAATCACCAATGGCCACCACCGGCCTACCATCCTACAACGGGATTTGAACCTGGGTGGGGCTAGATACAACCAAGCCACTTAACCAATGCACCCACATCCCATCGGCTGATTTGTTCTGTTATTATTATTGGTCAATCTATTAATTATTGTGCGATTACATACTTATTGGATAAAGTAATATCATGACATTATGTTCTATTCCTACAGCAGAAGTAGCATAGGGTAAGATAAAACACCCACAAGAGTTGTTTGAGACAACAAATATTTGATCGATACACGGACAATGGAACGACATATGGTATTTCAGTACTCTGCGTTTCAAAAAGGGTGTTTTACTAGCAGATTCAGTGTCTTTATCCATGAGTGGGTTTTATTTTTAAAAACTAATTGGTAATCTAGCTAATGTTTGCCAATTCATGTAAAGCTCATGAGACTATTTCCCTTCTTAATTTGTTTTGTCCTTAAAGCATAGGTGGAATCGGTGTTCCCAAGACCAACAATATATGTTTAACTGTTAAGATGATCAAAGGACTCATCATTTTCCTGCTTATCAAGGGGATAAATGTTTAATCAAATGGCTGAGCGAAACACAAACAAAACAAGAGTTAGGAAGGTTCAGATAAGGCATGTTTTGTATAGGTTGAGCGTCCATTAAAAATCCAAATCTATGAGAAATTGTCGTGAAATGTCCACATCTACACACACTATAGCATTTGGACCCATTGAGGGCATACCTCTTTCTTCATCAGCCAAATGGCCGTGATGTCTTTTCAACAGGGTCTCTAAAATGCTCTAGTAGGTGGGAAACTCCATCCAAAGAGGTTACATGTACCAAGATGTGTAATCTGGGTTGAAGCTTTTACACCAAGGTTACACATACATAAGTTCATCTGTTATCATCCACACACTGTCTCAAGAAACTGCTTGGTCTGTATCTTCTGTATCATTGACAACATAAATCTGACTCTTACCAAGTAATCAAGAAGACTTCGCTCTCCAACCTCTAGGTATCCTCTTATCAAATAGAGAAAAATCTAAACAATGTGACAAGGTGTAATTTATGAGGACACTCAAGGAAAAGGCAGACATGGAAAGCTTTGTAAAGTGTAAAGAGCATCCCTTTAAACAATCTTGAAACCTTAGCATGAACTGGTAGGTATGGAATGGAACAACTCTTGAAAGAACCAATGTGTACTTGTGCAAAACCCTATAGAGAGTTGCCTCCAACAGATAGAAAACGCTTGAGCACGAAACACCCTATTAACACTCGAAGAATGAGGAAGACTCTAAACGCACAGGATGTAGACACATCAAGGGATGAATGACTCCACAAAAAATCAAGACCCATACTCCTAGGCTTGAAATACTTTGTAAAGAGGATGCGTTAGAAAATGTCTTCAGAAACATAGTTGAATAACAGAAAGGGTATTCCCTAGCTTTGATGTGCCCTTGATATTCTCCTTTTTATTTGGAAGGTCTTAGATGAAATAAGACTCCAATAACGCGAGGGAAATATTTTGGAATGATAAGTAAGCCTCCAACCTTTACATACCTTATAGAGAGAATGCACCAGAAAATGTCTTTAGAAATACAGTTGAATCATAGAAAGGGTGTTCCCTAGCTTTGACAACCCTCGATATTCTCCTATTTAGTTGCCAGGTCTTAAATGAAATAAGACTATTTTAATACGAGGGAAATATTTTGGAATGACAAGTCTACAACTTCTACATATAAATTCTCTTTATGCCACATATTTTTACATTCATATTTTCTTTATGTTACATATCCTTACATGCATATTTTATTTATGTCACATTCTCACCTAATATTCCTTTCTTGACATCTAAAATAAATTTTATTTCTCATCCTCATGATTACTTTTTTCATCTACTTGACACCGTTTGGCTTTCTTACATTTATTTTCCTAACGCCAAATGATTAATGCACCTAAATGAAAATGATACTAAAGTATATGTCATAAGATATATGATACCTATATGCACCTATCTCAGCGATATCATCAACTCAAAGTATCTGAGTGTTGTCATACGGGGAAGAACTCTTAAGCATTGTTATGAACTTCAAAAACTTCTCTGTACACATGTTTTTTGAGTATTTTGGTTGGTTGATCATGGATTGTGCAGTACATGATTTCAAATTATCCATTGTGTATTTTTTTCTTGGAGGAAGTTCTGATGAATTGTTATATGCTTGGTATGAGCATGAAATTTTTTTTTTTGGCCAGCTTAATCATTTTTTGATTTTTGCAGAAATACTCATTACATTCGCATGTGGCAGTAGAATGTTAGGAGTCTCTTGAGTCACACTGCATTATGTGTGCCATTCACAGATGCCCTATGTTCAAGTTCTCTTGATGAGAGTGATATAGTTTGCTGCTTCTTGCTTAGTCAAGAAAATGTTCTATCAGTATCACCTATACCTATCCTATATACAGTGGTTCTTATTATGACTGTATTGCTAATGTGGATAAGTGGGTCATTAAAAGGAAGTCTAAGGTAATTTTTCTCATTTATTTGCCAACTTGGCCGACTTTATTGCCAGGTGAGCATCATTTAATGCATGGGACACCTATAAATACTTTCATTTGACTTCATTATATGCTACATCGGGATCAACAAAGTGGAATTAGGCAAAGATGGCGATTGTCCTTGAAACTTGAATCAGTGAGTCTACCTCTTGACTGTTCTGACTCCTGGTTTACCAAGTGTACTGCAAACACCAGTAAGGTCAGTTGGTGGCATCTGTGAGGTACTCATTTATGCTGTTTTGACCCCGCTGTGTTACAGATTTTAGACTGCTGACATCAACAAACAGAACTATGACATCAGATAGATATGTTATGACAACTGTGTGAGCCCTTTGACTGGAATTTAATTATCATAAGTGTATTTTGACCTGTAACCAATGCCATTTTCGAAACTATGAATTTGTTGACTGCTATCAGTGCCATGAGGAACTGAAGTTGTGGTTTATGAAGATTTGGCTGTGATGAGTGCCTGACTGTGAGAATTTCTGATTTATGATTATCACTGCCATCTAAGAGAGCGAGATTTGCAAAATTTATGGCTGAAGAAGTGTACAGGAAGGTCAGATCTCACAACTCATGGTGGTTGAGAATATGTAGAACCACTAAAGAGAAGCTGGTCTTTAGAAGAGGAATTCTCAACTGCTTGTCCTGAACTAATGGATGGAAATGACAAGGAGTTGTGACCTGCAGACCTGATGACAGCAGCAGGAGTGGTGGCCTTCCCTTTGGAAATTGTGCACAGGAAAATTTTCAAAAGAGGGAGGCTATATCGCTAGGAAGAGCTCATTCATCACCAGAAAAACATAGCGGGCGATAACTTGCAGGGCATTCAGAGTTCAAATCCATTTTTAGTTTCAATCTTGGACCTTGGTTAAAGCAACTTTAGAGTTTGTGGAGGAATATAACAGAGTACAGGTTTACTGTCAGATTGTTTGAAATCTCCATTCTTAGTTTTACATTATTTAATAGGCAAAGAGTTTTAAATGTAAGTTTAAGTATATCACGTACCTTCTAGTCTTGTTCTCTCGTGTTAGCATATTATAGGAAATGATTTTATTTCATATTCTATTAAAACAATGTACGTAATGTAATGGAACAAAGTTTGACCCATGTTTGACCCTACAGTATTAGCCTTTATTTGAACTTTGTAGCAATGGCAATAATGGTCTGATCAATCCATTATGTGATGCTTGTTTTGGGTGCCTATAACACGATCTCTCTTTTTATTAATTCCATTTGATTTACTTTTGCTATTATAAATAATTAGATTCTGTTGTCCATAGATTGGATCTTTGTTACTTTTTTCTTAACATCAGCAACATTTCTGTTGTTACTTGTAGTTGTAATTGCATTCTTTTTTCAAGTATTGTTAGTTTGTATTTAATTCACAGATAAGCTGATCTGTTGTATTTGTTCACTGGTTTAGCAAATCAGTTTTTTATACCTGGTGCAACAATGGCTACACTTGCAATGCTTGGTGTGCTTCATGGTCGTCGTTTGTACGAGGATAAAAAGGTGAGTTTTTCAAGAAGTAAGGAGATAGCCTTCTTAAACAAAGGACGGAACCAATGATTATTTATCTCACAATATGGATGATAATGCTATGTTTACTTTACACTGGACATGTACTTTCTTGATGCAGTTTCTGATTTTTTTTGAATATAGGTGTAATGCTTTTAATGTCAACAATTTTTCAGCAACATTAAGTTACACTTCATATTTAATAACGATAAATATCATGCATACCAGTAATGTGTTTTGACTATTCAGTATGTAACAATTGAAATACACAAACACATGCAATGAATGGCGGATTATTGTGTCAGTCACCGTCCAGAAATTATTTGAATATATTTTCCACTGGGTTTGGAAATGCACAATTTCAAGTAATAGTAGAGTTGCATGCTGTAGCAGATAAGTCTTCTTGTTCAGTGAAAATAATTAGACGTTCAAAGTCATGTTCTTTGCTATCAACTTATCTTGCATGCCATACTACATTTTCTTTTCACTGTTTCCTTCTTAAAATCACTCCCAGACCATCCTCATTTCTTGCTTCATCGATTCACTTCTGTTGTTATCCATTGTGTTCTTATCCTATTGCATGTTCCTTCTTATCCACTGAATGGTATGTCAAACAGCAATCTCTATTTCTTTATGGCTATCCTCTGTTCATTACTGTAAATTGTGGAACTGAGGCTGTTTTTTCCGGCAGTCATGTAATCTGGATTTGATTTGCAATCTGGTGGACAACACACAAAATGCAGAAACTGAATGTGTTTTGAAAGCAATCAAATGAAACAAAGGAAATGAATCCAATAAACATGGTAGATAATCAATGTAAATGAAAGCTTTATTGAGAATGAGAGTAATTTTGAGAAGAGATGTGAAGTTATAACACTCTGTTTTTTATATTGATATGACAATTCCTTATATCTATTTTTAGTAGGAAATGAAGAGTCTAAAAATAGAAAGTGAATCTGAAAAACTATGTGACAAGCATTCTCCCAAGAGGTTGAGAGGATCCCTTGGGACACGAAACTCATTTAAATCATCATTTTGGTTTGCAATTTTTTTTGGAATTTTCTAGGTTTTTATATTTCGCATTTTTCAGGTATTTCAAAGTGGTTGTTGAAGGTCAAACTTTCATTATTTTGTACACGCAAGTCTTTTGACTCAGTTCTCATCAACAGTGAAGCCCTTGGCAAGGTGACCTATTAGTTTTCCTATATTTTGTTAGAATTGTCCCTAACTGTCACCTGGATCAGTCATCCCCCCTTGGGAAGCAATGGGCTTCAAATGGGCTTCATTGCTTCTATTTTTGATTTCTGATGAACATAAGAACTTCTTAGTGCAGAAGTGATTCTCTTCCATTTATGAGGGATATTACATCTGAAACTCATTTTTGCTGATTGTGAAGATTTATGAGTAGGAATGTTAGCAAACCAATATGTACCTATGGTGGGTTGAGAAGATTCTTGAGTGTACCCAATACCGGCATTTCTGGGCTTCATTTATGCCCCAAAAAGTTTTCAAATTCCTTGAACATCTTTTCCAAGACCTCAAATGGTATATCCCTTTTCTTTTAACAACTTGAAACCAAGAATATGGGTCTTTTTCAAAACTGTCAAATGAATCTGATGTATGATCAAGGTGCTGGAAATCAGAGGGGCTTCTCTATGATATGGGAAAGTGGTTTTTCATCAAAATGCAATAGATCTACCCACACTACTTTGCAATAAGAATGAACTGGATTTACACTTGTACAACAGTAAAATCAGACTCAATTGCAGAAAGGAATATTTTAGAATAATTGAAAAGTGTGGGAGAAACAGGTACTGGAAAACCGGTCAAAACAACAAGGTGAACAAAATCTAGAAAACTTGGAGCAAACAAAGAATTTTTCCTGGATGGCTAGAATTGTAGCACTCCTTTAATGGCACTGCTAGAACCGCAAAAGTACATTTTTGGTAACTCTCAGAAATTGCAAAACCAATTTGATGACCTTGTTCCTTTGCCCTTGGGCTTTGAAAACCTTGCTTGCTTCGGTAGAGTTCCATACAAATCTCTAGGAAACTAATCTCCTTTTTCACAGCCCTAACAACTTATTAAAGACTAATAAAAAATCGGGGAGTCAATGAGGGGCTTGTGTTATCCCTCCATTATTATTAGGCCCATTTCTGGAATGAATTTAGAAGACAACTCTCAATGCACTTCAGAAGGAATTCGTAGATGCAAGCTCTAACCCCTCTACGACTTTTTGCACTAGCATGAACAAGTGACACAATGCAAATGAAGACTTCAGTCTTGAATCAAATTCTGCTCTTTCAATAAAATTTTGACTTTTGCTTTCAATTCAATTATCACTAGTGGCATTCACATTCAAATCATGACCTATATGCACTAATGCATTTGTGTATTTATAGACTTCTCAAATTCAAATTAGGACCCCGTTGGTGCACAATTCAACACACAACAGACGGGAAAGGCTGACAAAAGAGGAACATACGCCACGGGGGACCCAAATGAAGGTTCATAATGGCCCACAAAAAGGGCTCCAAAAATGTACTGGTACAATCTTGGCAGACCAAAATTGTATTGCTATGTTTCTAGAAAAAAGCCCAAAACAACAAGAAAACAAGGGGAGGAGAGAGAAAACTAGGATGAAAAGGAAAACATGAGGAAGGGGAAGGAAACAAAGCAAAAGACGGTCAAAACACAATAAAAATGTGCCAATTAGAGCCTAACAAACCGATAATTGACAAACACACAAGTACCCTAAAACAATGCAATTTGACAACTAAAAGTACCCCTAGAGCAAAATCAAGTGTCTACATAATGTCCCACATATCAAAGTAAAAACAAATGAGTTTATTTGTAGGGTTTGTAGAAGATGCCTCTATCTTCAAAATCTACAAGAGTTCTCAAAATTAGTATAGGAACAATGATGTAATAAAAGTCAAAAGAAAAGAGAGATAATTTGATTGCCACCGTGAAAAGTCATGAAGATCTTATAGCAAACATCTACGCTAATTTATTTGCGATATGGAAATTTGTGCTCCTGCAAACATTTAGGAAACACATGCAAGTGAATCAATTTCTATATAAATCCATAATCATGGAATTTCTGAAATCTAGGAAAGAAAATGAGAATACGAACAAATACACTTGGTTGTGCTGAAAATTGTGAACCTGCCTTAATGAATTCCATTTCTTGGAATTTGTGTTGTATATGAAAATATATGTGAGACCATGTGAAGTATATTGTGTACCACCATGTGATTGCTTCCATGTGAGGGAGCGGGGGAGAGTATGGTATATAAAAATATATGAGACCAAGTGAAGTATATTGTGTACCACCATGTGATTGCTTCCATGTGAGGGAGCGGGGGAGAGTATGGTATATACCACTATGTGATTGCTTCCATGTGAGGGAGCGGGGGAGAGTATGCTATATACTACCATGCTTCCATGTGAGGGAGCGGGGGAGAGTATGCTATATACTACCATGTGATTGCTTCCATGTGAGGGAGCAAGGGAAAGTATGTTATATTCCACCATGTGATTGCTTCCATGTGAGGGAGCAAGGGAAAGTATTGGAGATAAAAGAAGTTGATCATATGGCCCTCTTTTGAGGTATGGGATGACCCTTTGAAGCATATTTCTCAAAAGAAAGGGATTACACACACCATGTGTAAGATAGAAAAATAAAGCAATGATGTATGTCATACAAAGATATCATTGTGAAAGCATGTATGTCATAGATAAATGACCCCAAATGAGCTTGAAGTATAATCTATATAAGTGCAAGTGTAACATGGCCCTAAGTGAGCAAAATATAAGCAATGTAAGCACAATAACATGATGTCTTTCATGGACAACATATAAACCATAGTTCAAAATCTTGGCAATTTCTCGGTGTTTCTCGGCATTTATCTCTAGATGACTGCAAAACGAGAAAAATGATTTTTATTGTGAGACGAGAAATATTTTTTTCTCTGCAATTTTCGCTGAGTAATATCAGCAATTACTTGGCAAAAATCACTGATAAATCCTTGTCGTCTTGGCTATAATAAAAATATAATTTCAATGAAGTTATTACACGGATTTAACAAGGATTTATCAACGATTACTCGACAAAAATGGCTGAGAAATCCTTGTCGCCTCGGCTATAATGAAAATATATTTTCAACGCTATTATTACACGGATTTAACATGGATTTAACGAGGTTTTCAGGGTTTCCCAATATGTGATATTCTGAATTTATCGATATGTGGTTTTCTCAGTTTCCCAATATGTGGTTTTCATATTCATAGAATCACGACAAGTTGGCAACATTTTGCACATCATTGCAGGGTTTTATAACGAGATTGGTAAGTGACAAGTCATTGCGCTAAGCATTTTAAACTTTTTCCTAGCAGTGATTCGTGATTCCCAATAGTGTTATTATTGATCGTGTTAACTGTTAAGCGTTTTTCCCAACGTACAATGATTCGTGATGGCATTCTCTACATTCATTTCTCATGTCATTTAACAGTGTTTTACATTTAATTTAAATTTATTTTATGAAGTTATATGTTTTTAAAGTAGTGATAAAGTTGTTGAGAAATGCTGAGATCCGAGTCCTGGTTCAAATTTTGCCTTGTCGAGAACGAGATTTTGATCTCTGATATAAACAATGTAAGTACAATATTAATATTTCCCTCATGGCTAATATGTAATCAATGAAGCACAAAGGATATCATACCCCAATATAAACAATGTAGTTGTAGATATATCAAATAAAGCATTCACATGGAGCCTTTCCCCAATAAATGCATGATATGAATCATGGCAACGTAGGCATATAAAAAAGAATAATGATATAGATCATGGTATCAATCATACGATAATGCAAATTAGACAGAGCAAGCAAGTAAAGTACATAGTAAACACACCACACTTAGAGTAAACATGGCAAACAATGTAACAATATCACACATAGAAAACAATCACACACATGACACGAGGTACACAATGGAAGCAAGGAACTTATATCAAATGTAGGGCAAAGAAGAGAGGCACGCCAAATAGTAAGCATATGAAGTAAACACATCAGGCATAGGGCAAACAAGAAAGACACGCTAGACAATAACCACACGAAGCACATGTCAAACAGACTAGAATCAAAGCAACAAAGAGGAAGTGAAGCACCCATATAATTAAGCCCAAAACAACATTGAAGTCAAAGCAAGTACAACAGGAATATGAACATACACAAAAGCACTAAGCATGCAAAGATACACTCTAGGCAAGATAAAGCAAAATATGTATGATCACATGGAAGCTCAATATGATAAAGGAAATTGCCAAAGATAGAACCTAAAGCATTACTAGGAGATGCCTCCAAACTACCCTTAGAGAGAGCATGAAAGGTGTTGCCAACCAACTTTGAATTTATAATCATATGTATATACCTGTCGATCCTGCATCAATCTTAATAAGACCATCAATAGCATGTATGTAAGCAATATAACTCTATCCATAGGTAGACAATCTTGATATGTCAAGATACGTACCCATGTAAAACTCAAAGGTAAAGGCAGTTTTTTTCTAGAAGACAAATCAATCAAAGAAATCAGCCAATCACAAAAAGGAAGACAAAATACAAAATCAAGAAGAAGAAAGGAGGGGGGATTTCTACAAATCTACAAGTTTCATCAGGTTTGTGCATGTTGTGGTCATGTGGGGTATGTGGCCTCAATCTATAATGTGTTTCCATCATTTGGAAGCTTGCATAGGCTTTTGGGATGGGACACAACAAACAAAGGCAAGGGTGGCAAACAAAACAAACTAGCACAAGCAATCAAAGGAAAGGCTAAAAGAGTGAAGAAATATGTATAGGAAGAAGGAACTATATGAAGCATAGAAAATAGAAAGGAAGAACCTGAAGTAGATAAGTGGTGGAAGACATTGGAAAAGAAATCCAAAATAAAAGATAACTAACATAGGAGGGTAAAGCAGGAAGAAGGTAACTTCAAAATTTAAGACATAGGAGGACCCAAGTGGGTGAACAATCAGGGGAAAACTATGGAAGAAACAAGGGTTCCCACAAGCCACACACTAAACGAAGGAAGAAAAAAAACCAAAGCAAACAAGCAAGGAAAAAAAACAAGAAAGAAAAGTACTAAACCAAAGGAAACTATGTACAAGAAAATAGAGATATGTTAGGTGCAAACAAGGCTAACCGATAAAATCAAGGGAATCATCGTCATAATGTATATAAGTAGTAGCAACCATATCATCAAGAGTAAGATCAAGATGTGTAGGTGTGCACGAGTCTAAGAATCATCATTGTTATTATCATCATTGTAATTCATCATCATTTTAATCATCACCATACTAAGCATCTACTTTATTTGTTGTAGCTTCTTAGAAAGTAGCATGCTGTCTTATCACAATGTTAACTTGAAAAATTAGATCCTTTGTGGGCACTTTTTCTTGTATAGGCACAAGAGATTTCGATAAATCTACCTTAGTAGGGGAAACAGTAAATACTTGAACTTTAGGTTCACTTATTTGAGGTTTTATGATCAATTGTTTCGTTGGTAACTCCTTAGGTAAAACCTCATGTTGAACTTGTATTAGAGGATTATAAGTAGTGCCTTGAATAGTAATCACTTGATTGTTATGAGCAAATTTTAAGTATTGATGTGATGTTGATGGAATTGCTCTCCTTTGATTAATCCATGGTCTTTCAAACAAAACCTCTATGTCCCATTAGCTGGTAGTAGATGAAACCAAAATACGATGGTCTTAGGACCCATTGTGACAGACAATGTAATGACGACCTATTGATCCCCTCATATCCCCAAATAATCATGGTAGTGCCAGCTAAATCCCTTTGACATTATCCACGAGTAGTGACAAATTTATGCATGCATGCATTTATACTTCAATCATTATCAATCATAATTCCATTTGTTTCCCTTGAATGTGCACCTATGACAACTCAAATGAAAAGTGGTTCATTCTTAGAGTCATCTTTTGGAATTTCATGATCATAGAATATAATTGGAGGAGGATCTTATGCATTGTATTGACGTCACCTACAAATCCATGAAGTGGATGGGTTTTAAAATTTTGTGGTAGTTGTTTTTGAGCTACCATATAAACATTGTTGTGGTCTTTAGATTGTGTGGCATGATTTGGAAGAGGATTTGTAAAGATTTTAAAATACTGATTTGGTTGAGCCACTTAATCATTCAAAGTACTATTGAGCCCTCCACCTGAATTTGGTTCTTATCAATGGAGTCTTATCTTATGCTACAAAGTAATGTATCTGTTTGAAGAATGTTTGAAGACTCTTATGATAGTCATAGTATGGACTAGTGCCATAGTTCTTAGGCAAAGGCCTTGATGGATCCAACTCTCTAGTAGGAGGTAAAGAAAGCATATTGCAATCAAGGAATCGTTTAAGCACATTTTGAGGACTTTCACTCAATCTTGTAAATTATCTCCACTTTCTTTGTTGTGACAATACTAGCCTATTGGGTGGTTGATCCATTGCATTCACTACATTCTCGGTGTTAGGTTTAAGTTAGAAAGCATTGTCACTATTTTGAGCCTTTAAGTTAGATTTACCTTGGAATTTGGCCCATTGGCTTGACTTTAAGCATATACTCACTAGCATTCTCATTATTTGTTTATTTGAGTGGAGCAATTTGTGAAAATGTAACTTTCATGCTAATATCGTTTGAAAAATGAGCTAGAAAATCATTGGCTAAAGCAATGAAAGAATGCATGGATCCACTTGGCAAGGATTAAAACAAATCGACAACACAATCTTTTAAACTTCTAGGAAATAGATTAGTCAATAAATTATTATTATGCGAGAAATCTAGACAAGAAGCATAAAAGGATTTAATATGATTAGAAGGATATCATTTACCACTGAACAATTTGAATTTTGGAGACACATATCTTATGGGAAAAGAGTACGCAAGAACATCATAAGCCGAGGGGTTAAGCAAAATGTCATATGAGGTGACCTTAGTACTTGAATTTTGAGACCTTGAGAAAGCAATTTAACTTGTTCAACATCACACAAGATTTGCATAAGAGTGGTTATTTTAGGGGTTGGAAGAGAAGTGGTGGTAGTATAAGTGGGAATGGAGGCATTGTTTAAATAATCCTATTAAGAAACACTCTGAAGAAGAGATGAGAGTTGGGAAGCATGTTGAGATGGTTGATGAACTTGAGAAGCAACAAGTGAAGGATTGGGAAGTTCTCTAGAAGCATTGAAACCATTTTGAGAATGCAAAGAAACATCAACAAGGTTGGAACAAATGGGAGGAGAAATAGTAGTCGAAGCAAGTTGGGAAACAACCACATCCTTTGGCAGGGAACCCTCTAGAACATTTATCTAAATTACATGCATTCAAATATCCATTGTTTACTCAATAAGGTATATCTTTAATTGGAGGCTCTTGACCTAGGGTTTGGCATTGGAAATCTTTCAACACATAGAACATTGCATTTGTTTCTTTAGAGATTTTATTGAAGGTGTTTTCTAAACATAGCAAGTCTTTTAACTCTTATCATTCTCATTATGGTGATCAATATTAGAAGTATAATCAATTCAAGATTCATTCACAACATTATCATTCATAGGTATTTCAACGTAATTTGCAACATAACATGTAACTGTAGGAAGAACATTAACATCATTGAGAGACACCATTTTCTTTTTCAAGTAAGCGTGAATGTTAACCAAATGAATTTTGATAAAATCAACAAGATTACAATTTAACCTCTTTCTTTGCCTAGTAGGACATGTTGACGCAGTGGATTGCACCCTGGACAGGAGGCCGAGCTCCTGCCTTCCACTTGCAACAATGGAAACTCCTCTCTTGCCTGTGGGCCTAATAATTTTGTGTGAGTAATATAGTGAAGCCGTAGCCATTCGGCCCCTGCCTACTATCGCAGGTTTCTGCCATATCAAGCTGTAAAAGTCTGAGACAAGGAGGCGTCTACTGACGATAAAAGATTGGTATCAGAGCCAAGAATCAGAGTGAAGATTCTAAGTTACTGTAAGTTGTGAATCATTTTTCCTATTCCGTGGATCGATCTTTTGCGTTCTTTACTTTGAAATTTTTTTTGGGAAAGTTATTGCATCGAGTCTCAGGCTGTTATTATCATTTGTCATAGGCCGCTTTTATCTCTGCATCCCATATTCCCTTACCAGAAAATTCTCGTTTACCAGAACCCAAATCTCCCCACAATGGAATTCGGAAAAGCACCATCCACATCTACCGTAGAACTTATGAATGAATCTGAATTTGAAGGCATGTATGAACTTCCTCCATTTGTTCCAGATCAACTATCAGAGTGTCCTGATATTGATATTACTGAAGAAACTCTTGAGCAAGAAACTAGCCAGTTTAAACCTCCGGCTATTAAGGCTTCTAGTGTGTATAAAAGGTCTGAATTAGTTAAGTCTAAGTTTTTATATACATCTACTTATTTGTCTTTTGTAAAACCCAGAATCAAATCTGTTGAATTAACCCTCTGTTATAAACCCAAGAAAACCTATCAAACAAATTTACTCTCCCTGTTCCCTGAAAAAGAAATCAATTATATCAGGTCACATGAAGATGTAAAGTTTGTCCATTTTGGTTTAATTAGAGTGCATATTAGACCTTTGATTCCTAGTAATATTAAACCAGTACTGTATTTAGCTTTGTGTGATCGTCGCCAAGTCAGTTTCAAACACTCTTGTCAATTGTCCAGCCTTGGTCGACTTAATGATGATACTATATGTTTTGAATTTTGTCCTAATCTCTCTGTTGCAGTCAGAGATAGAGGTTGTAAAGAAGTCAAGCATGGATCTTTAGATTGTTGGGGTTTGTTCACATCTTTGTTTGGTCTCGACATGTTTGGAGAATTTAAATATGCATCCATCAATATCTCTGTTGTTTATAGTATGACCAACACAAACCACCCCAAAATCTTAGAAAATCTGCCTTATGCTAGAAGACTGAGTGGTACAGTTCAGTTACAGAAAGGACATATTGAAGCAGTTGAAGTTCCATCTGAATGGAAACGTGATTGGCTTAAAAATGTCTCTCCCAGAATGAAAAGTCAAGCCACTGTCCATCAAAGTGACGGCAGATCTGTTAATATTCTTCCCAGATCCTTGTCTGTAAATTCCCGTCTCTCTCCTACCAGACCATCTACGTCCTCATCTCGTAGATCTGTAAAAATTGGTCATATTTTGATAGAAGACGAAGAGGTAAATCCCGGCAATGATTTACCAGCAACTTTAATGAGTCTTCTCAGAGAAGACAGTCTTGAATTCTACACAGAGGATACAGTTACTCTATATAGAGGGGGAAGATGGCCGCCGCCAAAAGGTGTCCACAGACAACCAGCAGGAACTATGCAGTATTTCTCAGCTGCATATGATAATCCCTCTAATGAGTTCCGACAGAGAAATTATGTCTCTCGATTTAATTCTCATTTCTCTGAAAATTTTGATGATCTGTGTAGAGATGTTTTATCTATTAAGGATACTGTAAATAATATACAGAAGAAAATAGATTCTATAGATTCAAAGATTGATAGCTTAGATGATAGTCTCAGTTGGCTATCTAAAGAAGACCAAAAGGCCGAATCCTCGTCCAAACCTCTTTGTTTAGTATCTTTTGGCCCTTCTTTCAAAACTATAAAGAAATCACCAAGTCATTCCCTTATGCAACGCACTCATATCCACTTGCAGCCTTGGTACCTTAATATTGATGACCTGTTAAATCTTTTAGATGAAATCACCGCCTGGTGCAATACCATGCGAGTTCTTGTTATACAGGCCCATCTTGATCAAGTAGGCAGCACTTGCTTTGCAGTAAAATTTTTATGGGGAATTACTAGTCTTTGGTGGAAAGCTATCCCTGAAGCTCAGCAATACGAGCGTGTACATAATCAGCCAGATTCTTTAGCTGCATTATTTAGATTATTAATTGATGAGTTTGCTCCGCCTGTCGGCAATAGAGAAACAGAATCTAAAAAATAGTTGTTAAAAATGGAGCTCTGTGATCTCAAGCAATTTGATGCTTTTGCTAAACAATTTAGAAAGCTTGCATATGATAGCCGCAGTTCTGCATCCACTGAAGTCAAGCTAAAATTCCTGCATGCATTACCCTATAATTTAATTGATAGAGTCCTCTCTTATATCGACCTGAAAGGCTTAGCGATCGAAGATCTAGCTCTTTCAGATGTTATTGACTTTGTCCAGCAAAATATTATGACTTTAGTCTCTGAGACTAAGTCCATGCAGAAGCTCAGCAAGCACCAAGCATCCCAAATCGCTCCAGTTTTCCCTGAAACAACCCCATTTGGCTGTAGACCATATGTGCAACCTCGCTGACACCAGAAGCAGCGTCGCCGGCATGTTACCTACAAGCGTCGCTCTTTCCCGAGAAAGCATTCCTATGCACCTCCTCATCGTTTCCTCAAGAAACGACGCACTGCACGTCTTCCTTCCAAGCAGCCGATTTGCTACATCTGTCGCAAACCTGGCCACATTGCTCCGCACTGCTCCTGCAAAAATCCCGCAGTTAACGCTGTTTTTTCTTCCAACGCAGCAGCGTGGTGGGATATTGTAGATGCAGATGAAGATCTTTATCTTCAAGAAGATATTTATGAACCAACTCTAGAAGATCTTCCAGATGAAGCATCTGATGATGAAGAAGATGCAGCAGCATTAGAATCTCTTGCAGACGAGCTTGAACAGCCAATGACTAACATGCAACGAGGATCACGACATTACAGACTACAAGAACATGACTGGTCTATTCTGTCTAATGAAGCATATGGACCTTGGTCACGCAATCATTATGAAGTATCAGAGCGACCAGAGAAGCCCAGAGAAAAAGGATATTCTAGAGGAGAAACATCCAAAGGGAGACAGCCCTCTCAACCACGACAACCACCAACGATGCACAGACCTCAGCATCCTTCAAAAAGGGCAAGTGAAAAGCATACTCTTTTACAAGGACCCTGTGAATCAGAAATTGAAACAAGGATATTGTAATAGTTTTGTGTGAGTAATATAGTGAAGCCGTAGCCATTCGGCCCCTGCCTACTATCGCAGGTTTCTGCCATATCAAGCTGTAAAAGTCTGAGACAAAGAGGCGTCTACTGACGATAAAAGATTGGTATCAGAGGTTTAAACTGGCTAGTTTCTTGCTCAAGAGTTTCTTCAGTAATATCAATATCAGGACAGTCTGATAGTTGATCTGGAACAAATGGAGGAAGTTCATACATGCCTTCAAATTCAGATTCATTCATAAGTTCTACGGTAGATGTGGATGGTGCTTTTCCGAATTCCATTGTGGGGAGATTTGGGTTCTGGTAAACGAGAATTTTCTGGTAAGGGAATATGGGATGCAGAGATAAAAGCGGCCTATGACAAATGATAATAACGGCCTGAGACTCGATGCAATAACTTTCCCAAAGAAAATTTCAAAGTAAAGAACGCAAAAGATCGATACACGGAATAGGAAAAATGATTCACAACTTACAGTAACTTAGAATCTTCACTCTTTTATCGTCAGTAGACGCCTCCTTGTCTCAGACTTTTACAGCTTGATATGGCAGAAATCTGCGATAGTAGGCAGGGGCCGAATGGCTACGGCTTCACTATATTACTCACACAAAACTATTACAATATCCTTGTTTCAATTTCTGATTCACAGGGTCCTTCAAAAAGGGCAAGTGAAGAGCACACTCTTTTACAAGGCTACTAGATTTTCACACTAGAAAATTTTTCGATGATAAAACATAGGCAGAGAAGCTTATTTATAGCAATATTTGGGCGGTCCTGCCTGCTTCGCTGGCAAGGCGGTGTCAATCCCATCATGCTTTACAGCTCAAAAGTTGTCTACAGTGAGATGCTGTTAGAGGCATTGGATCCACATGATGATGATGGTGATGAAGGAATCATGGGTTGTGGTCCCAACATGTCTTCCGCTTCGTCGACTAAGTCATCTTCAGATATAGGCTGAAAAAGGCATCTTATCTGGAAGGTACTTTGGAGATGCCAATGACGACAATTTGGGGGTCCCGCTTCACATGGTGCATGTCTTGGAGTGCAGTGGAAATAAGATTTCCACTCAAGTTGTCGGCGAATTATTGTATGCACTACCGTGTCTTGGTCATGATTTTGTTCTTCATGAATGCGGTGCGGGCCATGCCTGGCTACCCAACGGTACAAGTGTTCGTTGGATGTTGATCTGATCCGAATACGCCACGTCCATAGTGGTCGTTTTAATAGCTCAGTGAATTGATGGTATAAGAATTCACTGTTGAGCCTTTCTATTGTGATGACTCCTGAATTTTGGCGACGATTTGCTTGGAGAGTCACTGCTGCAGACATTTGCAGGTCTTGTCCTGCTGCATAGGAGATGCTCGTAAATCTGGGATGCAAGTCTTCTCTGAGGATTTGTTCTTGGACAAGAACATTCATAGAATCAAATCCTTGGTTTAAAATCCTGGTAAGATTAAAACCAGGTGCAGGCTGATGCATTAATGTAGCTGGAGGATTCCGACTGAGCCAATCTGCGATCACATTATTAGTTCCTATAATATGCTCCACTGAAAAATTAAACTGATGGAAAAATGCTTGCCATCGTACGTATTTCCCGCGACCATCTTTCCGACCATGATCCTTTTCTTTAAAGGTCAGAAATCTAGTACAATCGGTTACAACAATGAAATGTGGCAGATGCAGAAGTTTAAGCATAAACTTCTCTAAGCATTTCTTTACAGCATAAATCTCTTTATCAGAAGAGATCCATTTTAAAACATCGGAGCTAAAAACACCACTAGCAAATTCACAAACAAATTTTTTACTATCTACTATACAAACAAGTACTCCTCCCCATGCGAGGTCAGAGGCATCAATATAAACTTTCATGTGTTTGGATTTAGGAACATGCAGTTTTGGTAGCGCTGCTACAGTTGCTTTAATTTTTCGAACTGCTGCTGTATGTTGTTCTTCCTATCTGAAAGCTTTCTTCTTCTGGAGAAGTTGCTGTAGAATGTATTTGTCTTCCCCAGAGTTAGGGTAGAAACTGTTTAAATAATTCAACAAATCCAAAAATGCTTGAAGCTTGGGTTTATCCAAACATTCAGGAAAACTGATGACTTTGTCCTTTATGTGTGGCTGGACTTGCAGTTTTGAATCTCGGATTACCATGCCGAGGAAATTACATTCAGTTGTACATAACTGAATCTTTGTCTCTGAAAGAACGATACTTGCATTTTGTGCCAGCTGAAAGAATTGGGAGAGATGAGTAGCATGCTCATCTAAAGAATTACTGAATATAAGAATATCATTTATGTATACAAAAAAAAAATGAGAAGTGCCTCCAAAAATTTTATCCATATGCCCCTGATAATATGCCGGCGCATTCATTAAGCCGAAAGCCATGACAGTCCATTGGAAATGGCCAAAGGGGCAACTGAAGGCTGTCTTGCCTCTGTCTTCTTTCTTGACTCTTATCTGGTAAAACCCTGACTTGCAATCAAACTGTGAGAAGTATTTACATGCTGCGACTTTCTCAAGCAAGTAGCTTTTATCCGGGATAGGATATGGATATGGTTCGGTAATGGCATTTAATGGTCTGTAATTAATAACCATTCTTTTCTTTCCTCTTTTCTGTTCTGAATGTTTATTAACCATGAATGCATAGCAACATAATGGAGAGGTTGATTTCTCAATAAAGCCATTCTTTTCCAAATCTTTGATTTGTGATTCCATATCATCATAATCTTGTGCCGGTATGGGAATTTTTTTCTCAATCTTCATGTGCTTGCCTTCAATTATCTTTATTTCCATCTCAGGCATAGCTTTAGACCAAAACTGCTGAGGATTCTCTGAGCAGATAGAGGACTTGATCTTTTCTCCAATTTCTAATATCTCGGCTGGGATTATGTTAGGACTTTGAGTCATGGTACTTGGAAATTGTTCTGTGGCATAGATAAGCCTGGGTATCATAAGCCTTTCATTCTCTATGGTGAACATGATGCTTTTAGCAGTAGCACCATAGGGTGTATATCTGTCTATGAATGATCCCCCAAGGAGGATATCAATGGGCATCTTCTCTAAAGCAAAGAAATCGCAATGAAAGATTTTATTTTGAATACGCAGGGGTTGCTGATGTTTATATTGTTTGCATATGAAACTATTCTCCTGGATATCTATGCTCTTATAAGCAAGATTGTCATCTAGTGTCTTTCAGTCACTGATGAGCTGAGGTTTAGCAAAAAATAGGGAAGCCCCTGTGTCTACTTGTGCATCTACAAGTCTGCCATTTATTTCTAAAGTAAAAAACTGAGCAAATCTACCATTAATTAAATGGTTGAGATAGGCAGGCTGTGGTAGTTCAAGATAAGGGATGCTGGTACATACCAACTTCTGTCTTCCTGGATCTTGGACTATTACTGGTTCTGAGTAGACTTCTTTTTCTGGTTCAGGTTCTGCTTCTGCTTCCTCTTCTGGTTGATTACTGCATTCACCTGGACAGTAATCTTGGTCGGAATAAAACATACTTTCGACTTCATCCTCTTCATAGCCATCGTCCCATCGAGGGTCTGCTGCTAAAACAGGTTCTTCTGCTGGCATGATTTGTTCCCAAATGGGCTCTCGGATTTCTTTAGGCGGCTCTCTGCTGGTGAACTTATTCTTAATCCAGGAGTCGCTTGGCTTGAATGAACTTGGATAATGCACAGGAGGATCCTGAGGTCTGTGCATCGTTGGTGGTTGTCGTGGTTGAGAGGGCTGTCTCCCTCTGGATGTTTCTCCTCTAGAATATCCTCTTCCTCTGGGCTTCTCTGGTCGCTCTGGGACTTCATGATGATTGCGTGACCAGGGTCCATATGCTTCATTAGACAGAATAGACCAGTCATGTTCTTGTGGTCTGTAATGTCGTGATCCTCGTTGCATGTTAGTCATTAGCTGTTCAAGCTCGTCTGCAAGAGATTCTAATGCTGCTGCATCTTTTTCATCATCAGATGCTTCATCTGGAAGATCTTCTAGAGTTGGTTCATAAATATCTTCTTGAAGATAAAGATCTTCATCTGCATCTACAATATCCCACCACGCTGCTGCGTTGGAAGAAAAAACAGCTTTAACTGCGGGATTTTTGCAGGAGCATTGCGGAGCAATGTGGCCAGGTTTGTGACAGATGTAGCAAATCGGCGGCTTGGAAGGAGGTCGTGCAGTGCGTCGTTTCTTGAGGAAACGATGAGGAGGTGCATAGGAATGCTTTCTCGGGAAAGAGCGACGCTTGTAGGTAACATGCCGGCGACGCTATTTCTGGTGTCGGCGAGGTTGCACATATGGTCTACAGCCAAATGGGGCTGTTTCAGGGAAAACTGGAGCGATTTGAGATGCTTGGTGCTTGCTGAGCTTCTGCATGGACTTAGTCTCAGAGACTAAAGTCATAATATTTTGCTGGGCAAAGTCAATAACATCTGAAAGAGCTAGATCTTCGATCGCTAAGCCTTTCAGGTCGATATAAGAGAGGACTCTATCAATTAAATTATAGGGTAATGCATGCAGGAATTTTAGCTTGACTTCAGTGGATGCAGAACTGCGGCTATCATATGCAAGCTTTCTAAATTGTTTAGCAAAAGCATCAAATTGCTTGAGATCACAGAGCTCCATTTTTAACAACCATTTTTTAGATTCTGTTTCTCTATTGCCGACAGGGGGAGCAAACTCATCAATTAATAATCTAAATAATGCAGCTAAAGAATCTCGCTGATTATGTACACGATCGTATTGCTGAGCTTCAGGGATAGCTTGCCACCAAAGACTAGTAATTCCCCATAAAAATTTTACTACAAAGCAAGTGCTGCCTACTTGATTAAGATGGGCCTGTATAAGAAGAACTCGCATGGTATTGCACCAGGCGGTGATTTCATCTAAAGGATTTAACAGGTCATCAATATTAAGGTAACAAGGCTGTAAGTGGATATGAGTGCGTTGCATAAGGGAATGACTTGGTGATTTCTTTATAGTTTTGAAAGAAGGGCCAAAAGATACTGAACAAAGAGGTTTGGACGAGGATTCGGCCTTTTGGTTTTCTTTAGATAGCCAACTGAGACTATCATCTAAGCTATCAATCTTTGAATCTATAGAATCTATTTTCTTCTGTATATTATTTACAGTATCTTTAATGGATAAAACATCTCTACACAGATCATCAAAATTTTCAGAGAAATGAGAATTAAATCGAGAGACATAATTTCTCTGTCGGAACTCATTAGAGGGATTATCATATGCAGCTGAGAAATACTGCATAGTTCCTGCTGGTTGTCTGTGGACACCTTTTGGCGGTGGCCATCTTCCCCCTCTATATAGAGTAACTGTATCTTCTGTGTAGAATTCAAGACTGTCTTCTCTGGGAAGACTCATTAAAGTTGCTGGTAAATCATTGCCGGGATTTACCTCTTCGTCTTCTATCAAAATATGACCAGTTTTTACAGATCTACGAGATGAGGACGTAGATGGTCTGGTAGAAGAGAGACGGGAATTTACAGACAAGGATCTGGGAAGAATATTAACAGATCTGCCGTCACTTTGATGGACAGTGGCTTGACTTTTCATTCTGAGAGAGACATTTTTAAGCCAATCAAGTTTCCATTCAGATGGAACTTCAACTGCTTCAATATGTCCTTTCTGTAACTGAACTGCACCACTCAGTCTTCTAGCATAAGGCAGATTTTCTAAGATTTTGGGGTGGTTTGTGTTGGTCATACTATAAACAACAGAGATATTGATGGATGCATATTTAAATTCTCCAAACATGTCGAGACCAAACAAAGATGTGAACAAACCCCAACAATCTAAAGATCCATGCTTGACTTCTTTACAACCTCTATCTCTGACTGCAACAGAGAGATTAGGACAAAACTCAAAACATATAGTATCATCATTAAGTCGACCAAGGCTGGACAATTGACAAGAGTGTTTGAAACTGACTTGGCGATGATCACACAAAGCTAAATACAGTACTGGTTTAATATTACTAGGAATCAAAGGTCTAATATGCACTCTGATTAAACCAAAATGGACAAACTTTACATCTTCATGTGACCTGATATAATTGATTTCGTTTTCAGGTAACAGGGAGAGTAAATTTGTTTGATAGGTTTTCTTGGATTTATAACAGAGGGTTAATTCAACAGATTTGATTATGGGTTTTACAAAAGACAAATAAGTAGATGTATATAAAAACTTAGACTTAACTAATTCAGACCTTTTATACACACTAGAAGCCTTAATAGCCGGAGGTTTAAACTGGCTAGTTTCTTGCTCAAGAGTTTCTTCAGTAATATCAATATCAGGACACTCTGATAGTTGATCTGGAACAAATGGAGGAAGTTCATACATGCCTTCAAATTCAGATTCATTCATAAGTTCTACGGTAGATGTGGATGGTGCTTTTCCGAATTCCATTGTGGGGAGATTTGGGTTCTGGTAAACGAGAATTTTCTGGTACTGGCAAAACTGGGGGGAGTCTCTAGATAAGGGCTAGCTCCCTCTGATGTATCTTTAGGTCCTGGATTTCCTACTGCTAACAAATAAATGAAAAAGGGGGGGATGAAAAGGGAGAATGATGCTGAAAAACAGAACCTAAACCTAAGCTAAAAAGGTGATACACCAAAAAAGTTGTCCATTCAGCCCGAACATACACTTTTCACCAAGAAGCTGCCATACACTTCATCTGATGTGAGAAACTCTTCTGTATCAGTGAGTCAGGGGTCCGTAGAGATACAGGGAGGAAGAACTATCAAAGGTGTTCTGAGACACACTTTGGCAGCCTATTCACATGCGCCTATATTCCTGATGTAGACACTTCTGGCTAATCTGCAGAAGAAGAAACTTCACAATGCACTAGACATGCTGGAATCGTTTTGTGAAAAGCATAAAAAAAAATGACTTAACACAAAAGAAAAACATAGACATATGCATGAGTGCAAGTTCAAATGGAGGTAAAAATTGCTAAGTCTTGATTCAAGGTAAAAATCCGACAGAGTTCTGCCTTGCAAACCCAGAGATTTTTTGGGCAAAGCTTTTGCCTTATAGGCTGAGAGGAATTTTTTTCAAAATGAGAAGTTTTTTACAATATATAGAAAGAGGAGAAGTAAAGGCGCCCCTTTTGAAAAGACTTTTGGCGCCCTTTGACACGCTGGCCCATATGCGTTGAGAACATCGGAAAGAGGAAGTCACTGTTGCTGATGTCATTCTTCTAGAAAAGGCCTGCTGGAACCATGCTGTGAAATCGTCAGTCTTGACTTTGGCATTCAAACATTAATGTGAAAGCACGGGCCGTGCCTCTTTTTTGCAGACAAGACTACTTCTACTAGATATTCACACGGTTTGTCTGCTTATAAATGCAAAATGGAGAAAACAGGCGACGCCGCTTACTGTTTGCGCCGTTTGATGACCACTTGGCAAGCACTGTTCCAACTGCAGGAATAAATCCCTGAGTTGACACCTCTTCTTTGCCACCTGGACTGTTTGTCCGCTTCTGCACTTTGTCTCTTCCTGGTTGTCTCTTTCTGGCTCCTTTGGCCCTTGGGGCTATCTTCTTGGCGGGTCGCTGAGTTCCTTGGGCTCTTCTTTAAGCTTTTCAAAATCAATGGCTATTTCACGAGCCTTAAATTTGACGTCTGGGCACCTGTCACCGCATTTGAACTTCCAACGGCTAGTTCGCCGTGCTTGATTTTGACGTCTTCGGGCCCGTCACCCCTTGGAATTCCTTTGGCCTTTCTTCTGCTTCCTTTCCTTCGAGCTTTTGCTTTGGACCCTCCCGAAGGGAAGGTGACCCTTCGGCTTTGGAGAAGTGTCCTTCATTTTGGTCGGGAGTCCCTCGCAAGGGCACCTACACTTCGGGGTCCTTCGGCTCCTTGGTCTTGAAATCCTTCGGACAAAAGTCCGAAGGAATTCCTTCTGACATTTTGTCCGAAGGATCTCTTCCTTTGCTTTCTCCGCTTATTTCCTCGGCTCTCTTCACTCGGCCACTTTTTCTGCGGATTTTCTCATGGCTACTTTTCCCGCGGACAAAAAGTCTGCAAGAATTGTCTTGCTTGTTCCTTTCCTTTGGAGACTTTTTTCGGGTTTTTTACCTACAGCTCTTTCCCGAATTTCTTCGGACAAAAAGTCCGAAAGAAATCGCTTAAGTCTTTTGCCTCGGCCCTTGTCTTTTGTGGCGGGATTTTCTTCCGAAGAAATTCTCTTCTTTGCCTTAAACAAATTTCCGAAAGAAACTTACCTTTTCGGCTTTTCTCTGTGGCCTCTTCGCAAAGTTCCCTGCCCTCCACAAGGGCACTTGAGTCTTGAACTGCTCTCCGCAAGGGCATTTGGAATGGTCCATTTTGCGCCTAAGTGGGAACTTGTATCATTTGAATCGAGCCGTTGAACCAATTGAATGAAACAAGCCGTTGAACTGAGCCATTGAAACAAGCCGTTGAAGCAGGCCGCTGAACCAATTGAAACTGAGCCACTTGAACTGAATGGTTCAATGGTCCGAAGAAACTTTGTAGAAGCCCCTTTCATTCTTTGAACTGGTTCTTCATCTGCCAAAAGACTTACTTGCAGAGTCCGTAGAAACTTCCTGCAGAGTCCGTAGAAACACCTGCAGAGTCCATAGAAATGGGCCTGTAGAGTCCGTAGTAATTCCAA
Organism: Torreya grandis; assembly: GCA_037957365.1. Classification (NCBI taxonomy): domain Eukaryota; kingdom Viridiplantae; phylum Streptophyta; class Pinopsida; order Cupressales; family Taxaceae; genus Torreya; species Torreya grandis. The sequence goes on from JARHVA010004421.1 coordinate 814,746, forward strand.
GACTTGTGCAAAATCAAAAATGTACTGGCTCAGAACAGCAGGGGAAAAAGGGGGGACTGATTTTGGCCTGCTAGGACCAAAATGGTCAACAGGACACTTGGATCTAATCAGTTTAGGTGGCATAAGATTGAAGCATATGTAACATGCAAGATACTCGAGGAGTTGAATGATAAGGCAAGCACAACAAATTAGGGTTTACGAACCACATACAAGGGCTAGAGATAATGGTTGCAACAAAGAGAATATGCTTGATAAAAATCAGTTCTACTAGAATGAAAGAAAAATCTAATCCAATATTAATATAGGAAAGTGGTTTTACGTCAAAATGTAATACATCTACCTGCACTACTTTGCAATCAGATCCAACCAGATTTACACTAATGAAATAGTAAAATTATACTTATTATACCGATAGGTGTTCTTTCAGTGGCATCTAGGGGCTGGGAGGTGTAATGGCGTGAGTGTGTTAATTTTTAGTTCTTTAAGAGCCGACAAAATTAAAAGAAAGTATTCTTTTGAGTAATCTATGTTAAAAGTTTTCACAGACAATTTTTTATTAACCTTAAAATTTTTAATTACCCTAAATTTCTTTTCATTATAGTAATTCTATTATACTATTTATAATACTTTCACTTAAAAAGAAAGTACTCCTTTTTTGAGAAATTTATGTTAAATGTTTTCATGGGTAATTTTTTATTAACCTTAAAATATATAGGTACTCTAAATTTCTTTTCATTAAAGTAATTTTATTTTACCATCTTTTGCTAAGTTCACTTAAAAAGAAAATATTCTTGTGAGTAATTTATGTTAAAGGACGAGCAAATTTTTATTAACCTTAAAATTTTTAATTACCCTAAATTTCTTTTCATTATAGTAATTTTATTTTACTATTTTATGATAAGTTCACTTAAAAAGAAAGTATTCCTTTTGAGGAATATTTTACTATCTTATGATAAGTTCACTCAAAAACAAAATATTCTTCCGAGTAATTTATGTTAAAGGTTTTCACCTTAAAATATTTCATTATAGTAATTTTTCTTAATATGATATAGTAAATATTTTTATAAGAAATTTTGTAAGGAATTAAAAAAGGGCTAAATTTTAATATAAGTTATTTAAGTTTCTTTTTTTATAAAAGTATTATAGCTATACTATAATATTCGAATGGTAATAATCATGTTAAATGTATATTTTTACCAAATAGGTTTAGTGGTTAATTACCCATAAAATCTATAATTTGGTATTATGTGTGTAAGGTGGCCTAATATTGAAGGTGTATAGGGCATAATAGTGTTGATATTAAACTAACATACATATCTTAGATAAATTTATGTAAAACACACTGATAGATATCATTCTCGAGGCACCTATATCGTATTGAATTGCGACATTAGTGGAATACGTGCTTTGAGAATGATATCTATCAATGTATTTTACATAGATTTATCTAAGATATGTATGCTAGTTTATAAAAAGGAATATTCTAGAATAATTGAAAAGTGCAAAATGAGGGTTATAGAAGAATATCTGAAATATCGCTAATCTTGAGATGGTCAGGATAAATAGGCATCATGAAACATGTCCAGATAACAAGGCAAACGAAACCCAAAAAACTCGAAGCAAACAAATAATTTTTCCTGGATGCCCATAATTGTAGCATTCCTTTGTTGTCACTACTTGAACCATAGCAGTACGTTTATGGTAACTTTTAGGTGCTGCAAAATTAATTTGATGTCTTTGTTTCTCTACTCTTTGTTTGAAAACCTCACTTGCTTTTCTAGAATTCCACACAGATCCCTAGGAAACTTATCTTCTTCTCCGCAACCCTTACAACTCATCAAACGGCAATAAAAAACGTGGGAGTTAATGAGGGGCTTGTGTTATCCCTCCATTATTATCAGGGCATTTTTTTGGGACAAATTTGGAAGACAACACTCAACACACTTCAACAAGCATTTTGTGAATGCAAGCCCTAATCCCTATATAACTTTTTGCACCAGCACAAACAAGTGGCAAATAATAAGATATTCTGCTGTGTTGTTATGCAGTTACGTGAGTCGGTTCTGAGACTCGCTAACTTAGGCATAGGGCTAGAACAACTCCTTGTTTATAGGAGATCCAATCCCTATTTATTTGTATGTTACTCTATTATTTGGTAATGCAAATCAATTGAGTGTTTTCTATTGTGTAATTCTGGCTCAAACTTTTCATTTGGTATTAGAGTGGTAATTAGTGGCCTGATTTTCATAATTGAAGCATAGCTGCAGATTAGTCTAGTTTTCACAATGTAGTAGTAATATTTTGGCGCAGCCATACGGCGAGAAGCATAGCTCTGCTATACAGCTAGAGGCTGAAAGTCAAGATAAGAGCGAGGAAGTTCGAGGAAGGGAGATCCTAAGCTTTCGGGAGGGGATAGTCCATTATTATTCAACGCGAGAGAGGACCAGATCCATAATATTGTTCGCCATTCGCTGTTGTTAATAGCTGTACAATGTTCTTCAAGAGTTGTATCAAATGATATCCATCATGCATTGTTACCTCAGCTTCGTTGTCAGATAAATAGCTGATTTCTGGAATTGACAGTCCATGTTTGTTCACTTGCCATCGCCATGTATCAAAAATGTCATACCAACTCCGTTCTAATTTTGATAGATCAGAATGAAATGCATTGATCAGACAGTGGCGTCTTCTATATCTGTTGTCTTCTTAACGTTCTGCATCATAGACGGTTCTGCAAGTTGATATTTGCAGACTCAACGTCAATCTCATTGCCCAACTGTGTATGTACACTTCCTTAGGTGGTCGGTTCAGATCCGTTTCAATATTCTAAAGGCGTCAATTCCGCAATTCGGCATCCACGTCTCATTCACCATCAACATTCTGATCGAGATACAATAGTACTCATTCTTATCTAAATATATATATTTATTTGTTTCCTTTTCCGGTATTTTTTGTATTTTGTCCATCAAAGAGTGGTCTATCTATTATAATTTTTTTAAGAACTATGTTGAGATGATGTCATTGAGTCATAATGCTTTTGTAAGTATTTACCTTGGTAGGATATACTGAGTATTGTCAGATGTTAATAGTTTATGTTGTAAGAGTCAAATTCATTAAAATATCCTTTTGTAAAGGACGCATTTTCGGTTGGAATTGACAACCTGTGTCTTCATTTTGTTCATTATAAAGTATGGACATTCCATTGGAAAAGTATTCTAGTCTCAACCTTCACACTTGTAAGGTAAAAATCCAGATGCATTTGATGAACAAAAACTTATGGGGAATTGTAAGTGGAAAAAAAAAACCACCTATAGAGCGAAATAAGCTATTGGAATGGCAAAGTAGGGATGACAAAGCCAAGGCCATTATTGGTCTTGTTCTCTCAGATTCTGAGCTACACTATGTAGACTTGGAAACACCATCCACACAAATCTGGGATAATCTAAATAAATCGTTTGGAGCAAAAACAGTGAATGCAAAGTTCTCGCCAAAAATCCAGTTCTTTAGATTCAAGATGGGTGATGGAGATTCCATGTCAAGTCATATAAACAATCTAAGGTCTCTCATTAGACACCTAGTAGAAATCAAAGCTACAATAGAAGATGAAGATGTTAAAGCAATCTTGTTAAACAGTTTGTCTTCTAAATACAACAACGTTATTTTCACTCTTGGATAGATGCCTTTTCAAACATTGGAAGACATGATTTCAGCTCTCCTAGCTAAAGAAAAGAGAACAAGTGCCGAAGATATAGAATAGCAAAGTGCAACAATAGCAAGAAATAAGGCTAGCTAAAAAATGATAAAAACAAATCTTTAAGAAGAAAGCTTCTTTGTCATTATTGTAAGTAGCTAGGACATCTTGTTATGTACTGTAAGAAACGAGCGCAAGATCTCATAGATGATAAACTGGAACAAAAAGCCTTAATTCTTGAATAGACTAATAGGGATGAATATCTTCCCTACACTAGTAGTGAAGATTCTTCTCAATATAGTGATGAAGATTATGTCTACTAAGTGTGTGCTTGAATAGGAACAAAAGAGCATACCTATTCACATGTGGTATGAAAGAAATAAATCATTGTATGTCTCTACTGTGATGATAGTGTCAATGATCATCTTGTAGTAGCAAACATGTACTAGATAAGAACAATGACTATCTGGTTGATGTGTTTGTATGATTTAGTTGATGGGTCCTAGTTCATAAAACATGTATTCATGTGAAAAGGTTGATGGGCCCCTATTCATGTCAGATGTAGTTCCCACAGTCTATTTTTCTGTTATGGTCATGTGCAAATTCCGTGACTGCATGCTAAAGTTCATTAGTATGAATCTTTGATGTGTATTTATACTAGAGGAGGGAACGATAAGATATTCTAGTGTGTTATGCAGTTACGTGAGTCAGTTGTGAGACTCACTTAGGCATAGGGATAGAATAGTGTTGAGGTACAGTGTGAAACATTATTAATTTAATGTTATTATTGTTAATTACAATATAGCGTTAATACATTTGTAATATTTTTATATAGGTTTATGTGTAACTGTATGGATAATACAGTAAGATATTAGAGGTTATTAGTTGAGAAATTGAAGGGATATGGATCTCCCTATCTACAAGGTAGACATTCGCTATATATATGTAATGTGTTTGTATGATTTAATGTACCAGAATTAGTATATTGTGAGAATATTTTATAGTTAATAGATTTCTCTATCTTTGTGTTCCATGTTAATCTTTTGCAAACCTAAACCAGAATCAATATTTGGTATCAGAGCAGGATGGGCTTGTGAGAATTTGTGAGGGACAGCCATTATTTTATCTTGCCCTTATTGATGGGATATTGTTGTTTCAATGAGATCTATATATTATGATAGGTGTTGAGTTTTATTTTAGTTTTATACAATAGAAGTGCATAACTGTGAATCGCGTGACATTTTTTTTTGAATCTACTGTATTGCTTGCCACTTACAAACTCTTTCAGACAATTGTTTATTAGTGGATTCTGACTACAAGCTTGCGTCAAGATAGTGTGCACCGTGTAGTGTACCTTTGCATAGATATATGTGGGATCAAAAACAATATAACACAGAATATTTGTCTGATTTTTTGTTTTCACCTGCATCGTACCTCTGTGTACCTCTCAGTTTTACCTATTGTAACGTCTTTGTTCCTTCGATCCCATGCACCCACCTACAGTTTAGTGCGTCCCCTTGAAATATACGATTTGGATAAATTCACATTCTTCTCACTAGTACATCTGCATCAATTTTTGGTTGGTTATTATTTTATATGTTTAGTCATAAAACCGAGCTTTCTATCAGATATGCTTGTGATCTTTATGAATCAAAGTATATTTATGCATTGCGTTGAACCATTCTCTACTGATCATTCAAAGATATTTATTTGATTTGCCAACCATAAATATCTACACCTATGTTGCATTCAAGGGGCAGATCAATAGTTCGACGGCATTGTGATCTTTCAGTTTATCACGATGAACTACTCCAACATCATTCAACTCAGTTCCTTCCAACAGCTAGCTTGACGACATTCTGGTTCGATCCACATGCATTCTCCGCTCCCTGTGGACCTGTGCGCACTTATCTCTATGTAGTTCATACTGGCATTCATTTTCAGATCTTGTTTGTGTCTTCAAGCTTGCCCGCCATTTCACCGTTTTGGTCACAAAAGTAGGTGATTAGTTTCTTGGTATATAGTTTAGTTGATTAAGAGTTTATATGTTTATTCATGATTTAGGCGGTATTTGTCATTATAGATATTTTGTGTTGTCTTTGTATAGTCATGTACATTAATAATGTTGTCAAAATACTCTTTAATAGTTTAGTCTCTTTTTTTATTAGAAAAGTATCAAAAATCTAAAAGAGTTTTATTTTTTTAATGTATCATTAGTGTCATTTAGGTTCAGTCATAGGTTTTTATTAAAGTCATAATAAATTTTAAAGTTAGTCTTTTTTGTCAATAGTATGTCAAAATAAAATAAATAAATAAATGTGTCAGATTTTGTCAAAAAGTCTGAGTTTTTTTGAGTCAGTAGTTAAGTTGTTGTCAAACAGTGTCAAATACAAAACTTGTCTTATTGGACGCATTATCACTTGTACGTGACGTCCACTATTGTAAATTGAGCTTCACCACTAGATTCACTAAGACGCTGATACTGGAGGTTGGAGGATACACGGAGGAAGGAGGTCTTTCAGCGACCTCTTGTCAGTCGCTAATGACGGGGTCGCACCAATGATTTGGTGACGTTTGTGTGTTTGAATAAGAACAGAAGGACATTCTTGTTCACACGCGTGATGTGATTTTAGTTTTTCAGTTGTGTGTTTTTGTTCCCCTACTTGTTTGAAACACTTCTGCTATTTGGAGATAAGGGAGAGTGTGGATATAATGGAATGTGGCAAACAATTGTATAGGAGGGCAACTAACTGCAGAGATCTCGCGACTGCCTTACTTGTTTATGAAGATGACCCTCAGTGATACGTGCGTATGGTCACGTAAAGTAAATGCGGGATGCATTCCTTCGCATAGTAGTGGTCATGTGCAGCAAGATCGCGTCAATAGTATGCAGACCTAAAAGTAAGCATTATACTATTCCGTTCGTGCCAATTCTTGAAGTATATTCTCCCCATGCTCACATTAAGGGGGTGTAGATAGAATTAATAATGTTCACAAGGGGGTGAAAGTTGAGGTATAGTGTGAAACATTATTAATTTAATGTTATTATTGTTAGTTACAATATAACATTAATACATTTGTAATAGTTTTATAGAGGTTTATGTGTAACCGTATGGATAATACGGTAAGATATTAGAGGTTATTAGTTGAGAAATTGAAGGGATATATATCTCCCTATTACAGGGTAGACATTCCTTATATGTATGTAATGTGTTCATATGATTTAATGTGCTATGATTAATATATTGTGAGAATATTATATAGTTAATAGATTTCTATGTCTTTGTGTTTTGTGTTAATCTTTTGCAGACCTAAACCATAATCAATAAACATGACTCCTTGTTTATAGGAGATCCAATCCCTATTTATTTGTATGTTACTCTATTATTTGGTAATGCAAATCAATTGAGTTTTTTCTACTGTGTAATCCTAGGTCAAACTGTTCGGCAAAATGCAAATGAAGACTTCAATCTTGAATCAATTTTTCTCTAAACTCTCAAATTCTGTTCTTTCAATAAAATCTTGATTCTTGCTTTCAATCCACTTACCACTAGTGGCATTCATATTCAAATTTCTTGTCATTCACTTGTCTTATATGCACTAATGCACTTGTGTATTTATAGAGTCCTCAAATTCAAATCAGGACCCTATCAACAAGCAAGAAAACACACAATGGGTGGGAAGGTTGACAAAAGAGGAACACACAACACAGGAGACCCAAAACAAAGGTCAAAAGGGCCCACAAAAAGGGTGCCAAAAATGTAGTGTTATGATCTTGGCAGACAAGAACCATATTGCTACGTTTTTGCCAGAAAGTCCAAAACAAGAGGAGAACATGGGGAGTAAAGAGAAAACTAGGGAGAAAAAGGTAAACAAGAGGAAGGGAAAGTAAACGTGGCAAAACAATGCTAAAACACCGGAAAAATGTGCCAATAAGACCCTGCCATGAACTTATAATTGACAAATACACAAGCACCCTAGAACAATGCAATTTGACAACCAAAACTACCGCTAGGCGAAAATTAGGTGTCTACATTCCTATGCTGCCTTTTGTTTTTGTGTGGGCATATTTTGTTGAAGTCTGTTTTGTTTGCATCTCTTCGCACTATATGCAGATTGATCAACATTTCTTTCTTTATGAAGCCTTTGCATACCTTGGTTTCATCCTTCCTTTGCTTGACACAATCCTCCCACGGCATTGTTTTCAAAATGGGAAAAAATCTTCTGTATTTCTATAATTTGCTGCAAGACTAAGGTTGTTCTACAGCCATTGTTACTCATCTATTATGTGTTGATGTTCTTCTAGGGATAATTGTGGTTCATCTCGAGACACAAAAAAACAGATTTGGATCTTGGTGTTGATAAAAAAGGTATGAACTTCTTCATAGTGGTCAAAGATACTTTCTTAGAAGGGGCCACCTCTGCCATGTCATGATGATGATGATATGAGATCTTGATTGATAGAAACCATATTGCTCCTATGTAAAATATTGATCGAACAGAATGACACACACTTCTAGGGTTGCCACATTGCAAAGCCCATCATCCCAAAATGGCTTAATTTTGTATGAGAAAGTATAATATCATGCCACCTTCAAAGCATTTGACATTATATTCAAAGAACAATAACCCTACATGTAACCTTGGTTACCAAACCAAAAGAAAAGAAAGAAGGAAGAAGGAAGGTGGCCATGCACATCATCACACAACTAGATAACCCACATGCCAGTACTATCTATTGGGAATATGAGCAAACCAACACAAGAAAAAAACAAATTGCACCCACCTTCGGCACTTCCACCCAAAAGTCGATGCCCATAAAACACCATCGCTAGAAGCAATACTCACACCCATCTACCAATTTTTTTTTTTGGAGCCAACCAACACCCAACAAGCAAGAAATAGATTGGAATGAAAATCAAACCCAACCACCACCCTAAATAGTAGAACCTGAGACACCACCAACCACCAAACAAAGCCAAAAGCAATAGGAGCAGCCCCCCTCCATAATAAAAAACACTCAATAGGGCCCAACACACACATAAGAACTCACATTGGTGCAAACGCCAGCCGCCACCGCAAGATGTAATAGGGGCGGGCATAAGCATAGAGCATTTTAGTGATTAGAGGGGGGGTTGTGTCCCCACCCTCCGTCCATACCCAATTTGTTGACCCTGCCTAAAACATCAGATCTTCCAACATCCAATGAGGCATCATAAACTAGATCTAGACCACCACGACTCTTACCACTCTTTGCAAAATGGACAAGATCATCAAAAACAATTTTATTCTAGGGATCTAAAAATTAGCCTTGCATTGAAGGAATTCAGTCATATTTTTATTTGTATCCAGAACACAACTTTACCCATAAAGCTATGCTTGCATTCACCCCCATTTACTTGAGTTACTTCAGTCATCGAGGTGTACCATTAAACATCTCCTCAATATCACAATGACCTTTCCTTTCTCGAATCCACTCGACAACATGGGGTCACCCACTTTCCTAGGGCCCCTTCAGCCTCTATATGGGTTCAAGTAAGTAGGCTTAGGCTTAGGAAGGGGAGGAGAGGGAGGAGAAGGCCTCTTACCTTTATTAGACATGTCCGCATTGCTAACCAAACATACCAAATCATCTTTGATTTCAATTTGTAAAGAGGAGGCAAAATCATTTTGCTCTTCATAACAAGGCATTGAGCTAAGCAAAATGACATTTTGCTCTCTATGACACGCATATGAGCCTCAACATCCAAATCACCAAATCTTCTCTTCTTACTGTTGTCAACCTGGAGCTGCACCTTGATTCGAAGACGTGCACGAAATGGCCAGTCCTCTATCTGACTGAAACAATGGGATCTTCTCACAAGGGTGGGTGCCTCAACGGTGAGAAGAACCTCCGGAGAAGGCTGGTTCTTGTATGATGTATCAATTAGGATCTCTACTCTACGCTGCGGACTACCGTGGAAAAGGGAGAAGGGAAACTTTAAGGGGAAATCCTACTTAAAGGGGGTGATACACCAGAATTTTGATCCACTCAACTTGGAACCTTGAACACTGAACGAACAAGAGAAAAGGAAGACCTATGATTTCAATCAATCACTTATGCATAAATATTTCATGGAGAGGTTCAATCTAATGACCAAAATATGAGGGAAAACGATGGAGAGAGGTCTGATAAAAGACACTTTGCAGCCACCTAACATCCACTTACAGCTTTAGCAAAAGACATAAAGAACATTTTAACATGCCCTGCACAAGGATAAACTAGGTATGAACCAAAATTTGGGAAGGGAGAGAAATCTACCACATATGCAAATTACTAAATGACATATACACTATGCCAATGCTTGAAATTTGAAAGTACAGTCCTTCTATTGATTGAAGAGGTTATACAACTCACCAATGGCAGAGTCTGGTCTAACCAAGAGAGATTGGATTCATTTTTTTTTAATCAAGGTTGAAAGCCATTATATAGAGAATTACAAGAGGCCAAAGATTGGTGTTGAAAATTTGAAGAGAAGGATTCACTTCGGTTAACTCAAGGCTTTACTTGGCCTTTCAATAAAATATGTTTTCTTTTATCTTTGCATGAAGCTTCTTGCGCTTGAGGAAGTGAACTTGTCTTTGTTATGAACCGCCCACCTCTCTTTGCATGGAAATCCACGCCAATGTTAATTTTAGAACTCTACGTGAGCTGCTTGATGCCGAATTGGAACGTTTGAAAGGTTGAGTTGGACGAAGAGATCAGTTGAGTTGACTGCTTGGCAAGCTGAGTTGGTCGAAGAGATCATTCTCCCTCGCATGGAAAGGTCGAAGAGATCATTCTCCCTCGCAAGGAAAGCTCCTAGTGGATGCGGCATTTAACGATTATTCAACTCTAAATCTGGAACAGTCAACTCGACATCTGAATTTGGAACTTTGGTTGACTCTCGGATGCGTGGAGTTGACCCGGAGATGAGCATGTCTTTAATAACCAATCAACTGAAGCTTTGACCGGTGTTCGAAAATTTGCCCTTGCTTGCATGTATTTTGCCCTGTTCTGGTCTGCCTGTTCCTGTCTATTTCTGGCATTGTTTTGTTTGCAATTTCCTTTGAAATCTTTTGTTGACTTCCTAGCTTTATTCTCCAAAGTATTTTTTCCCTTTGCTCGGGTTCCTTTTCGTAGTCGGGTTTTCTCCTTTGGTCATTTCTCCGAATTCCTTCGGACAAAAAGTCCGAAGGTTTTCCTTCTGCTTTGCCTTCGTTTTTTCTTGTTTTTCTTCGGACTTTCTTGCTCGTAGCCTTTCCGAATTTCTCTGGACTTTTTGTCTGAAGGAATTACTTCGGACAAAAGTCCGAAGAAATTATGTCCTTTGCCTTTCCTTTTTCTCATTGCCTGCGAAAAATTGCCCTTCGGGTTTAGTCATAGTGGTCCTTCCTGCCCTTCGGGATTTTTATGAAATGGACTTCTCCGCGGCCATTCCTTAGAATTTCTTTGGACTTTTTTGTCCGAAGGAATTCCTTCGGACAAAAAGCCCGAAGGAATACTTTCATCTTTGCTGTTTGCCGAATTCAACTTCTTCGAAGCCCCTTGGATTTTTTACCGTTGGCTTTCGTTCTTTGCAGTCTTCCGAATTCCTTCGGACAAAAAGTCCGAAGGTTTTCTTTCCGTCTTTTCCTCCGAAATGTGCCCTTCGGCTTTTCAAATGTGCCCTTCGGGAAATACATAGAGGTACTATCGCCGACCAAGTGCCCTCCGCTAGGGCATTTAGTTCTCCCTTTGTGCCCTTCAAAAAAATTGTAGGGCACTCGGGCTTTTTGCTAAGGCTTTGAATTCGTTCTTGTACCTTCCCGAAGGGTAGGTGCCCTTTGAGAATGTTGAAAATGACCCTTCCGAAGGGTACTAGCTTTTCCTTTGTTGACTTGGGTGGACTTTTGGATTCTCCCTATTTGGCTGCAGGTGTTCCCTTATAAACTCTCTGAAGTATTCCTTTGTTTTTTGCCTTGCGGACTGTCCTTATTAGTTCTTTTCCAAAGTACAACCCTTTTGATGAACCATTCCTTCGGAATGATCTTTGCCCCCCTTGTAAAACCACAAAACATCTGTTCTCTCTAGAATTTGCCCCTTCAACTGCTTGAATAAATCCGTTCTTTTCTTTGGGGAAAAATTGTCAACACTTACTATGAACACTTGGGATGGGATGCTAGTTCGGTAAAGCTAGAGCTAGTGCTTGCTATGACAACATCTCCACAACCCCAAAAATATTTGACTGATCAATGGGAGGACTTAGTGCTTCCCAAAGGGTTCACAACTCAGACATAGGGGGAGAGTATATAAACAAAAATTTAATCGGAAATTGAAAGGTGAAGAAAGCCGAGGTGGGGCATGCCAGTTTTAGCAGAAAATCATCATGGATGGAAGAGTGTTTTCGACACTTGGTAAGTCTCCCAACCGTATAAACCCAAGACATGAAAATCAAAATCCTCACCCATCCCCTTGTCTATGTTTAAACACTATAACATGGGTCGAGAGTAGATACTGCCCACCAAATGGTAGAGAAGACTGTGAAAGTCAGCTTGAAGACAACTTTAGAGGATGCAAAGGTGCTCAAAGAAAAAATCGGCACAAAAGGACAAGAGAAGTGTAATAATTCAATGGAGGAGATGAGATTTAAGAAACCCCGTTTGGAACATTCACATGCAATCCAATGATGAATGCTTGTATGTGAGCATGACACAACAATTTTCTATCCTCTAAAAAGTTGGCCACCTTGCCTCATTAACACGAAAGACATTCATACAATGATTACTCATTGTCATTTCACTCGCCCTGTCATTACCAAATATATAAGGATTTGCATTTTTTAGGAAAACAAAAACTTTTGTTTAAAGGTTGGGGAGATCTTGAAGGTCTTGGAGTAGGAGTTGGACCAAGCTAGGCCAATTGGAGTCTTTTGAGCATTTGGTTTTTGAAAAAAAACCAAGGCCAAGCCCCTGCATTTGCTACCATGTTTCCCTGACAATTTGCCTCCTTGAAACAATGAGTGAAGGAAATATCTTGAACATTTTCACTCAATTCCTTAGCTTTTTTGATAATTTGGTTTAATTTCCAATTAGGAATATGACCTTTAATCATTGCATTAATGGTGATTTGTGAGTCACCTTCCACCACTAGCTTTACCAGTCTCGAGACAAGGCTAGTTGGAGATTGTTTACATGAGCCAAAGCTTCCGCCTCGTTGTTAGTACTGTAACAAAGATAAGAAGCCGAGGTAGCCACAAAGGCCCCGTCGTGGGAGCAAAGAAGAGAGCCTTTGTTGGCTAGGTTTGGGTTTTGCCTCTAGACGCCCCATCAAAATTAAGCTTCGACCAAACTCGAGGACCAACTCCAACTCCCCTTGTGAATCCAAGACAAAGTCTTCTATAGAGGGTAGTAATTGTCCTTCCCCTTCCTCATCAACATGGATGGTTCATATAGCTGCAATTTCTCACAAGTTTACTACTCAGTATATCTGCACGAAAGGGAGTAGATCAGGATAGAAAGAATTCTCTCCGACCTGCTCCAAGATGGTGAATCGCCCATACCTTAGAGGTTTGAGCTTCCTAACTTGCCCTTGAAGTGTCTCTTTGCACAAATATAGCTACACATTGTTTCCTACTTTGAGGGTATACTCCTTTCTGTGCTGATCATATCTAGCCTAGTACTTGGCTTGAGTCTTATCCAATTATTCTTCCACCTTGAGACGGAATTGCCTACTATCTATGAATGTTGCTGCTGTGGTCACCTTTTAATCTAGCTCTTCTCCTTCACTTTGCTGTCCCATAGCAACATCAAGTGGGTTAGTAGGCAAATAACCCAAACATGTTTTAAAATTTGACTTGTTAGTGGATGTATGTGCGACTCTATCGTATCCGTGTTGGATATATCCCAAAAACTCATCCCAAGTTCTTGAATACTTTTTGTTGTAGCTCCTTATCAGCTGTACCAAAGTCCTATTTACAACAACTTTTTTCCCATCAATTTGAGGATGGAACGTCATGCTTCTTTGAAGCTTGGTATCCATCTTGCTTCACAAGATGGTCCAAAACTAAAAACTTGGAATCTTTGTCTGATACAATGTTTCTAGGCAAACCAAAATGCACCCAAACATTAGAAAAGAGCAATTCATATGCTTCATGCCCCTTTATTGTCTTTTTACATGGAATCAAAATACACATATTGTTGAACTTATATACATCAACATATATATAGCTATGACCATGGTATAGATATGTATTGTGGTCTAGTACGTATGTGCCTCTACATGTACCTACTAGACCATGGGAAAGCATCTCTTTGGATTTTGTGGGAGGGTTTTCAATGTCTAAGCATGGCTTTCGCTATGTGTGTGTGATAGTTTGTGGAAGAGCCTTCGCCACGGCTATCAGTCCCTTCCTCCTCCTTTCCTAACTGTAGGCTTGCTTGGGAAACACAACTTACATCCCTTAATAAATCTAGCTACTGTTTGCATATTGGAGCAATATACATACCTTTGCAAATGGGTGATGGTTCTGCCAACAGCAAAATGACCTGAAACTTCGTATGTATGTGCTTCCCATATTAATAAAAGGCTTTCTCCCTTTGGCATAGACAACTTGTCCAACTTGTAGAGTAGCCATCCTTGAGGTAACATTCATCATTTGTGTTCAACATCAATTTTCGTAGCCTTCAACTGCTGGCATGTCTCCTTAAAATCTGCATCTAGTGCATATGCTTCTTTATAAGACTCTTTTGTGAAAGGTTCAAGTTGTAAATCTGTTTCCAAAACCGAATTTTGCTTTGTAATTGGTGGCCTAGATAGCATATCTGCCACAACATTGGTGCTTCCTTTCTTGTACTTGATCACCAACTGAAATTGTTCAAGAAACCCCATCCATTTGTAGTGTCTTGCTTGCTGTAATTTATTTTGTGTTTGCAAATATTGAATAGATTTGTGATTCATATGCACAATAGTTTCTTTTCGTAACAAATAATGCTTCCATTTCTTAATTCCCTGAACAAGTGCTTACATTTCCTTATCACGTATAAGATGCTTACCGTTGTTGAAAACACATTGAATGATAACAAATTGGCTTATGTCTTTGCAATAAAACTGCACCGATAGCATACTCCGATTTTTCTCAATTCTGAATTGCTGCTGAAAATTAGGAAGAACAAGCTTTGGTGTATGGATTGTTTTATATTTCAAATAATCAAAAACACTATAATGTTCCTTATCCCAATAAAAACTCTTACCACTTGCTGCAATAGGATTTAGAGGAGCTGCAATTGTGGAGAACATTGGAATAAGCTTTGTCATGTATTGTATTGCTCCAACAAAATTCTTGGTCTTTGTGGCTCTCTTTGTTTTATATTTCAAATAATCAAAAACACTATAATGTTCCTTATCCCAATAAAAACTCTTACCACTTGCTGCAATAGGATTTAGAGGAGCTGCAATTGTGGAGAACACTGGAATAAGCTTTGTCATGTATTGTATTGCTCCAACAAAATTCTTGGTCTTTGTGGCACTCCTAGGCACGGGCCAGTTAGAGATAGACTCAACCTTTATGGGATCCACTTTCAGTTCTCCTCCTCCAAACACATGTTCCAAGTAGATAAGTATTTGCTTGGAAAACTCAAATATTTTCATAGTGCTTAAGAGCTGTTTTTCTTTCAACACTTGTGAGACTTACTTCAAATGAGTTAGATGTTCTTCCCATATAGCACTGAAAACCAAAATATCATCTAGATACACTATGACACAAGTAGCTATGAAAGGCCTCAATGCATCATTAATCAATCTCATTAAAGTAGCAGATACATTACATAAACAAAATGGAAAAACAAACCACTCTTACAAACCATTTGTCTTGAATGCTGTCTTCCATAGAGCCGCCTCCCTCATACGAACTTGATAGTACCCGGACTTGAGATCCAACTTTGTGAAGTATTTGGGATGTTGTTGGTCTAACAAATCAATAGGTGGGAGTGGATACTTGTTTTTGTTGGTGCTTTTGTTCAAAGCTCTATAATCTGTGCACGTTCTCCAAGAGCCATCCTCCTTCCGTGCCATCACTATGGGTGACCTACATGGTGAAGTACTTGGGTGCATGACTACTTGTTCTAACAACTCTTGAAATTGTTTCTTTACTTCATTATTATCCAAAAGTGATTGTCTATACAAACCATTGTTAGGAAAAATGGATTCGGGGGCAGAAATTGGATCTCACACTCTGCTTCATTTTTTGGAGGAAAACTGTTTTTGTTGGTGCTTTTGTTCAAATCTCTATAATCTATGCACATTCTCCAAGAGCCTTTTCCTCCTGTGCCACCACAATGGATGACCCCCATGGTGAAGTACTTCTTGTTCTAACAACTCTTGAAATTGTTTTTTTACTTCATTATTATCCAAAAGTTATCGTCTAAACAAACAAACAGGTAAAGGAGATTCAGGCAGAAATTGAATCTCATGCTTTGCTTTACTTTTTGGTGGAAAACATTTAGGAGTTTGGAACACTTTCTGAAAAGAATTGAGCAACTAATCAAAATCTTTCAATCCCTTATCAGCACAATCAATTTTTGAAATTTCTACTTCATCCGCTTACTTATTCTTCAAAAGAAGTAAAACAAAATTGCTTATTTACTTGAAAGAGTCTTTTTGCTTGGATGGCACTTACCATTGCAAGCTTGATCCATTTATATCTATTAGCGCTCATGAAAATGGCGTCCCTAAGATAAAGTAAGGAAATCCAAACAGTAGATCAAAAAAGTGGAATTATATATGCTTCCATCTCATCAACATACTGTGGATTAATACCATAGTACTAAAACTTACGAGAAATGCAGGTCGAAATTGCTGCCGGAAAATAGCAGTGTAACTGACGAGTACTCATGAGTCTGTGGTAAATACTCCACTGCTGCTAAATTATAAGAGTCAACAGTCAAAAATGTCATTTTCACTTTTACATTTGATTTTTCTGCTGTCTTTGCTGCTAAAACAAATTTTATCATTTACCAGTTGCCATGATGTGATTTCCATCAGCTTTAATGATTTTGACAGGGCTTTGAGAGGGAATTTATTGTTTAGGATGACAATACTGACTGTGAAGCATAATGATTTCAGACTTATTGTGGTAGCTGCAATTTAGCTGTCAATTCCCTTCTGATCATATGGCTGTTTGAATGTTTCTTGTATGTCTTAAAGCTATATTTAAGGTCATGCTGTTTTGTATTTCTTGACCAATTATTCAACAAATGATGGAGCCTTTCTCACTTTGATTATGTGAATCATCATCTTGTTTTTAAGTGTCCTGGAAATTCTGTGTACTCTATTTTGGACGAAAACTAATAGAAAATATACCTATGCGTTCTCTACATTTATTTATTTTATACTTTTTAACAGTGTTTTATATATATATATTAATTCGCGGAAATTTTTTGGCTGCTGACTAATTATCAAGTAAAGTTTTTGAACTATGGTGCATTTCTCTATAACTTGAATCTCTAAATTTAGTATTAACCATAGTTCAAAAACTTGTTCTAGATAATTAGTCAGCAGCCCAAAATTTTGACGAAAACTTGTGACTTTCCGTGAGTTAATATATATATATATATATATATTAACTTGTGGAAAATTTGCCGAGTTTTTTGCCGAGTCGCGAGTTTTCATCAAAATTTTGGGCTGCTGACTTGCGGAAAATTTGCTGAGTTTTTTGCCGAGTCACGAGTTTTCATCAAAATTTTGGGCTGCTGACTATATACATATATATATTAACTCGCGGAAAATTTGCCAAGTTTTTTGCCGAGTCACGAGTTTTCATCAAAATTTCGGGCTGCTGATTAATTACTGAGTACAAGTTTTTGAACAATGGTTAATACTAAATTTGAGTATGCATATCTCTCACTTGAATCTCTATACCCTTTTCACCCAACCCAAACGATATGGATGAGGATGATCAAAAGTTTTAAAAGCAAGCCTTTAAACAATTTCTTTTGAAATCAGATTAGATTGTGAGTTAGTGTCAACCAATGCATTTGCTTTTGTTTTTTTGATTTAGATTTGTATTTGGAAAAGATTTCTCATCGCTTCTTTCTGTTGTTCCTTGCCAGCTGCATAGTAGTGGTGTAACCTAATTTTTCATCAACATGTGAGAATTATCCTCTATCTCGACCTTTGATATATGTCTCAAAGATTCCATAGAATTCTTAGGTTCCTCTTTTGTACGATTCTTGGGATGCATTTCTGGATGTAACTTCCAACTTTTGCATGAGGATGCCTATTTGTAGCACAATGACTACAATGACTCTTAGATCCTTATTAAAATGCAAAGCAATGGCATTTCTTTCACCTTTCTACTTACCCATTTTGTAGGCTTTGGATGGCTTATTTTGTTCTTTCTTGGACTGATTTATTGACTGATTTTTCTTTGAGGATTACCCCTCTTCTTTTCTTCCTCGATGTAGTATGCCTGCACACATGCGCCATCATGAAGTTTTGGATTACTTGAGAAGATGTGTGGCCGTATGTGTGAATGGAGATTGTCCATTTACTTGTTCAATTTGCCTTCATCCTCCAAGTCCAAGCCCATCAACGTGGCTTGTCTACAAAATTCCGTGGTGTAATTCTGCACGCTTTGGCCACTTGCCTGAAATACTGCCACTTATTTTTCTGATCTTTTTATGTCCAATAGAATAAAAATTTCCTACGCAATAATTCATCCCAGCTAGTTACAACCGGCTTCTTCTTTTCAGAGGAGATTTAATAACTTTCCCACATAAGTAGAGCATGTCCTTCTATTTTGAGATGTGCAAATATAATGTCTTATACCTCACTAACATTATGCACAATAAAATAAACCTCCATTTGCTTCAACCATTGTCTTGCAATTCAACATCTATTTGTCCTTCAAAATATTTAATCTGAACTTTTTTTTCAACTTTGATAGGGGAATGATAGGATGATTTTTGCCTTGGCTTTACCTTTGCCTTTTGGAGGCTGCTCCTCTTCACCCATAAGTTTTTCTTTCTCACTTTCATGGGGTTCGTCTTCTCTTATCTCTGTTAGGAGATGAAGTTAATATTTAGATCTTCAGCATTGTAGTATGATATATGGCAATCCCATGTCTAGTAGTATAACCATATGATGTGGTACGATACCGTACAATGCAATACAATGTTTCTAGATTGCACGATACAGTACGACTCTTCTAGAAGTCGTATGACATGGTTTCTGGATCCTTCTTTGGCCTCTATAAAATAACCATGACCCTTTGAGGTTAGACAAATTATTGTAATTCTAATTTTGATGTTAATAAAGTAGGACAGAGAGATCTTTTGCCCCGTGATTTTTCTCTGATATATTTTTAGGGTTTTCCATGTAAATCTGGTGTGTATTTGCTGTTCTTTTCTTGTCTTGTTTCATTGCTGTATTATTTTGTGCACTATTATTTTCTTTCAATCTCAAACTTCTTGGCTAGAGCACAAAACACCATGTCCATGGATGTTAGGTTCCTAGCCGTGAGCTTTTGTTGCTTGGTGATGGTTTCTTTGTTCTCACAATTTCCATGCTTGTCTCTAAAGCTGCAACTCTCTTGGTAAAATTGTCTTTACTTTATTTTGCCATCTCCTTCATCTTTTGATTCCACTTTGTAGAAATCTCAGGGTCTCAAGGTAGCTACTCTTCTTCCTTTGATCTTGTAGTTTTCATACAAATCAACTGCAAACTATCCATGTTACCCAAAGATTAAACAAGCTTTGACACCAAAATGATCAGTAAATGCTAAGTGCAAATGTTTAGTTGGAATTCACAAAATCACAATATGCTGCCCTACTTAAATTCTACTCCATATTGATAGTTTGAATGGCTTAAGTCCTTGAGTTTGTGAAGTGAGTTGTTGGAAACATGAAACAATGAATTAGGAATGAAAATATCGATGAACGACAATTGAGACCAGAGCTTTCATCTTGCAAACCCTAGTGTGGGGAAACTAGATGGAAGCAACAATAGCTCAGCTTCCTCAATCTTTGTTTAGCCAAATAAATTTTACAAATTACAATAAACACTATTGTTTGCATACTTATCTCATTCCTTGCATATATTTTCCTCCTACAACCAACCGGAACACTAATGGTGACTCTCACATACTCTTTCTTGCAATTGGATTCACATCTATTTATCATGCTTTGGGCTGTACTTTTGTGCATTGAAGGAACTCCCAAACAATTCAAAATTGAAGACACCAACACTCTGTTGTTACTCTGTGGATGAAATCGACACTTCTATGTTTGCTCACTAAGCTCACTTCCTGCACATTTCTTTGTCCCGCATCATTAGAATGCCAACTTTGAATTTCATACACACTTATCACTAAAGGATTGTTCACATTTATCACACTCTAGGATTGTTCTTTCATGCACTAAAGGATGATATCAAATGATTCCCTAAAAGCAGATCAAATGATACCATCGAATTCATTCTCTTAGCTTGTGGCTATTGTGAATCCTATTCAATGATTTGTGGCACTCCAGAGGTTTGCACTACCTCCAAAATTACTAATCCATCTCCACTTGATGTCACACAAACTTCTACAATGGTGCAATGCACGTTGGGTTGATTGGGCATGACACCAACCATACACATGCCAAACCTTATGTGGTCTTGACTGATGGATTCCTTAGTGTCCAAAACACCGACATGCCACATCGCTAAGGTCAACTCATACTGTGCAGTACTGCTAGGTGTAGACAT
The DNA here is from genome assembly GCA_037957365.1 of Torreya grandis. Taxonomy (NCBI): domain Eukaryota; kingdom Viridiplantae; phylum Streptophyta; class Pinopsida; order Cupressales; family Taxaceae; genus Torreya; species Torreya grandis. The sequence continues at coordinate 835,181 of JARHVA010004421.1, forward strand.
CATTGTTGCCTCCATTCCAATGGGGGTGGATTCCTCAATATGAGTCAAGGGTTCCCCTTGTGGGGTTGAGGGGCACCCGTGTCCTGGGGTGTGGGGTAATGCCTAACAAGCCACATTTTGACTATCAAACTTTGTCTTTGTTCACTTCAAGCATTGGAAGGCAAATAATCACACATAGAGGCTCAACCATTTCGACTTCCATAACGGTTTTTAAGTCTTTGCAGCTTTGTACTATATATTTATACATATTTGTAGTATTAGATAGCAATCAAATAGTTGAAGATAAACAACCAAACATCTACCTCAATAGTGTGCCATGTATAGATTACACAATTTAATATAACTTTATGTTGCAGTAGTATTATTATAAATTCTATTATGAGTAACTGAAAATTATTTTATATTACTTCCGCATAAGCATACAATACATCTAGATTCTTATTTAGGGTGTTGTCCTCAAATATCTTTTGGAATCTGGATTAGTGGTATCAATGTGGCACATCTTGTTCATACATTACCCATCAAACTAGGTCGGAGTATTTAAAGCTCGACATCCAACTTTATAAAGATAATGAGAAATTCTCTGATGAAGAAACGATAACGATGACACTTTTGAAAGTTTCTTCACCCATCGAGAAGTGGTGGCAAGCCTAGACTTTATGGTAGAAAGACTGGACAAGAGAAGAGTTTGAACCAACTTGAGAAAAATTATTGGAAACCTTCAAGGATGAATACTATTCAGAAGATGTCTTTGATGATTGCTATATTTAGTAGCAACAACTACGTCGAGGGCATGACAAATCATTCCAAGGCTACATTGGAGCCTTCCATGCCTTGTATGTGAAGTTGGGCTCATTTGAGTCACAACATCATAGAGTTCTCAAGTACCACAATGGCCTAAAACCATTCACTCAGTTCAATCTAAAGCTAGCTAAGGTCAAGATGTTAGGTGAACCTTATCGCTATGTGGCAACCATTGAGGAGGATTCAAAGACAAAGGGCAAGCAAAACACATTGTCTGCACCAAAGAAATCACTTTCTTTAGATAAGAAGCCACTACAATCTAAGAAAGGTAAATGGCGTACAAACACCAAACCGGCAGGCACTCAAATTTAGAGTGCCATGTCCAAAATAATTTGCTAACATGGGTAGAAATAAATAACTCTAAAGTCAAGCTCTTTAATGGAATCATTAATCATGATCCAACTGTTGTAATAGCCATCACACAAGCTACACCAATAGCACAAGACGTTGAAGCACAATTCCTATTCCATTCACGGATGTAGGGGCAAAGGCAACGACTAGATTGGTGGTAGCATGAAGAATATCATCTCTGAAGCAACCCTCAAGCGATGAATTTTCCAACCATGTCTCATCCACATCCTTACAAATTGGGATGGTTTAGATCTTGCAACACCAAAGGTATACACATCACTTATGAATGTTGTTTCTCATGTGCTATCTATCCTTTAAAAAAGTAGCTAGTTTGTGATGTAGTGACAATTGATGCTTGTGATGTAATCCTCAGGCATTATTACATGCATCGTCACCAGTGTGTGTATATAGCCAATCCTCATAGGATCACCATGTTAGTGGGCATTAAGAGATGTTGGATTTCTGAAGTAATTCCACCCTCTAATCATGTCGTTCCAACTCTTATGAAGATTGTGACATACAACTATGCATATTCAACATTTATTACATCACCTCTTATAGATGCACAACCTTAACTGGTAAAGATAGAGCAGGTCAACTTCCTGTTGACTCAAGATAAACGATTCACCAAGGTTCAACTAGAAGCTAAGGTTCCACACTTGCTTCCTAGAATTAAACACAATCTGGACTACTGCTTCTCAGTGGGACAATTGATCCATGAAGATTCTATGAAAGTAGTTCCAATGATATTGCCAAACCAATTCTCATAGCTTGCGGTAATTGTGGATACTATTCGATGGTATATGGTACTCCAGAACCACATCTAGGGGTTTGCGATACCTCCAAGATAACTTATCCATCTCCACTAGATGCCACACACTTAGAATGGATCAATGCACACCGAGCATATTTGACATGGTACCATCCATATGCATGCCAAACCTTATGCGATCTTCACCGATGGATTGCTCAAGGTCCTAAGCACCTACATTGCATACCGCTAAGGTCAACTCACTGCGTAGTACTACCATATGTTGACAACATTGCTACCTCCATTCCAATGGTGGTAGAGCCCCCAATATGAGTTTAGGAGTTCCCCTTGTAAGGTCAAGGGGCAATGCCCTCATGAGGTGCAAGGTAATGCCCCCCAAACTGAATTTTGACCGCCAAACTTTGTCTTTGAGTCACACCTGGAAGCTAAAACATTTCAAATTCAATAATGGTTCTCTAAGGCTCCACAACTTTCTACTATATAAGTAAACATATCTGTAGCATTAGATAGCAATCATATAGTAGAAGATAAACAACCATACATCTCCCTTGAGAGTATGCCATGTACAAAATGCACAGATTAATAAAACTTTTTGTTACAATTCTATTATTTTCTCTATTTTAAATATCTAAATAATATTTTATATTGCTTCCGCACATGCATACAAAATATCGAGATCCTCATTTAGGGTGTTGTTTGCAAGATATATACGAGGATTCGGATCAAACAAACTTCCAAATGGCTTAGAAGTAAAGAGACATTGACACCATGTTGTAACTATGTTTGTATAGTTTTTATGGGAAAAACCGTCACACTATGCAGGGTGAAACCATCACTTGACAATTGGCTCCTACGGAACCACCTTGATGGTTATGAGAATGCCCCAGGGGGAATGGATAGTTAACTTCACCACACCTTGCATAATTGGGTTCCGTCATCATATAAGAAATTCTCATTTTGAGCCCCGCGTTTGGCTGATTCCTGATTATTCTTTGGTGGATTAATGTCGAGGTTTTGTTTTTCCTCATTCTTTTGGATCAAAAATCCATGTTCATTAGTGATGAAACCAAGATAATTTTTAGAATCCTGAGCAAATGTACACTTCTTAGTATTTGAGTACAATTGATTATGCTTTAGAATCGTCAAAGTTCATTTGAGATGAGAAAGATGTTCTGCCCATGACTTTGAAAATATTAAAATACAATCAAGATAAATGTTGATAATGCCATATCACAAAACACTTTATGCATCAGTGTCATGAAAGTAGCAGTTGCTTGCGATAGTTAAGTCAAACGACATAACTAACCATTTAAAAAGACCATGTTTTGTTTTATTACGAGTCACTAAGTGTCTGATTGCTATCTAATGCTACAAGCCAATCAATTTGAGGAAACTATATTTCACCTTGTAACTCATCAAGCCAATCATCAATTCATGGAAATGGATGCCAGTTTTTATGGTCACCTTATTAAGAGCTATTTAATCCATGCAAAGGCAGAAAGTGCATCCTTTTTGTGAACAAAAGAGAATATGAGAAGCACAAGTTGAGACACTTGGTGTTATGAATCCTTTTGTAATAATGTTTTGGCTTGGTTTTTAATTCCTATAGCTTCTAACAAAGATGCATGGTACATAGGTTTGCTTGATAGAGATGCATACAAAACAAAACAATTGAATGTTCAATTATCCATGGAGGCAAAACTTGTAGGCTCTTGAAAGATTTCTTTATGCTAAAGAACAATGCCATGGATGTTAGAGTTATAACGGTCATACTAGCCTTAGTGATAGGCTTAGTATTAAAGTGACTTTATGACTTCAATTTGCTTTATGAAACAATGTAAACGTGACTCAATGTTACTTAAGTTATTTTAGGTTTAGGGTTTGTGTCACCCTAGTACAGGGTTTATGTTGTTGCTTTTCTATAAAATAACGGTTGCTCTCTCAATAATATATCTAAGAAGTATTTCTCTCTTTCAAGTTCTCTCTTGATTTATGCGTGTTTGGTTTTCATAATATGGAATCAAAGCCACGGTGGGGAGAAGCCAGGAAGTAGTGTGTGAAAGCCTTGGGATTACTCAGATTAATGATGGACTGAGGATTGCTTATAATACACACTAAGAAAGCAAAAGGGCTTTGAAGTAAAGTAAGCTAGTTTTATTTTTTTGGTTTAAACTAAGATCCATTTTCCCTGAGATAAAACCAAGTTAGTTTTATTTTTTTTGGTTTAAACTAAGATCCATTTTCCCTGATATAAAACCAAGTTTACTTTTTAAAAAGAGAAATCAGTTGTTTTCTATTTAAAACCAAATTAAGGAAAATTGAGCCCTAGAGGACCGTACAGAATAGCAGAAAACATCCATACATAACAATGAATTAGAGTCATATGGAATCTACATAATTGTACAAAGTTGTACGGAATAGTGTTGAACAATACACGATAGTAAATTTTAGTTATTTTTGGAAATTCCAGATTACAGAATTTCCACATTTTTTTGCATTTTGTAGCGATTTTCAGCAGATTTGTTTTGTCTCTGTAACATAGATTTTTAATTGTAAGTCTCTATTTAGCAAATAGGTTGATTTTTTTTGGCTAAAAATGGCTAGTTTATGTAATATAATGTTGGAAGGGAACCAAAAGTTTTAGGGAAGAGCTGTAATCTTGGAAACAAAGAATGTTGTCCATTTTTTATTAAAAATGTTTAGATCAACTTGTTTGGAGAAGGATACCTGACCTGCAACATCAGGAAAGAACATGACAGGTTCGATGAGCAGAATAGAGAAGGAATGATGTTAATAAAGCTATTTGTGACAGATGAAATGCTACCAGAAGTGCAGATTGGTAATGAGCGTTAGACATTTGGAAGCAGCTAAAGGAGTGCATGAAATCTCCAATAAAGGTAGAGCCTCCTCCTAAATATAATGTTTTATATTAAAATGGATGAAAGTGAGTTTTTACAAGATCATTTGGTAAAGATAAATGATATTAAAGAACAGTTGAGTCCACTGGGTGGAAGATGGAAGAAGATATGGTGGTAATCACTCTAAAGAGTTTATTGGCTTCATTTGAAATTTTTATTGAAACCATAAATATTACTACAATTGACACTGACCTAGAGTTTGAAGAGTCAAGCTCTAAACTATTGTAGCAAGATAGGTGTAAAAAGAAGTTTGCAATGGCAATAGGAATGATGGTTTAGAGATGGCTTTGGCAACATACTTAAAGGGAAAGGGCCAATGTGCCAAGAAGAATGGTGGTGGAAACAAAGAGGGCTGCAGCAAGACAAAGGATATAGGTAATAAAAAAACTAAAACCTTCAAGTGCTTCTATTGTGGAAAACTAGATCATAGGAGCAAATTCTATAAAAAAGGGTTATGGGATGAGAAAAATAACCAAGGGCCTAAGAAGCATATCAATAATGCGAAAAATGAAAAAAAAGATGATCTTTATGTTTTTATGGTTAGAGATAATAGAAATTGTCTGAACAAGACTATTGGTATATAGATTCTGGTGCCACCAAGCATTTCATGAACATGAGAGATTGGTGTCTTGATTTTTTAGTAGATACATCTACTTCTAACTATGTGACTTTTGGTGGAGAGGAATTTAAGGCTGAAGGCAAAGGAAATGTGCAGATAACACTGAGACGTAAAAAGTTTCCTTTCACGAATGGCTTATATGCTCTTGGTTTGGAAATGAATTTGCTTCTAGTCAGTATGATAATGAACCGCAATCCTAATTTAAATGTGATTTTCAATAGTGATAAATGTTAAATTGTTGATAAGGAATTCCTTTTTTTTTTTCACTCAAGAGGGCATCCAGAGGCAATGCTTCACACCCTACACTCCATAGCAAAATGGAGTGGTAGAGAGGTGGGATTGTACCATTCTGGAGATGGCGAGGTGTATGCTAGAGAACAAATTTGGTCCTAATAAATATTGGACGGAAGCAAGACACACATTAGTGTATCTACTCTTGGGTCTCCAATAAAAGCAACACACAAGAAAACTCTAGTAGAAGCATTATCTAGATGAAAACACTAATTAAGTTATCTCAAAGTTTTTGGTTTTATTTTGTATGCATGGGTTCTTGATAAAAAATGAACCAAACTAGATAGAAATGTAAGAAGTTGATGTTCATAGGGTACAACTACCATCATAAAACATATAGGCTAGTTGATATGGAATTGAATAAGGATGCTTTAGTTAGGAAGTCATAGTTAACGAAAATACAGGGCTGTTCTAGATGAAGGCAGCAGAAATCAGGTCAGAAAGTTGCACCCAATACATGTGATATGGCTGAATTTGTCGGCTAGATGGATGGGGATAGTCAACATGAGGAGAAGGAGGCCCCTAAGTATGAATCCAAAGAAAATTTCAGCCAAAATGCAGTTTCAAGTTTTCACAAATCAGAAAGACACAGGGGAAGGAAGAAAAGAAGAGACTAAAATGGTGGTACAACACCTATGACGATGTTTGGGAAGACGGGGTCCCTTATATGGGAGAGGAAGGAAACCAAAAAGAGGTAAGACATTTGATATGGTGAATTATGCTTTGATAGCTAACCTTATAAATTATTTTGAACCTAAAATATATGAAGAGGCAAAAAGAAACCTAGAATGGGCGAAGGTTATGTAGGCTGAACATGAAACTTTGATGAAGAACCAAACACATGTTTTAGAAGAGCTACTTATCGGGAAGAAACCCATTGGCTGCAAATGGCTATATAAAGTCAAGTATAAAGCAGATGGCACTCTTGACAAACATAAAGCAAGGCTGGTCGCAAAGGGCTTTGCACAAAAGGAAGGAATTGATTATGAGGAGACATTTGCTCTTACTGCAAAAATGAAAACAATCTGATTGGTTCTAGCCATGGCAACACAGTTTGGTTTGAAAGTACATCAGATGGATGTGAAGAGTGTCTTCCTCAATGGAAATATGGACGAAGAAGTATACATATACCAACCACTTGTATTTCAAGTTCTAGGGAAGAGCAATACATTGTGTAGAGTGAAGAAAACTCTCTATGGGCTAAAGCAGGGTCCCAGGGCATGATACATAAAAAATGACAGTTATTTTAAAAAAACAAGGATTTAGAAGTTCTTTTGACCCCAATCTCTACATCAAACACGAGAATGGTGATGGGGTTATTCTAGTGGTATATATTATTGAAATCATCATCACAGGTAGTGAGGTCCAAACTATTGAAAAGGTGAAATCAAATTTATGTTTTGCTTTTGGCGTAGGCTTCCTACATTTCTACTTAAGTGCAAAAGTTTGGCAAACTAATAACATATTTTTGCTTCTTAAACAAAATATGCAACAAGTTTTTTAGATAGGGTCAGGATGACAGATTGTAAAATCTCATCTACACCTATGGAGACAAAGGCTCAAATTATTAGCTAAGATTGATTCAATAGTAGTAAATGAATCACTCTATAGGAAACTAGTTGGAAGCTTGATCTATCTTACTTGTGTTATGCAGTCAGATATATCTCCCGATTTATGTTATCTGAAAAAACAAAACATTGGATAGCAGAGACGAGGGTGCTACAATATGCAAAGGGAACATTAGACTTTGGCATTCTATATGGTAAGAGCATGGAGCTTCAGTTGTGTGGCTATTCAAACTCGTAGTGGATAATATCCGTGGATGACATGAAGTCTACAACAGGTTGTGTGTTTAGTCTAGGAACATAGGCAGTTTCTTGGATCAGTAAGAAACAACATGCAGTTTCACTTTCCTCTACAAAAGTAGAATATAGATTAGCTGTAAAATGGGCATATGAAGCAGTTTGGATTAGAAGAGTGCTTATGAATTTGCAAGTTGATCAGAGTGAGCCGACAATACAATTTTGTGATAACTATGGAGTTCTCTATCACAAGCATACAAACATGTTGACAGACAATGCCATTTCATTTGACAACTTGTAGAAGATGGAGTAGTTGAGCTGCAATAATGTCCAACTCAGGACCAGATTGCAACTAATCTCACCAAGTCTCTTGGCCTGGATTTGTTTTTTAAATTTAGAGATGAACTTGGTGCAGTTTCCAGAATGACCATTAAGGGAGGGTGTTCAAGTTGTAATGATCATACTACTCTTAGTGATAGGCTTAGTAATAAATCCAATTTATTACTTTAATTTGCTTTATCAAATAATGTAAATGTTGACAATTCTTCCACAAGTCAGATTGTCTCTCGCCATTCGGAAAATTCACGTCTCTAGCCAAGGAAGAAGAGTACATTGTTTTGGTAGGGTCCTTGCTACAAAGGATGAATTCCTTCGGAATGGTTCATCAAAAAGGTTTTTTACTTCGGATAATAAATTCTTTCGGACTTTTGTTTGAAGGAATTCCTTCGGACAAAAAGTCTGAAGAAATTCGGAAGAGCACTAAGAAGGAAAGTCCGCACAAAAGGCAAGTAAAAGCCAAGGATTAATTCGGAAGAGTCCATTACAAGAATCTCGAAGGGCAGGGTACCCTTCGGAAGGGTCATTTGCAACAATCCCGAAGGGCACCTACCCTTCGGGAAGGCACAGGAGTAGATTCGGAACCTTGGCAAATAACCCAAGTGTCCTCCAATTTTTTCAAAGGGCACAGAGGGACAGTTACTAGCCCTTGCGGAGGGCACTTGGTCGGTGACAGGACCACTGTGTCTTTTCCGAAGGGCACTTTTCAAAGGCCGAAGGACACTTTTCAAAGACAAAAAGCGAAGGCAAAAGAAGAAAATGAATTCTTTCGGACTTTTGTCCGAAGGAATTCATTCGGACAAAAAGACCGAAGAAATTCGGAGAAAAGGGCTGAGAAAATAAACCCGAGAAAAAGCAAGGCAGAGTAAACCTGAAGGCTTCTGAATCAAGTGCAAAAGGAAGTAATAATTTCTTCGGACTTTTGTCCAAAGGAATTCCTTCAGACAAAAAGTCCGAAGGAATTCGGAGAAAAGACCGCGGGAAAAAACCGGAAGAAATGCGAAGCCAATAAAGCCGAAGGAAAGAAAGCCGCAGGAAATATAGCCGAAGGAAATAAGAAAACTTCCGGTGACGTCCTGCAAGCCGTCAAGCTTTGACCGCGGGAAGTAACTGTTGAAACCAAGGAGACAACAAGAAGTCCAAAAGAAATGGAGGCTGACTGTGCAAAAGAAGATAGAAAATAGATAATCCGACGAAGAGTTGAATACGGAATCTCGCCAGAAATAGACGCGAACAGGAAGGCCAGAATAGGACGAAATACATGCAAGCAAGGGCTATTTTCAAACTATTGTCAAAGCTTCAGTTGACTGGCTGCTGAAGTCCTGTTCGTCTCCAGTCAACTCATGCATCTGAAGGTCCAACTCAGCTTCAATCGGAGTCCCAAATCCAAACGACGAGTTGACTGTTCCAGATTTAGAGTTGACTAATTGTTAAACGCCGCGTTCACTAAGAGCTTTCCATGCAAAGGAGAATGATCTTTTCGTCCAACTTAGCGTACCAAACAGTCCAACTCAGCGTGATCTCTTCGTTTAACTCAACTTTCAAATGCTACAACTCGGCATCAAGCAGCTCACGAAGTTCTAAAATTGATATTTTTCTTGGATTTCCATGCAAAGAGAGGTGGGCGGTTCATAACAAAGATAAGTTCACTCCATCAAACAAAGAAGCTTCATGCAAGGACAAAAAGGAAAATATATTTTATTGAAAGGCCAAGTAAAGCCTTGAGTTAACCAAAGTGAATCTTTCTCTTCAAATTTTCAGTGCCAATCTTTGGCCTCTTGTAATTTTTTATATAATAGCTTTCAACCTTGATTAAAAATCATCCAATATCTCTTGGTTAGACCAGACTCTGCCATTGGTGAGTTGTGTAACCTCTTCAATCAATAAGGACTGTACTTTCAGATTTCAAGTGCTGGCATAGTGTATATTTCTTCAGTAATTTGCACAAGTGGTAGATTTCTCTCCCTTTCCAAGTTCTGATTCATACCTAGTTGCTAGATTGTCCTTATGCAGGTTATGTTGAGTGTTTTTTATTGTCTGTCGCTAAAGTTGTAAGTGGATGTGAGGTGGCCGCAAAGTGTCTTTTATCAGACCTCTCTCCATTGTTTTCCCTTAGGTTTTAGTCATTAGATCGAACCTCTTCATGAAATATTTATGCATAAGTGATTGATTGAAGTCTAAGGTCTTCCTTTTCCCTTGATTGTTCAGTGTTCAAGGTTCCAAGTTGAGTGGATCAAACTTCTGGTGTATCACCCCTTTTAGGTAGGATTTCCCCTTTAATTTTCCTTCTCCCTTTTCCATAGTAGTCCACAACGTAGAGTAGGGATCTTCATTGATACATCATACAGGAACCAGCCTTCTCTGGAGGTTCTTCTCACTGTTGAGGCACCCACCCTCGTGAGAAGATCCCATTGTTTCAGCCGGATAGAGGACTGGCCGTTTCACGCACGTCTTCGAATCAGGGCGCAACTCCAGGTTGACAACAGTAAATATGACTCAATGTTCACTTAAGTCATTTTAGGTTTAGGGTTTGTCACCCTAGCATTGTGGTTTATGTTGTTGCTTTCCTATAAAGTGATGATTTCTCTTTCAATAATATATCCAATCATACTAGTCTTGGTGATAGGCTTAGTAATAAACTCAATTTATTACTTTAATTTGCTTTATCAAATAATGTAAATGACTCAATGTTCACTTAAGTCATTTTAGGTTTAGGGTTTGTCACCCTAGTATTATGGTTTATGTTGTTGCTTTCCTATAAAGTGATGGTTGCTCTTTCTATAATATATCCAAGAAGCATCCCTTTTGTGTTCTTGCTTGGTTTGTTTGTGTGTTCGGTTGTCATAATAATAGATAAAAGTAGGTATCTCCATTTCTGTTCTTGTTGCTTATCTTCATTGTAACATCTACCGGAAAGTAATTCCAAATGGTTTTCCTGTTTATCTGCCTTCTTAGCTTGATAATAAGTCAACAAAAAATTCTTAGAAGGCTTGGTGGTATAAGTGACACCATTTTTGTGCAAAATATAGGTGTTATGATAGGATTTATATGTAAACCTTCAGCTGCAAAGCCAATAAGGAGCAACAGTTCATCCTTGGAAACTGCACAAAGTTATTACAAATTTTCCTGAGAAGGGCCATGAATGTGTTGGGTATTTGCAGGAGAGGACACCACGTTCAGCCAACTCCATGTCTCAACCAATGCCACACCACAACCATTGTTTGCATGTCACAGGAAAATGGCCGATCGAAGAAATCAAAGGCGGAGGGAGATTCTTGTTTATTGAAATTTCCAATGGCAGAAAGCAGAGGAGTTTCAGGGAAGAGAGCTGGGTCCTGCTGAGAGGGGCTGCGACTGCAGATTGGAATGGGACAATACCTGCACGATAATGTTAAAACACCAACCACAAAAAACATCTCTTGCAAGTGCAAATCTTCAAACAGAACTGGAGTGGAAAAATACCAAAATCAGAGAGAAAACTACCAGTAATGGACACAACAAGAAGCAGGATCAGACCTGCTTTGGTAATCAAACTGATGAGGATATTCCTTGAGAAAATACCAGAGGAAGAAAAACATTAATAAATTATGAATTTATGGATGAAAAATTACATACTAGAAGTCAGTATGTATAGGCTAAAAAGAGACAGGAAGACTTTAATGTTTCCAATGCTGTCCCTTTTCCACTGTTGTTCTCCATTTAATCCCATGAATAATATTTTTTAAAAGTTTTTAATGTAAGCCAAACTGTTTCTGAGGCAAAAATATTACAATTACAATCAGTAGATGCTACCCATTATGCTAGTAGATAAGTATTTATAATTTGGCCCCAAATTTGAGTTGTTCTAGTAAATCGTGTAGAACATTTAAATAGTGGCCAAAGAAGACTGAGTTGACCTCTACAAAAAAGTGGCCTCAGAGAGTTTACAATTGACCTACATTGCAGGGAAATATCCCGGGTACCCTTGTTTCAGCATTGGAAACGTTTCTGGTATGGAAATGTGCGTGAAACGTACTGGAAATGCCCCAGCATGAGCCAGAAACATCCGGAAATGTTTTGGATGTTTCCGTCATGTAACCGGGCATTTCCGGCAGAAAATCAATTGATCAAGTCAAAAAAAGCAGCAGCTAAATCATTAGAAAACTCTAATCTTATAGAATACACTATCTAAAACCTATATAAACACACTCAATGCAAAGACAACACACCCCCTCATCATCATTGCTGTTTTTTACAAGAGCAAGGAGGAATTTAGGAGGCAGCCATTGCAAGGAGGAGTTTGGAGGCAGCCATTGCAGCAAGGAGGAGTTTTGAGGCAGCCATTGCAACAAGGATCAGCCAGCCAATTTCTGCCCCCTGTCACACAAGTATGAGGACTATATCCGAGTGCCTAACAAAATTTGGTATATTCATTCAGAGACTACAGATATGAATGCTTCCATAAATATCTTGCCCAACTTTCACTACTTGGTGTCGATGATGACAATCAAGAGAGTTCTGCACAAGGGGTGGAGACTGGAGCTAGTGGGAGTGGCATTCATGATTTTGAGGACAATATAGATGATTTATTCTAGATTTGAATGTACATTTTGTCTTTGAAGTTTGAATGAATACTATATTTATAATTTTTTAATTGTTTTATTTTTTATGAACTAAAAATGAGTATCATGCATTGTTTTCATATATATAAATATAAATATATTATATATTTTTTATAGTATATTGTATGGACCTTTCCAAACCAAGGGTTTTTGAAAATCCATGTTTCCACTCTCCGTTTCCATTTCTATTTCCTGGGGATGTAGCAATTGACACATGCTCTGGCAAAAAACATGAGTGTAAAGATGTAAACTACTCTGGTTAAAGCAATCTTCAAACAAAACAAAACACTTGAATAGATGCTGGCATTTTGAACCTGAGAGGTAAATGATCTTTACTATATGTACTCCGAAAGCATGATAATTGCTTTAGCTGGCTCAAGGAAGATCAAAATTGGTATTATTTGTGTTTTGACATGAATTGAAATTTTCCAAAGTGATCTCATTGTAGTGGGCCTAATGGTGAAGAATTTGTGTTTTGGGAAGGGAGGTCACAAATTCAAATCTGGAGGGGGGTAGGGTGTGTACACCCCATATATCACGGTAACACATGTTGTGCCTCCCTATAGGGAGTACGGGGAGGTCTCATTTTCTGTAAGCCAGCCTGCAGTCTAAGCACAATTTGATGCTCAGGGTGCCCGACATTATGGACATAAAAAGGACCTTTCCTAGTAAGAAAATTTCCTTGAAACTATTTACGGGTCTCAGCATTTTTTGTAATTATAGAACTCCTTAATGTGGCTCTTGAAGTTGATCAGGCCCAAGTCATCAATAGGGGTCCCATAGTGTTCCCAAGTTCAATGTTTTTGTGAATGTAGAGCATTGAATCATCAAGTAAATTTGATTTAATTTCTGTAATTTTTTAGTGGGTTTCCATGGATGCTTTAGATACAGTGGTGGGCTTCTAGCTGAAGCTAGTTGAGTTTCTTTTGGTGCTTTTTTAGGGGCAATGTTTAAAATGTAGACTCTTTTTTTTGTTGATAAATGTATATGTTCTGCAAAATACTCCTGTATACTCAGATTCATTATAATGTTCCTTCGGGTCCCCCTTTTTGGGATAGCGGTGGGGAATGTGGGACATGAAGAAGGGACAGCGAAAAGGAACTCCCAATTCCTAGGAAAACATGAATGAAAAATACAAAAAATCAGACTTCCCTCCAAACTATCTTCTAAGAAAAACTCCAAATGACAGTGGTGAATTGGGGCTGTAAACGGATAGAAGTAACCCCCAACTACCTGAAAAAGTGGATGCAAAATACAAAAAATCAGACTTCCCTTTAAACTATCTTTCAAGAAAAATCTAAAATCTGCTGCTGCAATTAAAAAATGGAATGGTCACATTATTGTTGGGTTAATATATTAGTTCGAATTGTGGAATAGGGGAGCTTTAGGATTAAGGTTAATGGCTGTTGTCGCGAAAAGGGACAGTTTGGGGATATCCCCACTGTGCTCTCTTGTCACCAACCCTGTACAGATGCTTCCCCGGGGTGCCGAACCCATTGAATGTGCTCTCATTGAACTCTGTATTGTTAGTATCATGCTTAAAATTTCACTTTCAATCTTTTACTAGGCTTTGTTACAAATTATTACGACCTAAGTCTTTATTCCCATGTTAAGAACTCAAAACCGAATTTCTTTTTAATCTTTTACTAGTCTTTATCCACATGTTCAGAACTCAACCAAATAACTGACCCTTATCCATAGCCATGGAAACTAAAATGTCGAGAGTCCATTGATATTTTAAAATACTTAAATGACATCCATCTCTCCTTGGGAAACATGCATGCTTCCTATACAAGAATCCAAGATTGTTTTAGAAATTAAACATAGCTTTCCAATACATTTCCTATAGAAGGTTCCAATAATGTTTTAGAAATTAAACATAGCTTTCCAAATATGAAGCTAGGTATTAGATATTATCTTTGACACATGGTTGGAATATTTATTTCTATGCTTTGCTTCATATTCCTCTAATCCAGTGATAAGCTTGGGGTAGAATTCTATTAATCTTTCTGCATGTAACAAGGCTGCATTTATCACGAGTGATGATCTGAAATATATGTAAGTAGTACTATTAGGAAAAGAGCAAGGATCTTTTTTGTATTTGTAGTCTTTGTATTTATCCAGCCTGATGTTTGTTTTAGTACTATGATATGGTTACTGTTGTCAACCTGGAGCTGCACCTTGAATTGAAGACGTGCTGAAATGGCCAATCCTCTATCTGGTTGAAACAATGGGATCTTCTCACGAGGGTGGGTGTCTCAATGGTAAGAACCTCTAGAGAAGGCTGGTTCCTGTAAGATGTATCAATGGATCTCTACTCTGTGTTGCGAATCTACCATGGAAAAGGGAGAAAGAAACTTGAAAGGGAAATCCTACCTAATAACGGTGATACACCAAAACGTTGATCCACTCTACTTGGAACCTTGAACACTGAATCAAACAAGGGAAAAAGAAGACCTTTGATTTCAGTTGATCACTATGCATAAATATTTCATGAGAAGGTTCGATCCAATGACCAAAACATGAGGGAAAACGATGGAGAGAGGTCTGATACAAGACATTTTGCTGCCACCTAACATCCACTTACAGCTTCAGCAAAAGACATATAGAACATTGAACATGACCTGCATAATATGATAAGCTAGCAACTAGGTATGAATCAGAATTTGGGAAGGGAGATAAATCTACCACATATGCAAATTGTTGAATGAATATACACTATGCCAGCACTTGAAATTTGAAAGTACAGTCCTTCTATTGATTGAAGAGGTTACACAACTCACCAATGGTAGAGTCTGGTCTTGCCAAGAGGGATAGATTTTACAAGGCTGAAAAGCCATTTATATAGAAAAATACAATAGCCAAGAGTTGGCGTTGAAAAATAGAAGAGGAAGATCAACTTAGATGAACCCAAGACCAACTTTGTCTTCCAATAAAATATATTTTCCCTTTGTCTTTGCATGAATCTCCTTGGCGTTTGAGAAATGGATGGTGGGGTTTTTGAGAGTCAACTTCTCCTTTGCATGGAAGATTATGTCAAATGTCAAAAATAGACTCCTCTTGAGCTGTCGGATCGAGAAAACAATCATTTTTGCCTGAAAATGGTGCCAAACTTAGACTGAGAAACTCGGCTTGAAGCTGAGTTGGACCTTCGGATGCATGAGAATGACTAGTCAAACCATGAACAAAACAAATAGTCAACTGAAACTTAGCAATCCGCCAAAAATAGCCTTTGCTTGCATGAGTGAGACATATTTAGACTGAATCGTTCGCCGACTTTCCGTTCTCGGTTTTCTTATTTCCGTGCATGCATTTCTATTGCATGTTTGTGGTTTTTCTATTTCCTGGCTTTTCATTGACTTTACCTTGGTCTTTTATTTTCTGCGGACATTTGTTTTATTTTCTACGGACCTTTTGGATTTCCTTCTTGGCTTATTCCCTTTGATTTTCTTCAGAATTTTCGTGTGACAACTTTTTCCCACAGACTTTTCTGTTTATCTCCCTCGCCTTACCTTGGTTGTGTTCCTTGGGCTATATTCTCTCGGACTTCTTGTTATCTGCGCATTTCCTGCGGGAATATTGTCTACCCCTGGCTTTAATTTCCGTCGGATTTTTGTCTTGGCTTTGTCTTGATTTCCTCAGACTTTTTCTTTGCCAATTTTTCCAAATTTATGCTTGGCTGCATTTCCTTCAGACTTATGTTTTCTCACTTTCCCGCGGGATTTTGTGTCCTTCGGATTTCTGCGGACTTTATCTATTTGCATTTTTCCCAAATTAATCCTTCAGACAAAAAGTCCGAAGGAATTCCTTCAGACTTTTGTCTGAAGGAAATCCTTCCTCCAATTTTGTTTTCTATTTTGCCTTTGTGTATTTTCCATCGGGTTTTTCTTTGTCCCGAATTTCTTCAGACTTTTTGTCCGAAGGAATTCCTTCAGACAAAAAGTCCGAAGGAATTAGTCTCCTTTGTCTTTATTCTGCCACCAGCAGAATGCCCTTTGGGAAAATTGGAAAGGTCTTGCCACCGACCAAGTGCCCTCCGCAAGGGCTTGTGTCCTTCCTCTGTGCCCTTCGAGAAAGTTGGAAAGGTCTTGTCACCGACCAAGTGCCCTCCGCAAGGGCTTGTGTCTCTCCAGAATTGGGTTTTCAGAAGAATTGAAGGACACCCGGGTTTTTTGTAGGGCCCTCGGGCTTTTTGTAGGGAACCCGGGTTTTTTGTTTCCTTAATTCCTTCGGACAAAAAGTCCAAAGGAATTGAATACTTTGTAAATTGTCCCTTTGGAATTCTCTCGGACTTCTCCCAGGTCCTTTGAAAAATCTTTTTCTTCGGACAGAAAGTCCGAGGAAATTGTCCATCTCTTAGCCCGATAAAATTTTGAGAAGACAACACTTTGGAAAGAAAACACTTGGGAATAGTCGTTGTAAGTCTGAAAAACAAACCTGTATTCCATAGGTGTCCGAAAGAAAACACTCGCCTTCATTCATAAGCGAAACTACAGGCTTGTAGGCTCTTTCCTTGGCTGATACCTTGCTGTAGATGGCTCCTTGGGTAGCTGTAGGTATGCATTTAGGCTTGATTGAACTTTACAAAACCTTTTCCTTTTCATTATTCAGTACCCAAAACTGATTCACAAGACAAACTGGTACCATAAGACCATCTTCCAAATAGTAAGGTTGACAATTTTTTTGGCCTGTGGAAGAATTGTCAACAGTTATTCTTTCATTCGGAAAAGGAGTGACTTGATATTTGGTATTTGGAAAAGCTGTGTGGGCAAATTAAAAGTTGTTTTCTGGACAAATACTAAATTGCCATAAAGAGCATTTGCTACCCTGTTAGATAATCTATGTAGACATGACATTAATCATAGTTATTCAAAAATCCGAGTGGAACTGGGATAGATGTTTGAACTTTCTGTGATTTTTCTCCTACATGCCCACAGGGAGATATCATTCAACGTTCTTATGTAAAAATGTGTTTTTTGAACTGCTTTTCCAGATGGAAGAGGCCAGGGAAAAAGGAATAGAGTCAGAGTTCTCTCCTGATGCAAAAGTAAGTATCTGATGCCAGGGTTTGATACAATCTTTGATTATCTTTAATGTTGTTCAATGCTTATTGTTGTAATTTTTTTTTTGGATTTTGGCTGCTGTGAGTATAAATCCTTCCACAGCATTGGGAACTGATAAAACATGTAAGTACTGTGTATAGTGTAATTTTCTTTCTTTCTTCTGAATAGGCAGCATTCTTAAAGATGTTACCATTGCGCTTCATTTCACGTGCCTGGGGTCTCATCACAGCTATGGTAAGTTGTTTCAGCACATTTGCTCAATTGTCTTAATATTTATATACTCTTAGCTGTTTTATCAGAAGTCAGTCATGTCTTCTGAGTTTTTTTTTTCACTTGACAAAGAAATAGACATATCAATGTGTGTTTTTCATTAAAATGTGGATATATGTAAATTAAATATATTTTAATTTTGAGACAATCGTATCTGATATATAAGGAGATATACAGAGAAGAAGATATAGAGACAGAGACCTTCTAAACTCATAATGCTGATACCTATTCTGGTTGCTTAACTCAAGATCATCTGGTAGCTCACAATTACCTCTAGATGGATGTATTGGTGCTCAAGACATTACTGTTAAGTAAGCTGATTAGTTTTTATTGTTCTTAGTGTGTGGCACGAAGAGGGATTTCCTATCTGGGACTCATCTTGTTGGGAGAAAACATATCTAGATTTGTTCTCATTATTTAGTAGCAAGAGGGATTTAGCTGCTTAGATTTTATTGAGCAAGAACGGGCACTGATCATTATGTCAAATTATCCAATGGAACTTTATTTTAGCGTAAAACTTGCTTAAGAGATTCATTACTTGGTGATGTACTCAAGTTGGTGGCTAGATTACAATGCAGAACATGTCAAGGGAGAAGTGGTGATCACTTATGACATTGTAAATTTGAATAATTAGTAGGTTTGTAAGTGTGGGTGTGGAGAGGAGTGCCGGTACAACAGGTTTGGAAGCCAGGTACAGGTGCAACACCATTTGAAATACAAAATAAATGTGCCACATAATTATAAGAACCTTATATTCTAAATGTGCAAATTTTGTAACACTATTTGAGGCCTATTTTTATGGGCCTTTTCTTGTGTCATAGGCTGCTCAAGCTGGTCCCCTTGACAGGAAGGCTTATGCTTTTGTGTTGGAGTGTTTGGTGTACTAACCAAGGGTTTGCTCTTGCGCATAGTGTAGGATGAATAGGAATTCCATTTTGGCATGGTTTGACGGTGAAAATCCATCGATGTAATTTAGCACCCCATATTGCTCTATGTTTTTTTCTCGCATGTGCACTAGGTAGTCATGGAACTTGTTTATATAGTCTTGTTCTGATTGGATTTTTCATGTACTCATCCTCATAGTGTTTGCAGGGGTAGTGTTCTCCATGTACAATGCTAACAAACTTAACCCATGTGCGAATAGGTTCACAATCTTGCTCGCTTTGAGAGCTATAAGCTTCCTGCCAGTGTAAGACCAATGTGTGCATTTTCCATGTGGAAAATATACAAATTTTGGTGTCAGTGAGGTAGTCAATGGATAAGTAGGCCCCCAATTGTCAAGTCAAATCTTTCAATATTGTGGTGTCGGTCTTCCCTTGAAACACCAAAATGTCTCAATCGACTTGGACCTTGAAAGGGCCATGATTGTGAAGTGGCGTGTTGGCTTGCAAGATGGAAGTTGTAGCACTTAGGGGACTTAACTGCATCATGAGTTCGTGGAACCAGCCTAAGAGTCCAATGCATTGCTCCTTAAGAGCATCTCGAATGAGTTGATGTTACTCTTGCATCATCGTTCGTTTGGATATTTAGACAAACTACTGGGTTGCACTCCTTCCTTTTGTTGTTGTACACTTGTGTTTATAGGAATATGAATATGGAGAAGCTAGATGTTGCTCTGAATTGAGGGCCCAAGATGGTGCTGTGTAGGACAACCGAACAAACTATCTAGTAATATATTGAGTTATATATTGAACACGCAATGGAAAACAAATGCAGCAAACTACCACACATTCAAAAGGCGTAGAGGTCGGACAATAATACTCTTCTATTCAAATGGAATGAACATGTATGGTACATATGCATACAAAGGATTGTCGTGATCGAAAGGGGAAACAATTCCTAGCTGATTTGCCTAATTGGAATGTAAAATGCATGAAAAAAAAATCGTTAATGTTTGGGGTCAAATGGTTACATTTATACAATTACAAGGAAGCAAATACACAAGGGAATGGTTGCAAAATGGTTCAACTTTAGTAACGAATGATGGTTATCCCTCTTGTTGATGTGTCTCTTCAATTTCCAAGCATGCGTGGTGCTAGAAAGTCTGTTGACATGGCACGAATTTTGGGAGCACCGTCTAACATGGCACTATGTGGCGTGAAGGTTCAATGTGGCACGTAGGTTCGACACTAAGCTTGGCATGAGCATCATGTTTCCTAGGCATGCGCCAATTTGGGGTAGTACAATTGAGTAGGGCATCATCAAGAGATTAGCGTCAATGTGCTGAATGACGACGTAGAAGCCTGGTGGCATGGAGTTCGACATTGAGGCTTATGCGGCACACTGCCAAGGGGCTTGGTGTGTGACATAGTGTAGGATAACCAATGCTGCTAAGGTGAGCCCGAACCAGCCTTAGTATGCTTGGATCATCTTTGGTTAGCGCCTTTTCATTCATGATTGATCTTAGTAGCTCTTGTGCAATCTCTCATGATTTGCAGTTGATGTACCAAGCTTTAGAAGATTTTGGATGCATTTTCTAAACATTTCATGTTGATTTCATCTATTTCCTACTTTGAGTGTTGTGGTCAAGGTTCAAGGAGATGGAGTTTGATTCAATGGTTTTGGCTTTGATATTGCAAAGCGTTGATGATAATTGGCTATAGGTGATTGAGCAATGATTGGGTTGGATTTGGAGTCTATGATGCCATACCAGTTTCAAGAGAGTATTTTTGCAACTTTGGAATGCGGAGGAGATTATGTTACAGTTTGCTTCATCAAGCTACTCTCTAGGGAGGATGTTTGCATTATGCCATCTTTCCTTGTACACCTAGTTATGTTTAATGGTGGTGTTAGTGCATATTTGCATGTTTGGTGGCAACCTGCCTTATGGGGACCTTGAGTCATCGGTTACATATGTACCTTGGGATGCTCGAGGACAAGGTTCCATCCAACCCAATGAGTCATTGGAGTGTGTTGTCCTTGGGATTATTGTTTACCGAACCCATAGGATACAATTGAAGTACCTTGGGATCTAGGTTATATTGGGCCTATGCTGGTGTCATAAATTTGCAATGGCCTATCTTTTGTATAGTGGAGGTCGCCCTGTGTCATAACCACTCATACATATATATTATTGCTTCATATATAGATGTCGTTTTGTGCTATATCTAGTTTCATCAATCCAAGATCTCATTGGGGATCTATGTCATAAAAATTTTACCTAAAAGTAAAAGGTTATTACAATCATCAAACCATACCCATCTCATGTTATGAAGAGTCCCAAAATCTCAGCCAACTTGATCTTATCAATGAACTCATAGCACATCTTGAAGAGATCAAAATGCAGATATCATGTAGAGGCAACCAGCCAACCAATCTTTAGAATTTAAAAGTTGTCATCGAAGCATCCATGCCATCCATCAACCAAACTAAGTAATATACACAATTATGTTACCACCTAATTTGGATTAACAAAATCATCACGTCGAGCATAAATAGCATCAAAAAAAGCATCCAAAAGTTTTCCATCATGTTCTTTATCATCATCATTGTTGTCATCAGCAATTTTGCAAAATGGGGTTTGGTTTTACAAAGATAGAAGTTTGTTATACCAATAATCAGTTTGCTGCATCCATTTCTTGATGGTCTTAACCGTTTCTACTATTTCCTTGACCTTATTTCTAACTCTTTGCAAAGAGAGGCAAACTCCGGGAATTTGATTTTTGGCATCAAATGAAATCAAGCAAAACTCCAAAGACATTTCCAGACAAGAGTTGGCTTGGATTGTACTAATGAAGTTTGAGTGGTTTCGAAGAGATGTGAACTATTTGTCCATTGAGGTTCAGGCTCAGGTGCTTTCTTTCCTTGCCTATGTAGGGAGAGATGCTTCCTGTTAGCAATATGTTCAGTTGTTTTATTTTCTCTCTTTTTGCTCAAGTGATGTAATTATTTGTACCTCGGAGTAATATATGATACATTTTCAAAAAAAAAAAAAAATCAAGCAAAACTAGGTTTTCAAGAATACTTTTATTTAATAGATTTCCTATCCTAGAAACTTCGAAATGAAAACTATGTAGCACATTAGTACAGAAAATTCCTTTTCCAATGTATTGAATGCCATAAAATTTACTTACGTGGATTGAAAGACATGATGATTTTTGCAACTTCTGAAAATCACACATGACTAGAAAATCAGCAAATCTACAGTCAATTTCAAAGGCCATATTTCCCACGATACTCCATGGATTGTGCAAAGAAATGCTTTATATTATCTGCCTGATATTTCCTTTGCAGAGGTGTAGGAATCGCTTCAATTGTACACCTTTGCTGAAAGTGATGTCCTTTGAAAGGTGTGACGTTTTTCTGGAAATAAAATTTCTGCAAACTACTGGGGTTCATCGATTCTCCAAAGCCATGGCCAATCCATTCTCGTCCACGATGTGGAGGTCTTCCAACTTTCAGCTTTGATCAATAGTCAATGATCTCTAAATGCTGGGTACTTATATGTTTGTAGTGGCACTGCCCAAGGACTCAATGTTCTTATCAGTGTTGGAAGCGCTATCTATGCTCCATTCTTTGTCAGGTTGATTATTGAGAGAGGGTCTTCCTAATTTCTTCTTGAATGTTGATTTTATTTGTTTGCTTCTGTTTTTTTAAAATAAAGTGCCCTAATGCTGTAGTAGCGAGGAATTGTCTTTAACTATTACCATCAGTATTTTCAATTTTTATCGTAAAATTATTCTTGGCGTCTTATATGTGACAAGGCTTTTTTGGTTATTAGGCTTTAAAGATTTTTCAAGCAGTTTAGGCTTAAAAGTTCTGTTCATTAGCATTATGCACCTGTTGGATTTCATTATGGTATACCTGTGTTGTAAGGCTGGTAGCGAAGTGAAATAAAAAGGAATACTGAAAAGAAATAATTCCAACTATGTCAAAATTTGAACATAGAGGATTTTTATCTCAGGCATGTGTATAATTCCAGCTTTTTAAAAATATGAATGTAACAGATTAGTAAGCCATGAAGAAGTACCAACCTGGCCAGGCTCTGTCATGTGGATCTCAGTGTGTATGGAACTGCAGTAATTATGTAATTTGAAGAAAAGCTAGACAAAATCTGCTGATGCATATATACGCAATGTTTGCTTGGTGTGATTCGCATTGAATATTACCATTTACCTTTTTTACATTTTGTTTACTATATGTTTAACTTTGAATAGCACTTGTTTTCTTTTTGGTACATTTACTGCTTAATGATTCAACGAGTATATCAGTGCTGGTATTCTGATTCATCATGTTGTATGAGGCTGCTGTAGGAACTTCCTGTTTGGCTGCGCCCGTATATCTACAGAAGCTGGGCCCGGGCATTTCACTCAAGTAAATTACGTACCTTACTATATCATCTTGTTGATTTTGCTGTGCTATGACAGTCTTTTAGTTTTACATTTAGTTAAGTGAAGGTACAGTTTGTCAAGCTGATTTGTTTTGTTAATTTTAAATATAAACACATTCGCACTAGAAGGTATTCTTTGTTTAGCTTTTGCTTTCACTTGCAGCCAGACACGCTCAATCTTCTCTTCAAGGGTTTTTCTTTTACAATTTCCCACTCCACCACCAGTTTTGGGTGTGGGGTGATCTCTTACCATAGTGTAGCCTCCTTCAAAATCAGTGTTGTGTATATAATGTAGCCAGTGTTATGATTCAACACTGTTTCCTTGGCTTGTATAAGTCGATTGATTTAACATGTTGAAGTAGGGGGGTTTTCTACATTGTAAGGCCCCTCTTCCCATCCCATTTTCTTCGTCCACATCAATCCCACAATCGGTTTATCTCATTTGGCTGGATGGTACATTAGACTCACTGCCAGAGCTTGAAGTGCTAGTGCTCTTATTGTTTTTGGGTTCTTTTTGAATTTTTTTCTTGATGATGTCAAGTGAAAACTAAAAAATAATAACAAAAACTTAAAATGCAAATGGAAAAAATTTGCTCCAGGTGTTTGTGATATTATATTAGGGTGAGATGCCCTTGTGGTCTCCTCACGTTTTTCTTTCTTTTTAGTTGAATTTTTTATTTTGTGTTAGATGCTGGATCAATGTGATGCAAAGGGGATGCTTGCGTGTCATGTGGGCCATTTAGGATGCCTGGGAATCAAGTCTTGTTTTCAAGTTAAGCGATTTTTTTGGAATGCCCCTGCTCAATGAGGGACGGATCAGAGACATCCCCCTACATCCCCATTATTTTGGTAATGGGTCAAGGACATTTAATCCCTCTTCTTTGTCTCTGGAGCAATTTGGAGATGCAGACACAGCACTAGGTAATAATGATTAGAGTACTAAAATTTGTTGTAGGGGTAGTTCCCAATTGTCACCATTGCGTCAACCGTTTTAGCTACAGTCTTGATGGATATCTATGGGAGTTGCACGATGTTTCAAGGAGCTCCGCGTGGTTTCCGTCAATACATCATTATGTTTAAGGTCAGACCTGAAAGTATTTGACAATGTAGATCATGAGAGATATAATGAAAAGACTCTATTTCCCATATTGTGTGCTTCTTGTTTAGCTTTTGCTTCCACTTGCAGCTAGACACATTCAACATTCTCTTCAAGGGTTTTTCATTCACAATTTATGTGTCTACAAATATTTAAATATGGATCTAGTCGGACATTCTCTTCTCAGATTGCCATTTACAAAACATGTAGATTAATAGAACATTGTTACAATTTTATGATTTGTAATTGACTTGGATATTCTAATGAACAATTCTTCAATACAGATCTAAAATTGCCTTTGTGCTTATCCAATGCAAAATGTTACTGAAAACTAATGTAAATAAGCTGAAATTTGATGTTGTTACAGCTATGAGCTGCCATCTACATCCTTAATTTAAATTTGAAATATCCTGAACTTGGGACAAATCTGAAAATAACTGAAAATTACAGCAAACCCTAGTTTGCTGGTAATGCACTCCAAATTGAAAATAATAATCAGCAAACCCTAAGCGCCACAATGCCACAACAAGGCTGCAATAAATCAATTAAACCCTAACAGCAGCTTCACCAATTTACAAGAATCAATTAGGGCATGAAAGAGTATATTTTTCTCTCCAAACCCTAGACGCCACAAGCTGAAAAATACAGAATTATATGCTTGCTTCCACACATCAAATATGCAGTTTTAAGGATCATATAATTAGCCCCAAAATTACTAGATGTATTCCTAGAATGAAAGCCTATTTTCCAGCATTTTATGAAGCCAAAATATTGGGAAAAGGCCCCAATAAAATAGTAAAATTATCCAATGTCCAGTTTTGAATTTTAGAAATAAAAGCTGATTTTCCCAAGCATGAAGACTGGAAATGCCTTACAAAATTCACCAAAAAATACATAGTTGTTGTTGGACCTCAAAATTGGCAGCCCTAGGGAGGGGTCATTGACCCTCCTGGGAACTTGCTGCCCTACCAAAGGAAATCGCTGAAGTTTGGAAGCCCGTTGCCTTCCTGGATGCCTCAAACCTGATTGCCACACTTGCTACAATGAAAATTGGTGTTTAAACACCCTTGGCTATCAATTATGCTCAGTACAACTTCCTTACGAAGTTGCCCTAGCTGGTCTTAAGGGTTTCTGTCCTTAATTCCAGTCCACCTTGAAGGGTTTCGTTCTCAAGGAGAAAGTCAAGCATTTTCGTGCTTCAACTCAAAATTCAATTATCATAATATGCATGGTAACCTTTCAACTAATCATCATACCCCCTTTTATACTATATTTTCCACAAATTCTCCCCGAAAAGGGGCGCTCCACTTGGAGGGAGGGTTATGGTGGTTTTAAAATATTTTTTCCCTTTTCTGCATTAAGAGTTAAGCTAACCCTTACTCACAAGTTACCTTTTTAAGTTATAAAATAAAAAAATATATCAAAAAGGTATCTTTTATAACTTAAAATTAGAACCAATGTTTCCCTTTTTTCCCTTAGCCTAGGAAAAGCACCAAAAGAACTAGGCTAAAGGTCATGTCCGTGCTTAGGCCAAAAAGGGGGACACGACAAAATTGCATAGTGTATAGGCTCTAACACATTCCTACAATGATATTAATCATCGCGAGAGCTGTCTTACCTCTACATGGAATGTTTGTCCTATGTTTACTGGAGATCTCGTACATTACTAATCTGCATAATGGAAATATTCCCATTTTTATGAATATTGTCTCATTTGTAATTATGCTATATTGCTTTGAATTGTGTTGTCTATGTATGTTTTGTATATAGTTCTTGCAGCTTATCGTGCATAATAGTTTTTCTTGCTTATCTTCCCTCTACAAGATAAGCATTCTATGAGCATTACCAATGTTGATGTAGATTGTAAGAGACCTGTTAGATGCTGTCTTCTTGGATCTAGTTTTGAGCCACTGCAAAGATGTTACGAGGAGAGTCATCTGCCTTTGTGTTTCCCTCTTATAATTCCACTCAAATGCTGTAGTCAAATGAGGGAAAGTGTAGAAATATAAGAGAACTAGAAGTGACTAAGCTCTTTTTGTAATGAAATTACTATACCACTAAAGTAGAATCACAACAATAGATTACAATATGATTGAAAAAAGAGCAGAATATTTGAATTTATGAAGAGACATTTCAAGGGGGAAACCTCCACAACCTTACAATAAGAACAAAATTCACAATATAATGATCTAATACTAACCACCATAGTTACCATGTTCGAAAAGTTCGGGTTGTTCAAAAGGGGAAAAAAGCTTGGAAGTTCGGGATTTTGCAAAAGTTCGGTTCAGTAAGTTCGGTTCGGAAAATATGATAAAATTAAAAAATTATAAAAAATAAATATATCCCCAATTTATATGGTTTTTTATATAATGAAGCTATAATATAATTTAAAAAAAAATAAAACAATATAAATTTTAAAATCAAATAAAATTAAAACAAATTAATTATCAAATGCAATTTAAAAAAAATCATTTAATATTTATATATAATACACATTACATGTAATGAAAAATTGCAAAATTGTAAATACAAAATAAATAAGTATATTATAACAAAGACATACGATAAATAGGTGGAAACCATTGCAGTTCGAAGCCAATTGAATGAAAAGTCCAAAATGGTGAACACCAACACAAAAGCGTAGGTCATAGGTCATAGGGTAGGTTGAATGTGCACACGGCAAGAAAGCTCGAACTGCAAAGTCACAACAAACTGTGAAGTCGATCAGTTGATGCTTTCCACTTTCACGTTTCTTGTATGATTTGAAACTTTTAGGAGGTGATTTGTGATCCTTGCTTTCCTTGTCTTTTCACGTTTCAACTTTTGTCTTTTTTATCACGATCGCTACACGGTTTAGGGTTTACGTGCTGGTTTATGTTTTATTTTTTGCGCATTAGGGTTTGCGAGTGGGTCATGGACAATGGACTCATGACACCATGTTTATTTATTTATTTACAAAATCAAATAAAAAAATAGCGAATCGAAATTTACCAAATTTGTTCGGTTAGGCAAGAAAGTTTGGTTTGAACCAAACCTATAGCAGGTTTGGACGAACATGGTAACTATGCTAACCACTACATCATATATATACCCTACTCAGGCTATGGATACTCCATAGGCCAACCCTACTACCAATATGTAGATATAAAAATGATCATATGACTTAGTTAAAGGTCATGCTAGACACATATCCCAACACATGTTGTAGGTTAAGGGTGCGGCATGCTCCCCCACTTCAAACAAGAATTGTCCTCAACGTTGATCATCTATGGATCCTTGTGTATGAAATATTCATCCCTCCCATGTCGCATCCTCTCTCATTAGGCTCTTCCACCTGATAAGATATTCGGTGATCACCCTCTTTTGCAGCTTTTTAAAGCTAGTTTGGATAATCTCCTCCAGTTCCAAGATGATTCTTCCTTCTTCATTAAGCTTAGGTAACATTGTTTGGGTGGAAATGTTTTGGCCAAAATAGGACAGGAAATATTGGGTGTATTTGTGTTGACTTAGGTAACTCTTGTTGGTATTGAGTGTGTTCCTCGGTTGCTCAAACCCGTGGTTGTACCTACAAGGATGAGGTGATGGATGGTGGCTGGTCACCATAAAATGTTCTAAATGGAGACATTTTGAAAGACATCTCTTTTAGGCAGAAACTCTTTTGGCCTATCGCCAAAAACTACTGAATCTTTGTCCATCGTCAGTAGCATGTTATGAGGCTTGGAATTAGTGCTATCCATGGGTTGAGGTTGTGCAACATTTGGATCATGACTGCATTGTCCCGCAGATCCAACCTTGATAGATCGGGACATTGGTGACTGGTATATGGGGTTGTTGATTCGGTTGTGAGACTAGAAGCTTTTTGATGGTATCCACGATAGAAGCCAAATGCGTACTGATGCTAGCCATATCTCCTTTCATTTTAGACTACATATTGTGCATATTCTCCTCGTCTCCTTTCTAATCTCATTTAGATGACACACTTTGTCTGTTAGTGAAGAAAACACCAAGTCAGAAGTCCCACTTGATCCAAACTCTGATTGTGTCTCCTCTTTGTTAGGAGGTTTCCTTGGTGTGTACAAATTTTTTCCAAGACCTCTAGTTTGCGGCCTTGTCATGCTAAAGCTTGACAATAATTTTTTTGATTTTCAGTTTTGACCGAACTTTGACCGTGCAATTTTAGACATAGGTCGGGCTCAACTCAGAAACTTAAAAGAGCATACCCCCAATATGTTTTTTTGAGCTTTGTGAAAATGTAAAGAAATCAAAATAGCTCCTAAAATTGTGGCCTATAGAGCAAATTTATTAAAAACCCTAAAAGTGCAATAACTTGCTTAAAAGCGATCACAAAAAGTTGAAAATTGGACTGTAGCTTCGTTGAATAACTTCATAACTTAAGTAAAAAAATTGATGAAAAATTTGATACGGTTTGCGAGATATAGGCGATTCTTCAAAATTGGGTTTTGACCACGCTTTGCCAAATCAAAGTACTAATACCACTTGTAATGAAATTACCATACCTCTAAAGTATAATCACAACAATAGGCCACAATATGATTGAAAGAATAGCAAAATATGTGAATATATGATGAGCCACTTCGATGGGGCAACCTCCAGAGTCTTATAATAAGAACAAAATTCACAATATAATGGTCTAATACTTTTTTTCCCTAAAAAAAATCATAATTTATTATATTATAACAAATTATAATCCATATATGCGTAAACGCATAGCGTCAAGATCCATAAGGGGAAAACAAAAGAAACAGTTAAAAAAACAAACAAGGACACAAATGTTATACAACAAAGGTCCCAACAAAGCAGCACACAAAAAAACCCCAGCAAAATCTTGTAAAATAAAAATAAAAATAGAGGATCCAACATAAAAGGCCCACGAAAGGCAGATCGTCACATAAGATCACTAACAAAAAGGGGGGAGATAGTAGTCCGTAGAATGACCATCCACCCTCACCTGAATGTGCCAAACTCCAACATTCAGTTGTAATCCCTCTTTTGAGAGCCCATCCACTTCAACATTTCTTTCTCTGAATATATGATGAAAAGAGATATTATGGAAAACTGATCTAGCAAGTTGAACCTCCTAAAAAATAGGATGTATCTTGAAGTTTTCCATAGAATATAAACCATTCATCCAGTTAACTACAACAAGGGAATCACCAATGATATGTTTAATTAAGGCTCCTTTTTCAGTTGACAACATTAAAATCAGTTTTAGTGCCATAAGTTCAGCATGATTATTCGTGCCTCAGCTCAAACCAACCTTGAATCTAACACAATGTTCATCAAATAAATATAAAACACCACCAACTCTACATATCGATGGGTTCCCTTGAGATGCTCCATCGAAGTATGCCCAGACACCACTTCTATCAATCTGTTCCACTCTAATTCGTCTTGGTGGTTTTGTCTTACCCATTTGATCAAAACCTTCAAGAACGGACAAACTTTGTACAACACACTAAATAAGAGGCATATCTATCTTCAAAAATCTGTGCATGACACGCTAGCCACACTCCCCATGCTACAATTAAAGGTAGAGATTTATATTCTTTTACAGAGAAATTATTACACCACAATTGCAAGCTTTCTTTAATAGTATCGCTGCTCCAGATCACCCTTGTACCCAAAAATAATCCACTTCCTTCCAAACATGACTAGTAAAAGGACAAAATAAAAGTAAATGAGCAATAGTTTCCTCCCAGTCTTTGCATAGAATACACCCTCCAGGGCTGTGATTACCTCTTTTGTAAAATATCCCAGGTGAGTACTTTATTTTAAGAGCAAACCACATAAAGATACAAGCTTTCAATGGACATTTGAACTTCCATATGTGCTTCATCCACTAGACTCGATCCTTTGCCCCTGTATCAATAGAAGTCTAATAACCAGTTTTTGGAGTCTAAATCCTTCTAGCAGAATTTCTACTTTAGATGAGTTCATCCTCCTCATCCTTAATCCTCACATGGTTAGTATTTAAAACAGTAGTAAATCTCTCCTAGTCATAGGCATCTTTGCCTTCTAACCCAAGCATTGTTGCTGATTTCCATTCTTGCTTCCATATAGAAGATAATTCAGGATGGGCTACCTGATTGAGAAAGAAAAAACCTTTTCTATGGAGATTAGCAACCAAAACTTCAAGAAGTTTATAACCATCACCACTACCCACCCATGGATCAGAACCAATCCTCACTCTCATCCCATTTCCTATTTGCCACAAAATCCAAGTTCCTATTAAAATAAAAGCTAAAACTGCTTTCCAAATAATAGAAGCGTTATGACATGATTTATATGCGTTCCTAATCCAATCTTCCACTGAATCAGGGCATATATACTTTCGATTCATGACTTGACACCAAAGTCCCTTACCACCAATCAGTCTCCAAACACATTTGGCAGCCAAAGCCATACTGACCAGATGAATATTCTTAAGGCCCCATCCTCCTTGGTATTTTGGAATGGCAATCTATTGCCATTTGACCTAGGCTATCCCTTTTTTCTCCTTACTCTCTGACTAGAAAAATCTGAAACTCAATTGTTTGATCTTTTCTAACACCCCTTTTGGAACATAAGTGACATCCAATAGACTGGGGTGGCCTCAAGAACAGATTTGACTAAAATTAGTCTGCCTCCCCGTGAAAGCCACTAATTACACCACATATTTATACATTTCTCCACCTTAGCAATAAGCCAATTCCAATCCTTGATAATATACGCATTTGGCTTGAGGAAGAAACCCAAATATTTGAACCCAACCTCAGAATCAATCCGCTGGAAAGGAAATAGCTGAATTAAAAATCTGATCTCTTCATCAGCAATACCTGAAAAAACCACTGTATTTTTGGACATTCACTACCATTCGAATAGCAGTACAAAAAAGGTCTAAAACCTCTTCAAGCTTTGACGACATCCCTTCTAATGCCATCACAAAATAGAAGGATGTCATGAACAAATAAAAGGTGTGAGAGAGAAACAGGACCACCAATAAAAATGCCTTTGAAGGAGCTAGTTCTTTTAGCCTCTAAAAGGGCTCTACTTAATCCTTCAACAACTATAAGAAATAGGAGTGCAGATAGAGGACATCCTTATCGCAATCCTTTCCCTGGTCTGAAAAAGGAAGAGCCAGATCCATTAATTAAGATAGCAAAAGAGACAGAAGATACACAGATCATAATCCAATTAACAATATGGACATTGAAACCCAAATGGATCAGCATCAGTCTCAAATACAATCAGCTAGCTCTGTCATATGCTTTAGACAGGGCCAAGTATATGACTATAGAAAACAACTTCTTAGTTTTTATGGTATGCAGCCCCTCCTGAGCTACCCCTATAACTTCATGAATTTGTCTGCCTGAAAGGAGTCCAAACTGCTCCTTAGAAATGAAATCCGATAGCAGTCTTGAAACTCTCAAAGCAATGACTTTTGATATGATTTTATAGATGCAGTTACATAAAGAAATGGGTCTATATTGATCAAAAGAAACCGGGTTATCAACCTTAGCAATCAAAGCAATAAAAGTGGAGTTGAAGGTGGCTCAAATCCAATCATCAGCTCTAGATTCATTAACAACCCTCAATATGTCTTCCTCAAGATTCTCATAAAACTTCAAATAAAACTCAACAGGTCACCTATGCGGGCCGTGACTCTTATCCTTCTGAAAGCTATGCATAACCAACTGAAGTTCATCCTGAGTGATTTCTTCCATCATTCTCTGATTGTCCTTAGCATTCACAAAACTAGGAAAGAAAGATGTCATCTTTACAACCTCAGTGATTGACACTTGACTCTTCTCTTTGTATTTTTTTTGAAATAATTCACCCCCAGCTGAGCAATGCCTTCAAAGTTAGAGACTACCGATCCATCATGAATTGGCATCTGCCAAATAGTATTTACATTCTTACAATGATTAGCAAATTTCTGTTTTTTTTTCAGTATTATCATCTCCTTTGGTTAGCCAAATGGCCCTACTTTTGATCCTCCAAGCAGCTTCCTTATCCGCCAATATTTTTTGCCTCATCTGCCCCAACCTCCTAACCTCTTTTTTATAATCCTCATTTGGAAAACCCGTCTATTCACTATTAGACATTTCCTCCAACTGAGCTTCCACATCCTCAAGCATTTGAGCATCCTTTATTCTTTTTTTGTTGTGCTCAAACTGTAAGGCTGCAGATTCTCTCCAAGAGTCCTGAAAATGGGTCCACGACTCCTTAATCATCGTAACATGGTCATTTGTCTCAAGGCAGTTTGAATTAAATTTGAATGGGCTTGAAGGTTTTTTCCCAGTAGTTGCAATTTCCAAGAAGACAGGGATATGGTCAGACTCACCAACCGATGCAATCCACTATCTAATTTTGATTGAATCCTCTATAAAAGCACCACTGACTAGGAAACGATCGATGCATTTAGCTATTCTTCCATCACCAGTTCGCATGTTTTTCCAAGTAGGGTTCAACTTCACTGGTTCAATGTCATAAAGACACAAGTCATCTAATTTCCTCACAAAATACTCAGAAAGAACATCGACATTTGCAGCTGTACTTCATATTTATGCTCTCCCCAAAGAGAGATACAAATCACCTCCAACAATCAGGAACCTTTGTCTAAGAAAGCTCTTGGCAAAAGTATTATCCCAATAGGCCACCCGATCAATGTACGGCCCATAAATGTTTAAGACAGTGATCTCTTCTCCAATCTCTTGATCATAAAGAACAACACCTAAACCAGATTCAAAAGAAAAGAGATTAGTGCATTTAAAGTTTTTTTTCCTCCAAGCTGTGATTAGTCTACATAAGCATCCTTTAGAATCCAAAAGGCTAAAATCCCAATTGCCAAAAAACTTGGCCAACTTACAGACACATTTATGACCATCTCCCATAATCTCCTACAACAAAAAAATATCCAGTTTGTGCCTTTCAACTAATCTACGAAGGGCCAGTTTCTTCAAAGGACTGCCCAGTCTTCTCACATTCAAAGTCTTAAAAATATTAATCCCCTAGCCCATGGGTATATGCTGCTCTAAGAACCCCATCTAAATTACCTTGTTTGCCTACCAAAACCTCTTTTTGAGCTTTCTCCTATGCCGTAATCAAAAAAGACTTCCTTCCCTTGCTACTCCTACTTGACCCTAAAGGACC
Organism: Torreya grandis; assembly: GCA_037957365.1. Taxonomy (NCBI): domain Eukaryota; kingdom Viridiplantae; phylum Streptophyta; class Pinopsida; order Cupressales; family Taxaceae; genus Torreya; species Torreya grandis. The sequence goes on from JARHVA010004421.1 coordinate 868,586, forward strand.
CAAAACTACATTCTAACCCAATCCACCTTCAAACACCTGATCTAGCGTCTTGATCCTAGTAGGTCTAGGCATAAGAGAGTACTTGTGGGAGCCAACCAAACCTCCTCCACCCTCCATTGATTTGCAGGAAGTATGCAACATACTATTATCATCAGCATATTAACCACGTCAAAAAAAGTCATATGCCCCTTGTCTATGTTCTCACAAGTTGTAGGAGGAACATCCACTTTATGATACTTAACATCTACAAATCTCATAAAATCAGGGCTTATCTCACTTCTAGTCTGATCTAACTCTCTGTTTGCTTCTAAATTGACCAAATTTTATGTAGTAATAAAAGATATATTAGTAATAGTTTTGTCCATTTTAGAGGAAATGTGTTGAGGCAAACAATCAACTTCAAACCTTCCAAAAAGGTTATCTTGACTTTGTGTTGGAATAGTTCCATTAGGCCTTTGCTTGACAATGTCTTCTTGAGTTGCTGCACCCATCTTTAGTACCTCCTCCACTGATTTTGTCTGTAATCCCTCAACCACCTGAGTTGTACCAACAACCACTGCCTCCTTACTGTAATTTTCACGTACATCCTCTCGAGAGAAGAAAACACCCTTCTCCACCCATTTCTTCTTATGAAATTTAAGAGCACAATCCACCACCATGTGTCCATATCTATGACATCTGATGCACCGAAAGTGGATACCTGTATAGTTAGTATTTTTGTGTGGGAAATAGACCCCTTTGAATGAGCATTTCCTCCACAAATCCCTCCCCAAGGTCCATACCAACCAAAATACAACCTATAGCAACGACTCTAGACCCAAAAAACCGACGTCCGCCTCCAAAAATTCCCCAATGGAGTTCCCTATTTCCTTCAGAACATCCATAGACCAAAATTTCAAAGGTAAACTAGGGAGCTTTACCCAAACTGGAACAATATAAGATTTATCTCGTTTAGCATCAAAGAATGGTGTCCATCTCTCAAGAGTTAATGGTGTTGAATCCCATCGCTAAAGTTTTCCAATGATCTTCAATACATCCCCTACATCTCTCAAAATAAAGGCCATCCATCCTCTAGCTAGTATATGAAATTGTGGTCGATATCCAAGAATCAGTTCCCAGACCTAACCTAGCCAATCTCTTAGAGTACTGTCACACATCCTACGACCCTAAAATTACCCCACCAACTTGATGCATTTTAATATCATCCCCCAAAACCAGCCATACATAATTTCCCTTCTTGCAGACACACCGCTTACTTCTCCTTGTATTGGATTCATCACTATCTCTATTTCAGCCCCTCTCTACACACTAAGCTCATAAGGAGATTTCAACGCTCCTAACACTTCAACCTTCTTTTGATTCGATTCTTGGAACAGGTTTGGAACAACCCTAAAATCCAAATTCACATCTCTCCCATAAGGAGCCAAAAATTCGACCATAATATCCTCATACGGTAGAATTAATTGTGAGGATGACATATCTTGAGCAAAAGTCGAAGAATTGATAAGGAATGTAGGAGTTGCATGAAAAGTAGGGCTTCAAATAGAACCCGCTCCATTATCCTTACTCCATTGAGCCGACCTTATAACATATTTAGAGCCCCTAACTTCCTGTCCCCACCAATCCCTTTCAGTCTGAGCCTTGCTACCATCATTCTAAAAATTGTGTATTCTCGAATAATCCCCACCTTCCACATTTACCACTGATTGTTTAATCACCTGATCACAAAGAAGTCAATGACCACCTGGTCCGACCTGGGAAATTTGATATTCCTTTAGCAGGTCCTCCGTATAGGCCACAATATCATCATACGTCATGATCACTAACACTTCTAACCTAAGATGCAATCTTCTACTACCACAGAGCCAACAAATTTAAACCATGCCTATGCCTTTAGAAAGAGACTGTGTTTTGGTTGCGATCCATGGAAGAAAAATCCATTTCTCCATTATACTTGGTAAGGTATTTTTACTAGTTGGCTTTATAAGAAAGAATTATCTCGATAAACCCTTGAAGAAGCTGTTTTGTGCCCATTTCTTTGTAAATCTTGGTCGAACACCTCCCAATTGTTCAAATTTCAGTAAGTAATTATATCAAACAGTTCTCATGCAACCTATATGCTGCAATTTGCATTGAGGCATTTTGTCAAATAGTCAACATGCCCTAATGTAACTCCCTGGTGGTGCTCCCCCCAATAACCTTCTCCACTGGACCCTATCCATACACTAGTGGATCTTCATCCTTTTCCTGTTCCTCTCAGCCAACTCAATGACAATTTGACTAGCAAATCTCTATTAGTAGTAATACTAATAGTAGTATTAGTACTAATAATAATGCTTCTTGAAATATTAAAGAGGTCCACTTGATGAAATTTAATACTCGTAGATAGCCTAGGGCAAAGATGACAGACAAAAAGAAAATGAAGACGCTGAGGTAGAGCACATTTGAATTCGTAAGAAAAAACTTATTGATCTAGAGCACAAACAAAGTTGTATCATGTGGGTGGGTGAAAAATAGTCCTATCTTACATTTGCTCATCTACACCTAAAACGCCCTGAGGAAAAGAAAAGGATGAGCTGGGTCGACCCATCGAAGAGAATTTTTCCAATATCTTGAAAATGCTTGGGAGATGGTGATTCATAATGGTCTAATACTTACCATTACCCCCTATATATACCCTACTCAAGATATGAATACTCCATAGGCTGACACTACTATCAATATGAAGATATAGAAATGATCATATGACCAAGTTAAAGGTTATGCTAGCCATAAGTTGGCCACATATATCCCAATACATGTAGGTTAAGGGCATAGTAATTCTACACTTATGAAATTGTCTTATAGAGCTTATACTTCAATAATTTACCCAATGGAGTTTCTTCTAATTTGGTATTGTTTTTATACTTTAGTCATTAGCAACCACTTTATCACTACAGTATATCATACAATTTAAGTTGTGTGTGCTGCCAGTAAAGAGATTGTAGATGCAGCGAAGTATACATCATTCACTGTATGCATTGCAATCAGTCTAAGTGAAGCACAATTATATTTCTTTCACAGAGGCTATTCAAAGATGGTAAAGAAAGGCATATGCTAATTGTAACCCATTTTCATGCCAGCTTCCTCTACAAATGATAAACAACACTATAGAAAAAGGAAATAAATACTTACAAAGTGGAAAGGTGTCTGCAAAACAAATCATTTTTTGCAACAAAAAAAGTAGAACACCAACTGTTGCTACATGAAGTTGTCACCATAAGCTGTAACGTTTCATATAGATATGTGCTCTCAGTGTAATTAATGGGACAGGAAGAAGCATAAGTGTTAAGATATTTCTTTAAGAGAGATGCAAGAAACAGTCAATTATAAGACTACTTCGAGGGGGCAACCTCCATAAATCAGAATAGTAATGTAATGAATTCCGTAATACAAACTTATGATGATAAGGGAGAGCCTTGCTCTTCCCTATTTATAGACATAATTAGATAGGGTCACGTTCCTTCGTCCTAATTAGGCCGGCCTAAGGAAATCACTAGAACTAATAAATGAAAAGATTGAGGAATAAATGAAAAGATTAAGGTTAAGTGCGTCGCAAGTTGGCCTCCCATAATCTTTGTAGACCGTCAATCATGAAAAAATGTATTGTTGTAGCTAGCATTGTTTTGTTAGTCTTTTGTTGGTAGTTACTTAGTGTTATAACAAGACAATTATGTTGGTTGTGACAGTTGGTTTAATTGATTCCTGTTGGGTCATGCCCTTCAAATAACATATTGTGTATTGGGGTATGGACGCTTGTATCAGGTCCTCCCTATGCTAAATGAATTGTATCGAGACTTATCTTTTATGAATACAAAGCTACTAATGTTCGGATACTTTGCTCTGCCATGGTATGTTGTGAAATTACTATTTTGTGCATGTTGTTATTGGTAGTCTAGTAACTTAGTAGACTTTATATATACTACAACCTTTAGTACATTTAGGAAGATATAATATTAGGGGCGTAAAAAGTGTTGCACTCATTGCTTAACTACTCTGGATTCTTCTGCATGAATTGTTCATCTTCCCATGTTGCATCTTTAACTGGTAGATTCTTACACTTGATTAGAAATTCAAAAATGGCTAGGTTTCGCAATTGGTTCACTCGTTTCTTGATGACTTCCTTGGGTTCCATAATAAACTTCCCTTCATCTAACTCGAGCAATTCTGATTGGATTGGAAGCTTGTTACCTATTACTTTCTTTAGCCAGGAGACATGAAATATACGTTGAATTTTGGAAGAGGATGGATTTTCCAACTTATAAGCTACAATGCCCATCTAGTGGAGAACCTTATAGGGCCCATAAAAATTGGGTGCTAGCTTGATGTTCTTATGCTGTTTAAGTGAGCTTTGTTTGTAGGGTTGCAATCGAAGGAATACCCAATCTCCTTCCTCAAAATGCCTTTCACTTCATTGCTGATCTACTTGTTATTTCATCCTATTATGTGCGATGATCAAATTCTCCTTAAGGACTTGAAGCATTTCATGTTGGTGTTGAATATGATCCTCTACTGCATGAGCTTTGGGATGACCCTGCAAATAAGTAGTAGATGGTGGGTGGTAGGTAGCACAAGGGTGGAATTAAGAGCTTCTTTCAGTTGCTAGAATGCTTGGGTGTTTACATTTGACCGTGAAAAAGAATCCTCCCTCAAAAAAGTTGTTAAGGGCGCTGCTATGCGAGCATAGTTGCGAACCAATATTCTATAGTATCTTGTCAAACCCAAGAATCCTCTCAAACCTTTGATATTTTTAGGTGTTGGTTACTCTTTGATTGCTACAATATTTTTAAGGTCCACCTTAACATTTTCATGTGACGCCACATGTCCCAAGTATTCCACTTCTTTCACCCCAAAGGCACGTTTCAATTTCTATGCACAAAGTTGATTATCTTCCAATACTTGTAATATCTTCTCTACATGCTACCAATGTTCTTCCCATGTTTCATTGTAGATTAGGATGCCATCAAAGAACACAAGTACAAATTTTTTAAGAAATGAACAAAAAATTGAATTCTTGAGGCTCTGAAAAGTAGATGAAGCATTAGTGAGATCAAATGACATAACTAAGAATGCATAATGACCCTCATGTGTTTTGAAGGTAGTCTTATGTAATCCTCCTCCTTTACTTGAATTTGATGATACCCAAACACAATTCCAATACTTGTAATATCTTCTCTACATGCTACCAATGTTCTTCCCATGTTTCATTGTAGATTAGGATGCCATCAAAGAACACAAGTACACATTTTTGAAGAAATGAATGAAAAATTGAATTCTTGAGGCTCTGAAAAGTAGATGAAGCATTAGTGAGATCAAATGACATAACTAAGAATGCATAATGACCCTCATGTGTTTTGAAGGTAGTCTTATGTACATCCTCCTCCTTTACTTGAATTCGATGATACCCGAACGCAAATCTTGGTAAAAAAAACCACCATTCAATTCATCCATTAACTCATCAATGATAGGAATAGGAAATTTATCATTGAGAGTCGAATTATCTATAATTTGAGCTTATTCTCCATGACTCGTCCTTCTTTTTAACCATCCATAACTATTGGAGGTGAGTAGGCACTTTTTCTGGGATGAACAATGCTAGAGTCCAACATTTCCTTGACCAATTTTTTGATTCTGATTACTGTTCATAGGGATAGCGATAAGTTTTATGTTAGGAGGAATACTTCTTGGAATCACTTCAATGGCATGATGATGATCTCTGATTGGAGGTAGGCCCTTGGGTTCTTGAAAAACTTGTTAATGGCGCTGAATGATCTCTTGAAGCTTTGGTGGATCTTGAGTTTTCACATCATGTGCTTCTAAGAAATGTAGTTGTGTCACTATGCCGTAAGATCCTTTTTTAAGAAATCTCTCCATCCTTTGAGAGCTGATAATTTGGATTGGTGGTGATTGCATCCAAATAAGTTTGTACGTTTGTACTGATAGTCATGAATAAGTCCTGAAAATTGAAGGATATTGTTCCTAATTGTTCAAAGTTTTAAACCATTGTATTCCCAAAACTATACATGCTCCCCCAATTGGGATGGTAAACTTTTTTTAATCCAGCTGATAGTTCCCCATTGAGAGTTTGATATGTAACATTTATCATCACAAGAAGTTGCTTCCCATCGGCTATCATGACCTAAAATTTTGAAACAGGATACACAAAACAATTGAGCTCATTAGCTAATCTTCTATCAATGAAGTTGTGTGTATATTATGTATCGACCAAAATTATCACCTTCTTGATATAACCAATCACTAAGTGTTTCCGGTGTGCTTATCCCATTCAATGCTTGTAGGGAGATAGTCGGGCTTTCTTCCTCATAACATTTGGTTCCTCTGTAGCTACTTATTTCTCTTCCACAACCTCATTCTCAATAATCTGTAGTCTTTTCTAGCCACTGGCACACTTCTAACTTCTGGACCATTTGTTTTCACAATGCCAAGATAGACCTTTTCCTCTTTTCCCTGCCTTGTGTTGAGGAGAGAGCTTAGTAATTTACCTTGGGTCAAAAGAGTTGGCCACATTTATATCAACAATATTAGTCACATTTCTATTTCTTCATCCCATAGTTTGACCTTGCATGAATCTCCTACTGGTAGAGTTTCATTGTGCAATACTGGCAGAGTTTCATTGCTAGGTTCAATTTTGGACCTTGGAAAGGCTTCTCTTTTTGGGTTGTGCCCTCCAAGGTGGTTAGACTGTGTGTGAATGGTTGGCATTGGCCTAGATCCCTGAGGTTCAATATTTTGGGGCTTCAATCTGAATAATAGTTCTTGTTTAAATCTGTCCAACCTCTTGTTTAAAGCTGTTGCAAATAGGGAAAGTAAATTATGATATTATCCGTGATAAAAGTTACTACTTTTTCACAACTTGGTGTAATGTTCCTTCAACTTTAGGTGGTGAACAAAAACGAGAGTCATTGGACTCAGTGGTTGTAGAAAGGTCCTCTGATCCAAAAGGCAGGAAGGATGACATGGTTTCTGATGTGTTTGTTTCCCAAGCTCTAGGTTTGTGATGAGGTAGGGGAGGAAAATACATAGTGTGAGTGGCAACTATAAAATTTAAAACATGAGCTATATTTGAGTTTGATGCTCTGTTGACCAAACTTTGACTGTCTAATTTTCTAATGTAGCCGGCCTCAATTCTAAAACTATAAGGAATAGATCCTACCCAATTTTGCATGGGCTTTCCAAAAATGTTAAAATATCTAAAAAACTCCTAAAATTTCGGCCTAGGGAGCGATTTTGTGGAAAACTGTAAAATTGCAATGACTCTAAAAAAATGGATCACAGTTTAAACTAAAGAATTCTTTCACAAAGCCCCAACTTCCCTAAATAAACACTGAAAATTTGCAATGGTTTGTGAGATATGGAAACAAAAATTCTTTGCCCAAATCGCTGTTCCAATACGACTTGTTAAAATATTTCTTTAACAAAAATGCAAGAAACACTCAAATATAAGGCCACTTTGAGAGGGCAACCTCCAAAATTCAAAATAATAATGCAATGAATTCTGTAATACAACTTATGATGATTTGGGAAAGACTTGCTCTTCCATATTTATAGACGTAATTAGGTAGGTTCGCCCCTTCATCCTAATTAGGTTCGTTGAAACAACTAGAACTAATAAATGAAAAGATCAAGGTTAAGCATGCCACAAGTCAACCATCCATAACTTTATTTTACATATGAAGATAGAATATCAGGGACGTAACAATAAGTATGATGATGTATTGATGGTAAGAACAATGAAGTAAGGTGAATAGCATATGTAGCCCCATGTTTATTGGTGCCTCCTACTGCTCCGATGATGGGCCCTATGAGGACCTTGCTTGCATAATGTGTATGCCTCCTCCGCGAGCCATCCTGCCAAGTACAAGACAAGAATTAAGTTGCAATATGAAAAATCTATCTATCTATCTATCTATCTATATATATGAGGTCCATAAGATGATATAATGAAATATGTTTTGATGTTTTGAAGCATAGTTACTAGAAGCATGCTTTAAACATAGAAATCGCCGTACGTGGCCAAAAACAAAATTCTCAAACTTCAAAATTGCAATTCATATAGTCATATAGTCAAACACTGTCAAAATCGATAAAAGTCACAAAAAACACTAAAAAATAATTGAAAATCGTGATTCAAATGCATTTTAAACATTTTTTGCAAAAAAATCGATTTTTTGGCTTATTGATAGCAAAGAACATATTTGTTTGGGTCATTTTCAAATGATTTTAAGAGGTTTTTGGGATTTTAAAGTGATTTTCAAAGGATAATCCAGGGAAAGCGAGAAGTTCGAGGCGAAACGAGAAGACTAGACTAAAATTCTTAACATTAACCCTAATCATAACCCTAACCCTATTGAGGAAGAAAATCAACCCATAGCAATTTTTGGAACGTCATCTGCTCCTACACCAGTTGGTAAAGAATCATGTGCAGCAATACCTATTGCGCCTTTCTATGAGAAAAAGCAACCTGAAGCAAAGCATTCTGTAAACACAGATGTCGCAAATGTTGTGGGCACTGAATTAACAGAAATACGTGTTGCAGATGATTCATAAATGAAAAAAATTGGTGAAAATTGCTTTGGCAGTGAAGAATTTGAAGGCTATGGAAGAAGAAAAACACGCCTAGCTTCGAGGGCCCCTTGATCCTGCTGCAAGCGACCCTCGCTTTTGGATTCTAGAGCCAAAGAAGTCGGTAGGGGAGCTGCGCCCATCAAAGGTGCTATTTTTGAGTCTACCTCATGGATGCAGTTCAAATGCACTTATTCCTCCTACAACAGTGTTACAATCACCTCGTATGATGAAAGTGTTCAATTTTGAATGAATTGTGCATGTTACAAGGTTGACAAAATATTTTTTTACAACACAATGGTGGGATTTATTTGGCAAAGAAACCAAACATTTTCGATGGATGACAGTGCACATTTTGAGCCAACCATGTAGTTCATCCACTTGCGAGCGTAGTTGGAGTGCGTTTGAGCATATACATTCCAAAAAACACAATTAACTGACTCAATAACGGATGAATGATTTGGTGTGTGTCCACCACAATATTCACATGTAGATGAAGAAAGCTCAAGGTTAAGAAATGTTGCATTTCTAATTCTTAATTCATATAGGAAGTTGGTATATATTCTTGTAAAGTATTATTCCTTAAAGTTATTAACATATGCATTCTATTTGATAACGTTAGGTACTATCAAGAAAGATTAGCCAATTGATTTTGACGAGATCGATCAAAAACCCAAATGGTTCGAAAATAATGATGAGCCTATTTATGACGAAATTGACTTCAAATTGTTGGAGAAGGTTGGGTACGACACTGAGGTCATCTCTCAAATCAGGAGAGGCTCTAACCTTGGAGCTTCAACATCTAGACCTATTGATCCCTAGTCTACCTCGTTGCCATTGGTTCCCTTCCCTTTTTTGTTCCTTTGTAAACTGCAATAGTACGCATTTTGAAATGCAAATGTAATGAAATTTGAATAGTATGAAAATTAATGAAAGAAAATAGCTGGTCGATTTTGATGGCGTGCAATCTCATATATCTTCCTCTCATAATTTGTATCTATTCTTTATGCAATTGAAATGGCTAATATTTATCTCTATGCAATGGAAATGCCTTTAAATTTAAAAATAACAGTTTTTTCTCCTTTTTCCGTAGTTTTTTTGACGGTTTTGATTTTTTAATTTTTTTTTCCCTGATTAATCGTGATTTTTTGAAAAACACTTGTACTTATGATTTTCTATTTCCCCGAATGATTTTTTTCTACCATGTTTTGAACTATGTATTATGCAATGTTTATGCAAATATGAGATGATTTGTTAATGCTATAAGATACAATTTGTTAATGCGCTCCTATTTGATATTACAATTGCAATATAGAGAAATCATGCATCTCTTAGAAAAAGTTGCAGCGGTTTAAATTTGGCATTAAGGAATGGGTCCTCTTAGGGGTAGAATCAACTTTGTTGGTATGAACTCAATTATGACAGTTTGATGCCAAGACTAGGAGATTCATACTCTCATTACTGCATAAGGAGGAGGATATAAGAGTAATTGGTATTTAGCTATTGCATGACTGGACATCATAATCATATTTACCTTGTTCAACGAATTCGGTTTGTTCAACATGTAAAAAATGTTCGGAAGTTTGGGATTTCTAGAAAAGTTCAGTTCAGTTTTGAAAACTTAAAAATATAAAAAAAATAAAATTAAACGTAAAACAAATATACATAAAATAAATGGGCATGCATAAAATATTATATGATATTTGTAATTTTTGTCTTATATATTTAAAATAGTTTAATTAATTATTATTATTTTAAATATTGAATATATATATTTTTTATTGAAAGATAAAAATCTCAATTTGGGTGCACAAATAAGGTATTTGCTTCTTCAATTGGTAAAACTAAATTACTGAGTTGAGTCTGAAAATAAATCATGCAAATTCAAGAAAGAAAGAATAAACAAAATAAATTAATGTTTAGAAATGATTAAAGTAGGTCAATGAGACTTGAAAGAATAACTAGTTACAATTCAAAAGAACTAGGATGAGACCTTTGGATATGAAAGTAACTAAACGAAAAATACAAAAGGGAAAGCGGAGAAACAAAGCAAGAGAGGGTAAACAAAAAATTGTTAAAACCAAAAGGGGAAGTAGAGAAAAAAAGCAAGAGAGGGTAAATAAAAAATGTTTAAAATCCTCAAACCACAACATCTAAGCATAGTTAACCAATTGAGAGGACCCTCCAATGAAGCAATGGAGCAGACGCTGAGGAAGGTCAAAGCGGTGACAAGGGATGAAAAACAATGTTGTCACATGTCTAAAACATGGCTTGGGCTAGAACAAACAACGACATCATTGTTTACCACTGAGAATTTAGCAATACAAGATCTAGTAATGTCCATCACAGGATGGCCATGGCTAATGGGGCCCAATTGGACAATGTTAGGAGGAAGCAATGTTCTCTTTGTAGAACCTCTCCTAGCATCCAAGGTCAAGTAGCCTACAAATCAAAGACCTAGATTTCACACTAGAAATTGTGTCCTACTATAATGAAATTAATTCACTAGTAAAGTAGAATCACAACAATAGATCACAATATGACTGAAATAAAAGCAAAATAATGAAGCATATGACCAAGCCAATTCGAGGGGACAACCTCCACAACCTTATAATAAGAATAAAATTCACAATATGATTGAAATAATACTCATTGCTACCTCCTATATATACCCTAATTATGCTATGGAAACACCCTAGGCTGACCCTACTAACAATATGAAGCTATAGAAATGATCGTATGACTTAATTAAAGTTTATTATAGCCATAAGTCGGCTGCACATATCCCGATATATGTTATATGTTAAGGGTGTAGCATGCTCCTCCCTTTCAAACTAATGTTGTCCTCAATGTTGACGATTGTTGGATGCTTTGGTTGTATCGCGCTATCCTCCCACATCAATCTTTATTGTCTAGGTTCTTCCACTTGATCAGATGCGAAATCAAACTTGTCTGCAACCTCTTAGCGCGTGTCTAGATTATTCCCACAAGTTCCAAAATAATTCTTCCCTCGTCATCAAGCTTTGGTAACTTTGTCTGCGTTGAAAATCTTTGTTCAATGACCTTCAAGTAGAAAACATGGAAGCTTGGATGTATTTTTTTTGAGTGAGGTAACTCCAGTCTGTATGCTACATTTATAATCTTCTAGAAGATTTGATAAGGGTCATAATACTTATAGGTGAAAGGTTGGTATCCTTCTTCTGCCATTTCAAGGACACTTGCTTATATGGTTGTAAATGCAAAAAAATCTAATCTTCAACTTCAAAATGTCTTTCATTGTAGTATTGGTCAACTTGTTGGTTCATGTGGTTTTACACCAATGCCAAGTTCTCTTTGAGACTAGATAGTACCTCTTGCTGGTGTTAAATGTGTTATTCGATCGCTCAAACCTTTCGTTGAACCCTAAAAGATGAGGTGATGGATGGTATCCATTCATTGCAAAAATGGAGACATTTTTGATGAGGTACGAAAAAAAGTGTTATACCACCATTTTGCTAGTGTCAACGCTTAAACCCATCTTTCCTGTTTATCCGAAGCAAAACAATGAAGATAACTTTGCAAACACTTGTTGACCATCTCAGTTTGCCCATTCGATTGGGATGATAAGATGAGCTAAGAGCTTGTTGTGTACCAAAACATGAGAATAACTCAGTCCAAAAATTATTGGGAAAGATAGGATGACGATCACGTACTATGATCTTTGGGATCCCATGGAGTTTTTGAACTATATCCATAAGTGTTGTTGCTATTGTACTTGTTACAAACATATGTGATAATGTGCAAAAACAAGCATATTAGGTGAGTCTATTTACAAGAATCATGATGGCATTTTTCCTCTCAGATTTTGGTAGCCCTGTGATGAAATCCATGGAAACCTCCTTTTACCTTTGGCTAGGAATAGATAGAGGATTTCAACAAACTTGGGGTCTTGATTGTCTCTGCTTTGTTTTGTTGACACACCATATATTCTACCACAAATACTTGGACTTACCCTTTTAGCCCTTCCCCAAAAAAATCCTTGTCAACTCTATGATGCATTTTCAAGAAGCTTGAGTGCCCACCTATTGCAGAAACATGAAGTTCTCTAAGGACCTTATGCTTAAGGGTATAGTTTTTAAAAAGGTACAACCTATCCTTGTACCCAAGAGCGTCCCCTTTTCACAAAAAAATATCTAATATGTTTGGATCTTGATGGAGCTTTTGCATAAGATCCTTTGTAACGACATCATTTTCCCACTCTGATCTTCCTTCATCCACATAGTCAGCATGAAATATGGACATGGTGCACAACATTGCCTCTGTGGATTCATCCTTCCCAAACAATACATCAACCATGACATTCTCCTTTACTTTCTTATACAAAATCTCAAAGTCATATCTTAATATTTGAGTGACCTTTTTTTGTTGTTCTTCTAACGACAACCTTTGTTCTAAGAAGTATTTTATACTATCATGATTTGTCTTCACTTTAAAGTGCCATCCCATTATTGCCATTGTTTTACTACATGAATGATGGCCATCATTTCCTTCTCATAAATGGGTTTTAGCAAATTCTCACCTTTGAGTTGGCGACTCTCAAATGCAATGGGTTGTCCTTCTTGAATGAGTACCACTCCCATGCCATACCCTAAAACATCACATTCCACAATGAATGTTTTGAGAAACCTGGAGTAGCTAGAACTGGGGTGGTGCACTTGGCCTTCTTTAGGTTCTCAAATGCTCTGTTGGCTACCCCATTCCAATGGAAGGAGTCCTCCTTCAATAAGGTTGTGAGTGGTGCTGCTATATGGCCATAATTTTTTACAAAAAAACGATACTAACCTATGAGCCCCAAGAATCCTCAGAGATTTTTAGGGTTTTAGGTACTCTCCATTCTACCATAGCCTTGACCTCGTGATGATCCATCGTGATGCCTTTATGTGAAACAATGTGGCCCAAATACTTAACCTCCTTGACTTGAAAATCGTATTTGGAAGACATGGCATAACCTTGATGTTGTTCAAGAATATCCAAAACCTAATAAACATGATGTAAGTGTTCCTCCCATGTTTTGTTGTATATTAAAATGTCATCAAAGAACACCGAGATAGATTTCCATAGAAACGGCTGAAAAACAATGTTCATGAAACTTTGAAATGTAGATGGGGCATTAGTGAGACCAAAAGGCATCACCAAAAATCAATAATGGCCCTTATGAGTTCTAAAAGTTGTCTTATGAATATCTTCATCTCTGATTTTGATTTGATGATACCCAAAACGAAGATCAAGTTTTGTAAAATAAATAGCACTAACTCATCTAACAAATCATCAACTATAAAAATATGGAACTTATTTTTGATGGTGTACTTGTTGAGTTCATTGTAGTTAGGACACATGTGCGATGTGTCATCCTTCTTTCGCATCATCATGGGAGAGGAATATGCGTTATGACTATGATGGTTAATCCTTGCTTCTGGCAACTTCTGTACCATCTTATCAATCTCACTCTTTTGGACATATGGGTACTTGCAAGACCTGATGTTGGGTGGTTGGCATCTTGGCACTAATTGAATGAGATGATCATGCTCCCTTTTGGTATGAAGTCCTTTCAGCATGTTTCCAAAAACTTTTTAGTGCTCCTCCATAATAGCCTATAGATTTGGCGTAGACCCCTTTGGTGGTGGTGCCTTTATTGAAAACAGTTGAGCCACAAACCCCTCCGCTTCCTTTTATTAGAATCTTCTACATCTGATGAGAACTCACCAATTGTGGGGACTTGACATGTAACCCACGCGGTTCTAATTTCTTGCCCTCTGAATCGAAACGCATGAATAGCTCTTGGAAATTCATCTCAACAGTTCCTACGGTAGTTATCCATTGGACTCCCAACACAATGTCTACTCCACCCATATGAATGGTAAACATAGGGCTATCCAGTTGATATTCTCTCATGAAGAGTTTAATGCTATGGCATTTCCCCGAACAACTGACTATGCCACCATTTGCAACCATGACTTGAAACTCTAGAGCTAGATAGACAAAATAGTTCAAGCATACAACCAATTTATTGTTGAGGAAGTTGTAAGTACTTTCAGAGTCAATCAATATTGTCACCTATTTTTTCAGAAAACCCTCTACCTTAAGGGTTTGTGGAGTGTCAATGTCGGAAAGTGCATGGCAAGAAATAGTTGGTTCCTCCCCTAGTTCATGATCAACCTCCCATGCTACTTCGTCATGCTCTTCTTCATTGGCACATTCAATGTAGAATGATTGATTTTCTGTACTCTTATGTCCTGGACTATACTTGCTATCATAGTTAAAACATAACCGTTTTGCCCTCTTCTCATCCATTTGTTGAGAAGTAAATCTGGTAGGCCGAGGGAATGATTTGCTAGAGTGTTCCTATCTGTTATACTTGTGAACTATTTTTGTGACTAGTTCCCTCTCCTCTGATTTGCTTTCCATGACAATAGTCTCAGAGATAGAACTCAAATTAAACATGCAAACCTTGTGTTGGATGTGATCATTGAGCCCGCCAAGAAACAAGTCATTCAAATTTTCATTTGTGATTGTTTGCACTTGCAAGAACAGATTTTGAAATTGCTGAATATAATTCCTAACAGATCCTATTTGGTGTAGCTTTGCTAATTATTCGTCACATTGTTGCAATAGTGAAACTGGAATTCATCAGTAAAAATTGACCAATTGACACTTAGACCCTTCTTTTGAGCACAAACTCATTGATAACAAATGAATTGCTTAGGTTTCAAATACAAAGATGCCATTACTATCTTTTGTCCACACGGGATCTAATGTACATTAAAAAGTTCTCCATTGGGTTGATCTAGGTGACTAGTTCTTTCCCATCAAACTTATGCATTTCCTCTTTTGGCATCATGTTCTATGGCCCCGAATGGGAATCAACGGAAGTTTGAGGTTGAGTTGTATTAGGGCTTGCATTGGGTTGACCTAAAGATCCACATTGGTTGGTCTAATCAGTAGTGAATTGCCGTTGAATTGGCAGATTTAGTGGAAAATTCAACATTTTATCGAGATGTTGCCCTAGCTCATTCAATTGGTGATTGATTTTATCCACATATCCTTTATTGGCTATATCAAATTGTATGTTTTGAACACTGAAATCAAGCTGGTTCACTTTGTGATTTGTCAAAGAAAACCCTAGACCAAAAGCTCCATCGATTCCTATTTTTTATTCCATCTCCTCTTTGTTAGGAGTTTTTCTTGGAGTTTCAGAACCCTTTCCTCGACCCCTAGTGTGTGGACCTACCATAAAGGCTTTTGACAATGCAGAATTGATTTTCACCTTTGATCAAACTTTGACCAAACAATTATAGATATAAGTCAGCCTCAAATATAAAAATATAAATAACAATCCCCTGCTAAATTTTTTAGTGTTCCGAATATGTAAATAAAGCAAAAAAATCCTAAAATGCCGACCTATTGAGCGAATTTAGAAAAAACCCTAAAATTGCAGTAACTCTCAAAACTTATTGAAACCCTAATTTTTTATTGTAGCTTCCTTAAATTTTTCAACTTCATTAAAAAATCACAAAAAAATCCCAATAGTTTGTGAGATATAGGCTATTCTTCAAAGTTAGGGTTTCGAACACACTTTTGCCCAAATCAAATTTTTGATACCCCTTGTAATGAAATTACTTCACCAATAAAGTAGAATCACAACAATAGATCACAATATGATTGAAATAAGAGCAAAATAATGAAGCATATGACTAAGCCACTTTGAGGGGGCAAGCTCCACAACCTTACAATAAGAATAGAATTCACAATATGATTGAAATAATACTAATCACTACCTCCTATATATACCCTAATTATGTTACAAAAACACCCTAGGTCGACTCTAGTAACAATTTGAAGCTATAGAAATGACAATATGATTTAATTAAAGGTTATGATAGCTACAAATCAGCCACACATATTCCAATACATGTTATAGGTGAACGACATGGCACCTACTACTCAAGTTTGGCTATCACAACCTAATGCAAATGATTGAAAAATGGCCACCCAAAATAGTATATGTATCTAAGCGATAGTATAGACTTCATCACTTAAAATGATCCACAAATCTTTTATACATCACATGAATCTTTTTGCAGCCGAAAAATGCTTGAAATCTTCCTAGTTTTCGACTATGGTTTTTATTTATCTGTTTTTTCTTCTACTTCCGTTGTTTCATATTTTGACCTTTAGTTTTGCCTTTTTTTCCCACATTTTTAGATATTTTGTGGTAAAAAGCTATATAAATTAGGTTTGGACTAAACTAGACAAGTTTGGTCAAGTAAAAAAGTTTGATCTAGATGGCACCTTGTGCAAGTCTGACCGAGTTTGCTAAACTATGATCATAATATGGGCTATTAATTTCAACCTTTGAGCATAATATATCTAACTCGGATATCTTCGTCAACTTTAAATGAGCAATACAATAACAAAGGAGGATTGGTTTATAAAGGACTTGATAGTAGTTAGTTTATTGGAATACCTAGAATAAATGACTGGGTTTACCTCTCATCCATATGGCAATTTTTGTATCTATGTCGCTAAATTGCCTCCGCATAGATAACTTGCTTACTTCTTGTATTTGAAGGCTTTGCCCACATAACTTATCATCAATTGGATTTGATTGACAGAGTGTTTGGTTCCACTTCTCTTGCGTGCTCACTCACATTGATTTGACACCCTTCACGTTTGATTGTCTATTCTCTATGCCACATTAGATTGGTAACTAGTTACAACACTTTTCTATCCTTCACATTAGATGCTTCATATTTTAAATTTCCTATCACATAGCACATACAATTGATATTCATTTGAATTGAGCACTTGTGCCTAAATCCCAAACTTTAGTATTCAATCTCACTTCATTACTGCATTTGAGACCCATAATTAGAGATGATTCAAAAAATTTTGTTACCAATTGGTTTCTTTAGCCTACAATACTTAGGACTTTGAGGATTGAACTCTACTATTCTACACCATTCTCTCGATGACATTCCCATGGACATTCATGGGAGCAATTTGTAATCATTGGTGTGATTGGTTTTCTCCTATTGAGGATTAAGGAAGGGATTCCTTCCCCTTCTCCTCTTACGTAAATATTTTTACTTATGTGAGCTCTTCATTTTATACATTTAAATTTTGAACCTAATTACCTATAAAACATGATATGAACATATGAAATCTAAGTATGTCGAATGTGTTCGATTTTCTTGTATACAATTTTATTAAGTGTTTCATCATTTATGGACAAAAAGGTGTATTGTTATACGGATGTTTCCTGCCATTTCATTTACAAGGGTTCCTGGAAAATTGGCATATCCAATTATTGAATACGTTTCCATTTCATAGTAACATGGATCCTAACAATTGAGATCTCAATCAGAATTGGTTTTAAACAAATAGAAAATTTGGATGCTTTACATTGTCAAACTATACTACTCACTAGTTATAATATATGTTCAATATCTAAATCAACGTGCAAGTTTAGATAATGAGAGACGCATTCAGGATCCCTTGTTCAACCCCTTGATATGTGGGTACATACATTGAGGCTACAAACTTAGAAAAAAAGGGATCATACAATTTACATTTGAGGGATATACTAGTAGCTAGATTAAAACCAGGTTGTAATTATTTACCCTACTAATTATAAGATAAGACAGGTCTTATTATCAAGAAGTGCTTAGTCATCTGACGAATTGACAACTCAACTCAAGAGCCTCTATGCATGACAACTCATGTGACCGCCACCATGTATTGTATTACCAAATCTGTCTTGGACATTTATCTCTTACCATGGGAGGGCAAGTAGTGTATTTTTGCATTATGACCCAAAATGTTTATGAATAACTTATCATTCCCTATTGTACTTGTTACACAAGGGAAAACTTAGGAATTGCGCTGCTAAATTGCCTCTGCATATATAACTTGCTTACTGTCTATATTTGAAGGCTCTCTCCATGTAACTTTTCTTCAACTAGAATTGGCTGAAAATGTTTGGTCCCACAACATTTGTTTGTCTATTCGTTTTGCCACATTAGATTAGCAACTAGCTGCAACACTCTTCTACCCATCACAATACAAGCTTCATATGTTAAAGTTCTTAGTGCACAACGCATAACATCGACATTCATTCGAATTGAGCCATTATGCTTAAATGCCGATCATTAGTATTCAAGCTCACTTCATTACTATACTTGAGATCCACATAGATGAATTATGAACTTTTGTAACCACTAGGTGTTCTTGAACCTTCAATGAGGATAGAAATCTACCATCCCACACCATTGTCTTGATGACATTCCCATGGCGTTCATGGAACCAATTAGTGATCATTGGTGTGAATAGTTTTCTCCTATCGAGGATTAAAGAAGGGATTCCTTCTCCTTTTCCCCTTACGTAAATATTTGTACTTATCTGATCTCTTCCTTTCTTATTAGTTTTTATTCTGGGTTATACTCATTTTGTTGGATTAGAAATTTCAGGGAAGAGTGCTTTTGTGCTCTTTTTACCATTCTAGGATGACTTTAAACTTAGAGTTCCATTCTGCTTTGGAAATTACTATGTTTTGATGACTTTGTGGTGGAAATTACTATGTTTTCTCCTTTTTTTCATTCATCTTAACCTACATTGCATGAAACACCTCCTGCATAGGCCGTTCCCCTGGGAATCCCTTCTGAAGTGATTTTATGCAGGTCCAAAATGCACTCGAAATGTTTTAGAAGCGTTAGAAATGCCTGAATGTCTATTGGAAACATCCCAGAAACGGCATGGCCATTTCTTGCAGGCATCATTACGTTTTTGACTCTTTAAAAAAACTTTAGAAACTAAACGAAAAAACCTTAATAAATAAGAAAGAAAAAGGAAACCTAAAAGTAAACTCACTAAACGCCACCCCCTATCAACGGTTTACCAATTGAAAAACATATCAAAAAGTGAATCTCCACATGATTTTGGTCTAGTTGTAATGATTTTGATTTTGAGGAGAATCCAGACTATTGTGATGATTACTTCTAGATTTTAATCTCCACAGTGTACTAATTTGAGATTTGCATTTAAGTTTGAACCTAGTTACCTAAAAAACATGACATAATCATTTGAAATTTTTATTATATTGAATTTTCATGAATATGATATTTTAAAAACTGTTTTATATTTTATGGATTGAAAAGGAGTATTATACATTTTTTAACACTTGTTTATATTTTTTAATAATTTACGGTACAGTTGTTTCCATTCTGTTTCATTTCCAAGGGTTCTTGGAAAATCAACATTCCCATGTTTCGAATTTGTTTTTGTTTCCTTGTAATGTACATCTTAACAATTTTGTGTACATCTGAATTGGAATTTGTTTGAAACGAATAGAAAATTTGGATACCCGACCTTCCCAAACTATACTACTCATGAGTTATAATGTATGTTCAATATCTAAATTAATGCTCTTGGATAATGAGAGATGCATTTAGGATCCCATGTTCAACACCTTGAAATTTAAGGACATGCATTAAGGGTCCAAAGTTTTGAGAAACGGGAGCATACAATTTGCATTTGAGGGATGTACTAGTAGCTAGATTAGGAGTAGTTTGTAATTATATTACTTACTAGTTATAAGATAAGTATTATTTTCAAGAAGAAGTGCCTAGTCGTTTATCCAATTGACAGCTCAACTCAAGAGGTTCCATGCATGACAGCTCAACTTACGTAAGCGCTGCCATCTATCAAATTACCATATCTGTCTTGGACAATTCTCTCTTACCATGGGGGAGCAAGTAGTGTATTTTGCAGTTACGACCCTAAATGTTTATTAATAACTTATCATTCTCTATTGTACTTGTTAAATAGGGGAAGTTTTTGGATTTATGCTGCTAAATTGTCTCCTCATAGATAACTTGCTCACTGCCCATATTTGAAGGCTCTGTCTACGTAACTTATCATGAACTGGTTTTGACTGTCAAAGTGTTTGGTCTCACTTCTCTTGCATTCTCATCCACATTTATTTGACACCCATCACGTTGTTTGTCTATTCTTTGTGCCACATTATATTAGCAACTAGCTGCAACACTCTTATACCCATCACAATACAAACTTCATATGTTAAAGATCCTATCACATAGCACATAACATGGACATTCATTGTAATAGAGCATGAGTGCATAAATGCTAATCATCATTATTCAAACTGACTTCATTACTACATTTGAGACCCATAGATGAGTTACGAACATTTTTTTACCACCAGGTGTTCTTCAGCCTTCAATCCTTGGGACTTGAGGATTGAATTCTACTATCCCGCACCATTCTCTTGACAGCATTAACATAGACGATCATGGGACCAATTTGTGATAATTGTTGTTAATGGGTTTCTCCTATAGAGAATTAGAGAAGGGATTCCTTCTCCTTATTCCCTTTCTAAATATTTTAAGTTGTTTAAGCTCTTCCTTATTAATTTTTTTTTGGGTTATGCTCATCTTATTGGATTTATAAATTTCAGGGAAAAGTGCTTTTTTGCTCCTTTTACTGTTCTAGCATGACTTTGCACTTTGAGTTCCATTGACTTACTCTGATCATTTTTGGAAATTACTCTGTTCTCTTGACTTTTTCTTTTCCTCCTAGCCTACATGGTAGAAACTCCCATTGTGCAGGTCGTTCCCCCACAAAATCGCTTTTGAAGAGATTTGTGGGTCCAAAATGAGCTGAAAACATTTCAGAAGTGCTGGAAACACCTAGACACACGTCGGAAACATCTCAGAATAGCACTACCATTTCTGCGGTGTTTCCAACAAGGCACAAGGCATTTCTGACGTTTTAAAAGAAAACTTTAAAAACTTATTTTGTATTTAGAAAATAAATAAGAAAAAATAACCCTAAAAGTAAGCTAATCTACCCTTAACGCCACCCCGTAACCATGGTTAAACAAGTAAAAACCATATCGAAAAGTTGATTCCCATATGATTTTGCTCTGATGAGAACCTAGATGATTGTGATGATTTCTTCTAGATTATAGTCTGCACATTATGAACTAATTTGAGATTTGCTTTTAAATTTTGGACCTAGTTACCTATAAAACATGACACATTTGAAATTTTATGTAGAATGTTTTAAATTTTCATGAATAAGATATAAGTGTTTTATCTTTTCTGGACTAAAAGGGGGTATTATACATTTTTTATATACATATTTCTATTTTTTAATAATTTATTGTATGGATATTTTGTTGCCATTTCGTTTTTGAGGCTTCTTGGAAAATCAGCATTTCCACGTTTGGAATCCATTTCCGTTCCCTGTTAACATAGATTCTAATTTTTTTTATACATCTCAATTGGAAGTGGTTTAAAAAAATAGAAAATTTGGATACTTTACTTTCCCAAACTATACTACTCACTAGTTATAATGTATTTTAGATATCTAAATTAACGATCAAGTTTGGATAATGAGAGACGCATTTAGGATCTCATGTTCAACTTTTTGATATTTAGGAACATGCATTGAGGCTCGAAAGTTTTAAGAAAAGGGAACACACAATTTATTTTTGGGGGTTATACTAGTAGCTAGAGTAGGAGTTGGTTGTAATTGTATTACTTACTAATTGTAAGATAAGACAGGTCTTATTATCAAGAAAAAGTGCCTAGTCATTTATCCAGTTGACAGTTCAACTCGAGAGGTTATATGCTTGACAACTCAATTTATGTAACTGTTGACAATTTTTGCGCCCCATAGGGCAAATTGTCACCGCTACACTTCGGAACTTTGCTATGGTGCCATGTTTGTCTTGTGAATCAGTTTTGGGGTCCTTAAATGAGCATTTACAGCCACCCAAGTGGCCATCTACAGCCAGGTGAATTTTAGTCATGCAGAGGTTTCCAAGGAGCTTTCTTGATTACAGCCAAATGTGCAAATACAGCCAAGACATTCAAGCTGTAAGTTTAGTTATTTTGTCTTCCCAAGGAATTTTTTCGGGCTATAAGAGGTGGACTATTTCTTCGGACATTTTGTTCGAGAGAAAGAGCTCTCAAAGGACTGTGTAAAAGTCTGAAAAAACGACTAAGTGGCAGTCGTTCAAGGCTTATTTTCTTCGGACTTTTTGTCCGAAAGAAAGGAGAAAAGCACAGTTGAGAAGACCCGAAGGGCACCTGCCCATTCGGGAAGGTCCAATTCAAAAGTCCTGAAGGGTATGTAACCCTTCGAGTTGGTTCACTTTATGGTTTTGAAGTCAAGACGAAAGTTCCAAGGGACGGTTTCAAAAAGCCCGGGAGCCCTTCAAAAAGCCCAGGTGCCCTTCAAAAAGTTGGGTGCCCTTCAAAAACCCTGGGTGCCCTTCAAAAACCCTGGGTGCCCTTCAATTCTTTTGAAAGGACACTTTTGAAGGCAGACATTCCCTTGTGGAGGGCACTTGGTCGGTGAAGTGGACCTTTTCAATTCTTCCAAAGGGCACTCCTGGAAGACATAGCCCTTGCGGAGGACATTTGGGCGTCGGGTAGGGACATTTACAATTTCCCCGAAGGGTATGTGCCCTTGTGGGGGACACTTCAAGCATGAGGAAGACCTTGGCAAAATTTCCGAAAGACAAAATTCTTTTTTCCGAAGGACACCTGCCCTTGCAGAGGGCACTTGGTTGGTGGCAGGTCCCTTTCAAAAGTTCCGAAGGGCATTATTGGGAAGCAGAAGCCCTTGCGGAGGGTACCTCCATAAAGTGAAGGACGAAAGCAAAGTTTCTGAAGGGCACTTGCCCTTCGGGGAAAAGATAGCCAAAGCAGACGAATTCCTTCGGACTTTTTGTCCGAAGGAATTCCTTCGGACAAAAAGTTCGAAGAAATTCGGGAGGATAAAAAACCCGAGGAAAATAAAAAAACAAAGGCAAAGAAGGAGATCCTTCGTAATAATTGTCAAACAGGAAATCTGCGGGAATTTGAAGTCAGCAAAAGTCCGAAGAAAATCAAAGGGAAAGACATAAAAGCCTAAAAGAATAAATTTGGAAAATTTGGCAAGGAAACGAATTCCTTCGAACAAAAAGTCCGAAGGAATAAGGACAGTTTTAAAAAACCCAATAGAAAAGACAAGGGCGTAAGCAAAGGCCAAAAAAGAGAAAAGGAAATGCCAAGCCTGGGAAAGAGAAGAGACAGAGAGTCCTTCGGACAATTTGTCCAAAGGACGAAAACTAGAATAAAGCCTGAATCCCGAATTAAAGCAGAACACGGGAAAGGCCAGAGAAAACACGAAGTGAACTGAGCATGATCAATAGCATGAATAGAGACGTAAGCACAAACAGGACTGACCCAGAACTGAACAAAAAGAAAGACAAACACAGAAATAGAGGCATGAGCAAAGATTAAAGCAAAACTGAACATGGACATAAGCATGAACAGTAAATAAAACCAACGCAGAATAAAGACAAAGGCAGGATAAACAAAGATCATGCACAGACTAATGTGAGTGACTCCAATGAAGTGAACGCGTTTAAGAAAGCAAGCACACTTCAGTTCTGAAAATAGAATTGTCTTGCATGATGAACAGGGAAAGCGTTGAATGTTCAAACAACCATAAATTCCATGCACGCACTCTCATTTGTCTCATTTGCTCGAAACGTTCCGACGGTTCAAATGTAATTCTTAATTTGGCTTTGCATTGATTTCATGCAAAGGGGAGACTTTCAAACGTTCCAGCAGTTCAAGTGAATTCGACTACTCTTGTTTTGAAGTTGACTAGTTTTCAAGTCAAGACATCTATTCGTAGGTGTCATGCATCCAAAGCTTGTCTTTTCTTCGTTTTTTTTTTTTAACGCCAAGGATTCTTCATGTAAGACAGCCGGGTATAAGCCAAGGAAAGACAAATTAGGAACACTCATGCAATGTAATTTGGACTTGGGTTAATGAAGAGTTAACTTTTTCTCCTTTTTTTTTAACGCCAATCTCTTGGCTTGTAAATTTCTATATTAATAGCTTTTCAGCCTTGTAAAATCCATCCCTCTTGGTAAGACCAGACTCT
Source organism: Torreya grandis (assembly GCA_037957365.1). Classification (NCBI taxonomy): domain Eukaryota; kingdom Viridiplantae; phylum Streptophyta; class Pinopsida; order Cupressales; family Taxaceae; genus Torreya; species Torreya grandis. The sequence continues at coordinate 893,210 of JARHVA010004421.1, forward strand.
GCCATTGGTGAGTTGTGTAACCTCTTCAATCAATAGAAGGACTGTACTTTCAGATTTCAAGTGCTGGCATAGTTTACATTCATTCAACAATTTGCATACGTGGTAAATTTCTCTCCCCAAATTCTGATTCGTATCTAGTTGCTAGCTCATCATGTTATGTAGGTCATGTTCAGTGTTGTATATGTCTTTTGCTGAAGCTGTAAGTGGATGTTAGGTGGCTGCAAAGTGTCTTGTATTAGACCTCTCTCCATTGGTTTCCCTCACGTTTGTCATTGGATCGAACCTTCTTATGAAATACTTATGCATAGTGATCAATTGAAATCAAATGTCTTCCTTTTCCCTTGTTTGATTCAGTGTTAAAGGTTCCAAGTAGGGTGGCACAACATTCTGGTGTATCACCGTCATTAGGTAGGAATTCCCCTTCAAGTTTCTTTCACCCTTTTCCATGGTAGTCCGCAGTGCAGAGTAGAGATCCTCATTGATACATCTTACAGGAACCAACCTTCTTTGGAGGTTCTTCTCACCATTGAGGCACCCACCCTCGTGAGAAGATCCCATTGTTTCAACCGGAGAGAGGATTAGCCATTTCACCACGTCTTTGATTCAGGGTGCAACTCCAGGTTGACAACAGTAACCACCACCATCCATTAAATTACAAAATCTGTCTTGGAAAATTATCTTTTACATGGGGGAGCAATCGGTGTATTTTGCTATCATGACCCAAAATGTTTATGAATAGCTTATCATTCTCTATTGCACTTGTTAAATTATGAGCAGGTTAGTAAATCCCCCTATCTAGGGCATTCCATTTGTAGTAAGTGATGTTTAAATAGTAATTAAACTTCAAAGTGCTCCAACATCGGTTCCAACAATAAGTCACTTGCAACATAGACTTGAGTTGAGCAAGATATTTGTTTGTACTAAACGCACCTTCTATTCCCTATTGCTATATGCCTATGCCTTTTGCATTTGTACACGTTATTTGCCACTTTTTGGTCATCTCTTTCTTTCCCTGTTAACTTGCTTTATTCGGTTATTTATTAATTTGTGCATACTGTAGGATGATATCTATATGATACTAATGATAAATATCATCTAAGCTAAACAAAAAACGTTGACTCTTGGTAGCTTTTGTACAATTGCTCGGATGTTTGATATTATCTTCCATACGGTAGGTTCATTATTTCCCTCCCTGTATGCCAAGAATCATGACAATGTAATTTGGTTTCTTCTCACATTTGATATTGTTGGCATGATGAAGTTATAGTATCCTGGGTAAAGCCAAAATTGGCTTTGTAAATGGCAACTTCTTGCATTGGTATTCTTTTTTGATGCTATGTCTCGACCAACTGCCAAAAATATGTGCACTGAAGAGGAAAGGGACTTGGACAATCATCTAGTCATAATTTATCAGCTCAAATAGAATATGATTACAATTACATTGGATGTCTCTTGAAATAGATAAAATATTGCTTCAGTGACAGTTTCATTTTGAAAATTTTAATGTTCTTTTACATCATCCTCTCAGCTATGATGAATTTAATGGTTTTCATGTTTGAAAACTGAGGAAAGGATTGCATCGATCTGGTGCATAATTTCACAATTGGGTTTTAAGAAGATTTTCCAGTTGATATTGGCAGATAAATTCTATGTTACCGGATACGCCCCCCAGGCCTAGGGAGCGTGGGGGAATGCTCCTAGATACGGGAGAATGGGGGATATGCCCAGGGATGCTCCTTGGGTGTATCCCCACGCTCCTGGATGTTAAAAACGTTTTTTGAATTTTTTTTTCAATTTCGCCCAATGAAAAGTCAAACATGGACTTCAAAATAAAATTATAAACAAACTAAAGTGGATTCCCAACCCTAAAAGCAGTATTCACACTCATTTAATCAAAAGATAACAACACATTTACTTTTCATTGCATTTTAAACCCTCAAATGAACCACATGATGATGAAGACATCACAGCCGAAGATGAAAATGAATATAGTGAATCATGAAAATGCTGATTTGTCTTTACTTTGGTCCATACATTGTAACATTTGCATCATGTACCTGTTATAAAACTAATATAAGTTCGACCACTGAATGTTATGATATTTGACATTGAATTATGAGTATATTTTGTGGTTATTTAACTTATTTTGTTTCCTCTATGCATATTATGTGGTTAACTCTGCTTATATGGCTATATTTTTATTTTTTTAATTTTTTTTATATATTTTTGTACGGCCGTATCCAAACGTATCCAAAGCCCCTTAAAAAAATCCCCGTATCCCTGTATCCGATTCTTGTACCCGTATCTGTATCGGCAACCTAGGATAAATTATAATAATATGGATATATTATAGATGGAACAAACTCAAAAGTATTTAGTGAAAGATCATATAATATTAAAACAAGTGATGTTTGCTGCACATTTAACATAATAGGGCATTCTATTCACTATATACCATAGTAATGAATTTTATATTTTTACTAGTGCAGTGAGTAAATGTCTTATAACAAAAAATGTATGAAAGATGACACACACATATATCATATACCAAAAAAGGTATGAAAGATGATGTATATGTTATATATATTTTTGGTGTATGTGTGTGTATATATATATAAAATATATATATATCATGTTTCATACTTTTTTTTGGCTATATATATCCAAAAAAGTGTGAAAGATGATATATAAAAATATATGAAAGATGATATTATATATATTTTCTTTCATACATTTTTATATATATCATCTTTCATACATTTTTTAAAGTTATATATATATCATCTTTCATACATTTTTAAAGTTATATATATATCATCTTTCATATATTATATATATAAAAATGTATGTATATTATATATATCATCTTTTATACCTTTTTTTGGATATATATATATATATATATTATAGCAAAAAAATGTATGAAAGTATATATATATGACATATACTAAAAAATGTATGAAAGATGATATATATATGTATGACATACCATATATAGACATATATTTTTTATAACGAGTGATTTTGAAATGAAACAAGAATATGAACACTATATTCATAAATCTTGGAAATACATATATTTGTTTTCAGCATTTTCCAATTGCTTATTCTTTCTGCCATTGATAACAAAGATATGCTAAGATTTAATCTTTATGTAAGTTTTATTTGGTTGGGATAGCAAGTATCTCAGATTTTGCTATTTAATTTTCCAGATATGAATGAAGTGGCTCTGCCATTAGAAGAATATGCTTCTCTTCGTGAATTCTTTGTCCGTAGCCTTAAAGAAGGCTCCCGGCCTCTTGACCTAGGCCCAAAATGCCTGGTAACTGGTAACCAGCTATTTCTAGCTTGAAATGTTGTTGCAATGGATTTATATAAAAATTGAATTTTTAGTCTTCTACTTTTATATGTTTTTATTTTTATGTACATCATTTTTATTGGTTGGTTGTCAATAGGTGAGTCCTGTTGATGGAATTGTTTTGAGGTGTGGACAATTGAAAAGCCCAGGAGCTATGATAGAACAAGTCAAAGGATTTTCATACTCAGCATTTTCATTGCTTGGTTCAAAGTCTATGCTTCCTACTTCAGATTCTCAAGAGGTTTTGTCTGAGGAATATGAAGAGAATCAAGTTAAAAGAAACTTGAATCAGGGGTCATGGTGGAGAATTTCTTGGAGAGCACCTAAGGTTCGAAAAGAACTTCGTAAGAGGTAAGGTTCATCCATGCATAATTATAGAAATATAGACGAAAGCATGCTCTCGATTCCTTATGTGAGCTGTACAGAGACTCAAAGAAAAGCAGTGAAATTTTAACCAAAATTTGTGGCGTGAAAATTGAGTAGGAAAATGAAAGTTAAGATTAGATTCTTATTTCAATGTCAAATCCTAAATGATTACCTCTATTATCTATTTAATGCTTGCATTTGAATTTTAAGGGTATTTTATTTTATTGAAATGGGTTCAATTACCCTATGTGCATATTGATATTGTTAGTTCAAAGAGAGGTCTTCATTATATTCTTCATTGAGCATTGTACTTGCTCTTCACTTTGGCACTATTTTTTTGTGTATAAAATAGAATGGCAGCTAGTTCCAATGATTTTTGTTATTGTCTGTTAGTTGTATGTGGTGGTTAAACCAATGGTCCACTGACATGCAAATACCATTTGAGTAGGCCGTTCATGTGAGAAGACAAAGAAACGAAGGAAGGGGGAAGAACATTTATTACTGTATCTAAATAATCAAAAGCAGTAAATGTGGTTGAAAAGTCATGATGTATTACATCAAGGGAATGGGGAAGGAACCTTAGGCCTTTCTTATCATTTAAGGATGATCTATTTATTAGGGAAAGGAAAAAGTGGCAATTAAGCTTTGGTGAGGAATCAGAGTGTTCATGACTCTTGTAGTTTTCGTATAGTGTTACAAGGAAATTTTTATGTTTAATAATCTTTGTTGATGAGCAGACTCTTATAGATTTTTATCAGTAAGGCTGGAATGGAACTTCTGTCTAGTTAGTAGTCAAGAGTAATTATCAAAAGCTTATATGATGTAATTTCTCCAAGTTTAAAGGCATTGTGTCATTAGGCAGAAATTGAGAACAAGCAATTGCAACTAATGGAGAATCTCACAAGTCAATGTAATGGCGTGTTATTGATGTAAACAATACTTAGGGTGGTTACTCAAGTGAGTGGTATGATGTCCACATTTGATGGTGCCTTTGGGATGATTTTACTCTGATCATGACTTCAAGTTTAGATAAGGGCTTCCTTACAGACTTGGGAGGTTCCCACTCCAATCACGACTTCAATTTTCAATAGGGGCCTCCTTATAGACTTGGAAGGTTTCCATGAAATCATAGCCATTGAGAGCAACCACCACCAACTATTTTAATTATGTTATATGGTTTGTTTATGATGTTGCTTTTTACATTAATATAATTGATTTGTATGTAACACTAAAACATGACTTATTAGTCAAGAAGCTTCTAGATAGACCTCTCTTACGAAGAAACTTATCTAGTGAAACACTACTTTATCGTTGACATTTACAAAACATTAGAATTAATGTTGTTATTGATGAACTCTACAAGAATAACATTTTCCCTCTTCTCTAAGCTTGAGTGTCATGCTTAAGCATTGGACTGTGACATTGGCTCTTGTTGAGGCTTGCTGGAGAGATCTTGACTGGACTCGCTATCATGGTCTTCTCTAACAATCAAATGGTGGAGCTGAAATTGGTGTCAATCTGCTACTTTGTTCTTTCGATGAATTTTCTAGTGAACATGCTTTCACTAGTCATTCTTCAGTCATGTCTCAGTGATCATTTCTTCTATTGTGAAGTCATCTTCAATGATTGTCTTCTCCCACTTGTTAGGAGGTCCTAAGAGGATGTCATCCAAGGAGGTCCTAAAAGGATGTCCTCCAAGAGGATGTCCTACACAACATACGGAAGACACCTCTTACAGTTGGGGGAATGTCATGATTTATTGATTTTTAATGGGCTGCCTTGCTCTCCAAATTCACACTCTTTCACATGTACACCTCATGGGGGAGGTAAGAGTGTGGTGGATTACGTCTTATCCAGTCAAATTCTTTTGCCCTTCATCCGTCATTTTTCCATTTTCCCCATTACCCTTGTGGACCATGCTCTTCTCTCTTTCTCCATCCGGGTTGATTTCACCCCCCATGTTACAACCCCCTCTTTCAGTATACCACGTACCATTTTCTAGTTTGAGGATGGGGACTCTGACATTTTCCTTTCTCACATCCGTCAACTTCTACCTCTAGAACCCTAGTTCTTCTAACTTGGTTGTGTTAATTCCAAGTATACATGTCTTTCCTCCATTATTTGGGAAGCTGCCCTAAAATCTTTTCCTAACTACACCAGATCTACGTCTACTTCCCATCAATCTAATAGATCTTGCCCCATGAATAAGTGGTATGATGATGACTACAGGACTCTCTAGCGTCAGCTTCAGTAAGCCTTCCTCCATTCTCACCCCTCATACCCAGCCTTAAAATCATCCTATCGTTGCCTTGTTCGACGTAAGAAACGCCTTTTTATTTCTCAAAGGAGTCGGATCTTACGGGATTCCTACATTCACTCCCGCAAACTCTTTTGGCGTACCATCCTCCCACGACATTCTCCCCTCCTCACTGAGCTTAATCCCACATCCATGCTTTCCCATACCTCCACCCTTTATGATATTCTTGGCCAAACGCAAACCCATGTTGCTTCTCCACCTTCTTCTCACTTTTTCACATCCACGAATGTTAGAGAGGTGAAGTTGTTGAATAGTAGCAAGGCAGCCAATCAAGAAGGTTTCCAAGCCGAGTTCTTCAAACATGGTTTTAGAGCTTTTGGAAGCTATTTGGTTGATCTTTTCAACCACGTGGTTTGTTCAGGTTTCCCACCCTCTTGGTCACATCACATTATTCATTTGATTCACAAATCAGGCTCCTGTTTAGATCCTAATAATTACAGGACGATCATGGTTGGACACACATTCTCGAAATTGTATGCTAGTGTATTACACATGTAGCTCTCTGTAATGTCCCCACTTTAGCAGTTGACTAAGTGTGTGTGTGCGTTAGCCTAGTTCTACATGGTCTCGAGGGCTAACGAAGGGTTTAAAGGGATCCTAGAGTGTTTTGGCCTAGTCATTTCTAGTTTGGGCCAAAACAGAGTTGATGTACTCAGTTTTAGGCATACTATTTTTAGTAAGTTAGCAGAAGACAACAGAGGCCAGTTTTGGTGATTGGATTTGATACTCCTCAGCGAGAGCTTTTCGGCGAACTATTACTTGCGCTATTCGGAGCCCGATTGCCAAAATAATATTTAGATTTTAATGTCTGAAGTGTTATTAAAGTAATATTTAACTTAATTGCAAAATATTAAAGTGTTACTTTAATATTTACTTTATGGGGATGGTACCCAAGGGAGACATAAGTAATATTTTAATATATAAAATGTTGCACATCTTTTATTCCACATTGCTCATGAGAGTTGAGTCGCCCCTTGGAGAAAGAATAAAAGGAAGCGTTTGTGGCTTCATTCAGCATATTGGATAAGAAGAAAAAATTGATGCACTTGCAGTTTGCAGGTTATTTTGGGCATTTGAGAACGTCCTTCCCATCTGTAGCACTCTAGACATCAATCCTTGGGATTGGTCTTTGGAGTTTATGCTTTCAGCCTCATGCAGCCGCGCCACTTTAGCAACCACATCACTGTAGCAGTCACGTCACTGTAGCAGCGGCGTCACTGTAGCATCTCGTAGCAGCTGCTATCTGCAGTAAGAGTCGGGAGAAACAAGCCTGCGGAGTCCGTAGAAACAAGCCTGCAGAGTTTGTAGAAACAAGCCTGTAGACTCCGTAGAAGCAAGCCTACAGAGTCCGTAAAAACAAGCCAACGGAGTCTGTAGAAACAAGCTTGCAGAGTCCGTAGAAGCAAGCCTGCAGAGTCCATAGAAACAAGCAAAGTCCGTAGAAACAAGCCTGTGGAGTCCGTAGAAACAAGCCTGTGGAGTCCGTAGAAACAAGCCTGCAGAGTCCGTAGAAACAAACCTGTAGAGTCCGTAGAAACAAGCCTGCAGAGTCCGTAGTTCTGCTGGACGAAGAACAAAATGATCGTACATTCGATATTTGCTTGAAACAATGTTCATTCCATTACTGGAGTATTTAGTGAGTTATCGCATGGCCGACATTGCACTTGTTTACTCATTTTGTAATCAATATAAATACAGTGTGTTGGTTATTTCAGCGATGTGTGTCTATGCTTGCAATTCTATATTTATGTTACATGCATAAGACTTTGCAAAACACAAAAAAAAACAATACAAGCAAACCGTTCCGGAGTCATAAGAGGTTTTAGCTGGGTTAGTTTTGGGCGTAACAAAGGTGCCGATTATAGTGGTATCAGAACCTGTTTTCCTGTCATCCTGTGAGGTTTCATGCATCCAACACATTAGTATTATTTGAGGAGAAACCGGACAAACCCAGACTTACGTAATTTCTCAGAGATTGAAGAGGAGGGTGACCTTTTTTCAGCACCAGCCATGGGTGACAGAGATGGGGAAAGGGGAGAACCTAGCACTAGGGAGATGCTTAGTGATCTTTCTAGGGGTCAGAGGGAGCTACAGGCTACATTGCAGCATTTGGCTGTAGCCATTACACAACATTTGACTAGGGTAGATCAAGGCAATAATGCCAACCAAGGTAATAATGCCAATCAGGGTAATAATTTTAACCAGGTAGGTGGACAGGGTATTGGAGGTAATGGAGACGCATCGATTAATAGGGGAACCAGGACATATGCTAGAGCAGGTTCTTCTACTACAAGACCACTCATGCCACGTTTTCCTCCGAGACAGAATGACCAGAATAATGTTGGTCCTACACAGGAGGAGATATAGGACCAAATACTAGAGGATTGGAGAAATTTTGGACCGGATTTTCAGGGTGAGATGTCTTTCAGGGTGTACATGGATGTTAGGCTGAAACATTTACCTCAGAGAGGCAACAGGGAGCAACATTATGAGCTTAAGAAGAAAGTGGGTAAGCTCTCAATTCCATATTTTGATGGTACAGGCAAGACTACAACCAAGGCTTGGGCGCAAAAGCTCGATACATATTTCTAGCTCAGCCCGATGCCTGAGGATGATGCCATCAAGTACGCAATTATACATCTAGATGGCAGTGCCCATGAGTGGTGGGACCATGGGATGGTGACACTTGGACATAACCAAATTGATACATATGCAAAGTTCATTGAGCGGTTTGACACTAAGGACCCGGAATTGCATTTCAAGGAGCTAGCACAGCTTAGACAGTGGGGTTCTGTGGAGGCCTATATCACCGAGTTCCAAAAGCTGGCAGTGTTGTTGACAGATATATCTGAGAGGAGATTCGTTCTTTTCATGGATGGGCTTTCCGATCCCTTGCGAGGTTGGGTAAAGGGACACAACCCTTCTTCACTTCAGGAGGCTATTAAGAAAGCGAGAGACCTAGCATCTTCTTCCTACAGGGGTAAATTTCACTCTTAAGGACTCTCATTTTAAGAAGGATAAGGAAAAGAAGACATTTCAGAAGGACCCTCAGCAACCTAAGGGGGAAACTAAAGGGTTGGACAATGACACCCTCAACGAGCTCAGGAAGAAAAAACTATGTTTTCATTGTAGGGAGCCATGGGATCTTTCCCATAAATGTCTGCTTAAGGTGAAGGCTAAACAAATGAAGTATTTTTTAGCAGATGAATCACCTTCCGAAGACAAGGAGCAACATTCAGATTCAGAGTCTAGTCAGGGTGATAGCACTGCTGAGGAGAGTTCAGATGATGAGAAGTCTCTTGCTCGGTTGACAGGGGTCCAAAAGGCCATTACCTTTAAAGTAAGAGGGATGATTCAGGGGTAACGTGTGGTTTCATTGATTGACACAGGAGCAACGTATAACTTTATCGATGCACAAATGGTGGCCAAGAGAGGCCTGCAAACAAAAGAGCACGCGGGGTTCAGAGTCATGGTGGCCAATGGCCACAAGTTATTATGCACCTAGAAGATTTCAAATCTTCGCATCCGATTGGGAGGTTATGAGTTGGAGGACGATTTCTATGTAGTTGACATGGGTGATGATGATGTCATCTTGGGAATGACATGGATGGCTTCTCTGGTAGAGTTTACCTTCAACTTGGCTAAGTTGGAGATGAGGTTTCAGCATCAGGGCAGGAAGGTGGTGCTTTGAGGTTTACCAAATGGGGGGCTCAGGGTGGTATCATTGAAGAGGATGCAATGGTTATTTAGACATGATGATGTAGAGTGGGTAGCTGAATGTTTGATCATGCCTACACCTCCAGAGCAACAGGTTAAAAGCCATCCTCCAGATATACAAGAGATCATTTCTAGGCATGATAAGGTGTTTGGTAGCATTCCACATGGGGTTCCTCCCGAGAGGGGTATAGAGCATGTTGTCGAGCTAGAGGAGGGGGCTAAACCAGTCATCATCACCCCCTACCGCCATCCTAAAAAGCATAAGGATGAGATAGAGAAGTCAATAAAGGAGCTATTGGAGATGGGGCATATTAGGCCAAGCAAAAGCCCCTTTGCTTTAGCGGTTGTTTTGGTAAAGAAGGATGGGACAATGCGTATGTGCATTGATTATAGAGCTCTCAATAACAAGATAATTAAGAATAGGCACCCGATCCCTAGGATTGATGAGTTGATTGATGAGCTGCATGGAGCACGGTATTTCTCTAAGATAGACTTACGTTCAGGATACCATCAGATCAAAATGCGAACGGAGGACATAGAAAAAACTGCCTTCAGGTGTCACTACGGGCACTTTGAGTTTTTGGTTATGCCATTTGGGCTAACCAACGCTCCAGCTACCTTCTAGAGTTGTATGAATCAGGTGTTCGGAGGGCAGCGTCGGAGATTTGTATTGATATTCTTTGATGATATCCTGGTATTCAGTAGGACTTGGGAGGAGCACCTACAACAATTAGAGGAGGTGTTGGTTATTTTAGAGAAGGAATCATTATATGCCAAGGAATCGAAGTGTGAGTTTGGCATGACAAAGTTGCTCTACTTTGGCCATAATATCAGTGCTGATGGAGTTAGGGTGGATCCAGGAAAGATTAAGGCGATTGTTGATTGGCCTACTCCAACAAGCCTTACACAACTCAAAGGGTTTTTTGGATTATGTGGATTCTATAGGAGATTTGTGAAGGGTTTTTCACAGATTGCAGGACCATTAACAGATCTCACCAAGAAGGGTGCTTTTGTATGGACAAAGGCAGCACAGTAGTGTTTTGAACATTTCAAGCAGGTGATGTCTTCATGTTCAGTTCTAGCTCTGCCCGACTTCACGAAGCCTTTTGAGCTTCATTGTGATGCATCGGGTGATGGGATTGGAGCAGTATTGATGCAGGAGAAGCATCCCATTGCTGTTGAGAGTAGGAAGCTCCGAGGGGTGGAGATGAGCTATTCTATTTATGATCGGGAGATGTTGGCCATCATGCATGCCTTGGCCAAATTCCGATCCTACTTGGTTGGAGGGAAGTTTGTGATCAAGACGAATCACAACAGCATAAAGTATTTCATGGGCCAGTGAGACTTGAATGACAAGGAACAGAAGTGGGTCACTAAATTGCAGGCTTATGACTTTGACATTGAGTTTGTCAAAGGGAAGAAGAATGTAGTAGCTGATGCCTTATCCAGAAGACCTCACATTTGTGCTATAATCTCTGCAAGAGCACAAATGTGAGGGACATGGTGTATTTGAGGCTACAACCATATAGGTAGTCATCGCTCAAGAAGAGCAGAGCAGAGAAGCTGAAGCCTAGATTTTACAGTCCCTACAGGGTGATTCGCAGAGTGGGCGAAATTGCCTGTGAGCTTGAGCTCCCAGAGGGCAGTCGGGTGCACAATGTATTTCATGTGTCTAGGCTTAAGAAAGCCATTAGTCAAAGTGTAGTGCTTTCTACAGATTTACCCCCTTTGGATGAGGAGGGGAAGCTCGTGTTAGTACTTGAGGCTATTCTGGACACCAGAGAGAGGAAACTCATAAACAGGATAGTGAAGGAGTATTTGGTCAGATGGAGAGACCTGCCGGAGGAGGATGCTACATGGGAGAGTGAGCAGGTTATTCAGTAGGCTGGGCTGAGATTGCTTGAGGACAAGCAATTTCAAGGGGGCAGACTGTAATGTCCCCACTTTAGTAGTTGACCAAGTGTGTGTGTGCGTTAGCTTGGTTCTACATGGTCCCGAGGGCTAACGAAGGGTTTAAAGGGATCTAGAGTGTTTTAGCCTAGTCATTTCCAGTTTGGGCCAAAACGGAGTTGATTTACTCAGTTTCAGGCATACTTATTATTTTTAGTAAGTTAGCAGAACACAGCGGAGGCCAGTTTTGGTGATTGGATTTGATACTCCTTGGCGAGAGCTTTTTGGCGAACTATCACTTGCACTATTCGGAGCTCGATTGCCGTTATATTTTAATCCCTGAAGTGTTATTAAAGTAATGTTTAACTTAATTGCAAAATATTAAAGTGTTACTTTAATATTTACTTTATGGGGATGGTACCCAAGGGAGACAAGTAATATTTTAATCTATAAAATGTTGCACATCTTTTATCCCACATTGCTCATGAGAGTTGAGTCGCCCCTTGGAGAAAGAATAAAAGGAAGCGTTTGTGGCTTCATTCAGCATGTTGGATAAGAAGAAAAAATTGATGCACTTGCAGTTTGCAGGTTATTTTGGGCATTTGAGAACGTCCTTCCCATCTGTAGCACTCTAGACATCAATCCTTGGGATTGATCTTTGGAGTCTATGCTTTCAGCGTCGTGCAGTTGCGCCACTGTAGCAGCCACATCATTGTAGCAGTTGTGTCACTGTAGCAGCCGCGTCACTGCAGCATCTTGTAGCAACTGCTATCTGTAGTAAGAGTCGGGAGAAACAGGCCTTCGGAGTCCATAGAAACAAGCCTGCAGAGTCCGTAGAAACAACACTGCAAAGTCCGTAGAAACAAGCCAGCGGAGTCCGTAGAAACAACCCTGTAAAGTCCGTAGAAGCAAGCCTGCAGAGTCCGTAGAAACAAGCCTAGTCCGTAGAAACAAGCCTGCGGAGTCCGTAGAAACAAGCTTGCGGAGTCCGTAGAAACAAGCCTGCAGAGTCTGTAGTTCTACTGGACGGAGAACAAAATGATCGTACCTTCGGTATTCGCTGAGGATATTCACTTGAAACAATGTTCATTCCATTACTGGAGTATTTAGTGAGTTATCGCATGGCCAACATTGCACTTGTTTACTCATTTTGTAATCAATATAAATACAGCGTGTTGGTTATTTCAGCTATGTGTGTCTATGCTTTCAATTCTATATTTATGTTACATGCATAAGACTTTGCAAAACACAAAAAAAAAACAATACAAGCAAACCGTTCCAGAGTCATAAGGGGTTTCAGCTGGGTTAGTTTTGGGCGTAACAGAGGTGCCCATTACACTTTCGAGAGAGTTAGAGCAAAAACACCTTAGAGCTAGGGGACAAGCAAGGTTTAGACCAACTCATCAGACCATTGATCATATTTTCACACTCTGGGCCATTATTGAGGAGGCATGCCATCGCTCATCCAAAGTCTATTATTGTTTTGTCGACTTTAGGAAAGAGTTTGATTCTATTCCGAGAGAGGCACTTTTCCAAAGACTTAGGAATATTGGCATTTTTGAGACCCTCTTGGCAGCCATTATGAGATTATACGAGAATGTTCTTGGTCGTCTCCGCACAGTTCATGGGATTTCAGAATTTGTTAGGAGTACCATTGGGGTCAAGCATGGATGCTCTTTGTCCCCAACCTTATTTGGGACATACATTGATGAGTTAGAGACCTTTCTTCATTAACATATTCAAGCTAGTGATGGGTGTCTTCTTCACTAGGTTCTGATTTCTATCCTCTTTTTTGCGGACGATGTGGTTCTCTGTAATGTCCCCTTCCAGTTAGACATTTATATATCAGCATAGTTAGCCTATCCGTGGCCCTCGTAGGCTAATAGGGCATGGATAGAGGGGCCTCTCGATAGTTACCCAGGTGTTGGTTGGCTCATTGGATGATTGGATAATTATTTCTTTGGATATCTTGGATGTTGGATAACACATTGTGTTATAATTTTATATTTGCACTTTATGAATTATATTTTTATATTATAATAAAGTGTAAATATATTATAATATTATATCGTGTATTTGGAAGCTTCTAGAAGGGGTCAACCCCTTGGGGAAAAAGATTAAATAGATGTTGTTGGCTTGCTTCTCGTCCATCCAGTTGTTGACATATCTATTTGATGAGCATCTTGTGGAGCCAAGGGTTTCTGCGGAGTATTCACATTTGTCTTTGGGAATGGAAACTCCCATTGATAGCATAACTGAGGAAGTGAAATACCTCCTGAAGGGTTGCAATTGTTGGAAGTGGCAATTTAGTCATTTCACTTGGGCAAAATTAGTGGCCAAGGACCAATTTTGCATGGTATGATTTGGAGGAGTATTGGAGATTACTCATGCTTGAATCTACATCATTGGAGGATCGATTCACATCATCATCAGTTGATAATAAGTTCTGATATATGCATTTTTAGTCGTTGCTACCAGCTTGTGAAAGGTTCGATTTTGCTTGTGGGAGCTTGCCATTGCAACAATTTCACTTCTTGACCTAGGCGCACTTCTTGAGGGAGTCTATTGATGATATTTCTTGCTTAAGAGGAGTGAAAGAAGCTGCATATTATTTATTTTTTATATCAGATGACAACAGGGGCAATTTGGAGATAAATTCGATTTGGGCTTAGGGAGCTTCCAATTCATTGGGTTTTGCTTGCTGCTTCATCTACATGGTTGGGCACCACTTCTACCAGTGTCTCCTTGCATTATTCGGTGTCTAGCATTAGCATTTTGTTATTGTAACATCGCTGCCATTGGTAGCCATTTTTATATCAGACTTAAGCTATTTAAATGTTGCACATTGTAAGCCAAGAGTCTTGGCATATATCATAGCATCTTTGTAGTAGAGTAGTTAATGAAGAAGCATTTAATTGGAGTCATCTACATGATATGTTGTATTCATTTGCATTATCAAATAACTAGCTCTCTAGGTTGCATGCCAAGTGTTTGACAAATTGTCAACTGGCTGTAGATGCATTCCCTTATGTAGTTTCTCATCTATATGCATTTGAAAATACAAAAAAGGTGTTGCATTGCATTTGATTCCTTGTTTAGACATCGTAAAGGTTATTACAAGATATCAACTCACTTCAACATTCGTCTCAAGCATCATCTATAAGCTGAAAAAACTCATATCAACAAACAAGTACATTGCACATCAACTGTTTGACGAAATTACAAGGGCAGTAAATTGAAGAAATTCACGTCAGATTGGGTTATGCTCATTACATTCTCCTAGCCTCTTCCCCTGAGGGCTTACAACGACAGTTGGATGCTTAGGCTTTCTTTTGCAATCTCCGGCAGCTGACCATTAATTTGGAAAAAACCAAGGTCATGGTATTTAATGGCTTGAAGACCTCCCACCTCCATTTCTTTTTCAGAGGAAAGGAGGTTGAGATTACCACTTCCTATACTTCTCTAGGAGTGCATTTTTTTGGTCCACGTTTCAGCTTGAGGTAGGCATTCCAACCTAGAATAAACAAAGGTTATGGTTCTTTAGTTCTCCTTGAATGACAATGTTTTTGGCATCACTTTCAGGGTTTATCTTCCAAGATGTCACTCATGGATACACTTATTAGACCCATAGTTCTCTATGGATCTGTAGTTTGGGGGGTCTCTCTACATGAGGGTGATTGGGCTGCTGTTGAGAGGATCCAAAAACTTCTCCTTCGCCGCATGATTAGATGTAACTAGATAGTTCCCCAACACATTATTCTTGCAGAGTTTGGAACTCGGCCCTTCCAACTGGAGACTATATTTGATCTGATCACTTTCATACATCGCATACAGAGGTTTGCTGATTCTATGAGTGGAGGTGAAGATACCCATACTTAGCATACTGCTCTTTAGAGAATCTTGCTCTCTCAGCGCCTTTGACCCATAGACATTGGTATACAGGAGTTTCTGATCTATTGGAGCCTATGGGAGTCAAGATGGACCGAATTTCTCCATTTATGTACTCCTTGGATGCACCAGCTCATCTTCTACCCACTAGACATGAGTTGAACCGGATTATTAAGGATGATATTTACAGACAATTTATCCATACTACTTGGGTAAACCCTCCTGGGGGTCACACCCTAAGATGGCATTTTATGTAGAGCACTTCTTGGAGTTGAGTGACGGGCTTATCATTCGTCCACAATATACATTCCGCCACTAGATGCACTCTCTTCGCATCCCATTAGGATAGTTTCGAGTGGGGTCTCACCGGCTTAGGATTGAGACAGATCACCAAATAGATCGAGCATATAGGATTTGTCAGTTATGCAGCATCCAAGAGACGGAGTTTGAGGAGCACTTCATCTTTCATTGTCCCATTTACTATGAGATCAAAGGGAGGTTTTACTGCCTATTTAGGAGGACACAGACTCTTTCTAACTTCTTTAGATATGAGGACCAGAGATGTTTGGCTTTATATATACAAGAAGCTCTTAAGCCTCGTGATCATTTTATTCAGAGACCCACTAGACTAGTCCCCACTCAGCAGATTGCTTACTTTTTCACGGTGCTACCTTCGAGGAGAGGCACTAAGCGACAGATTGACATCAGTACAGCCCCACATTCCAGATCAGTGAGGCCTAGAGACACTATTCACAATTCCCCGAGTTTTCATCAGCATATTCACTTTAGACCCGACATCAGGAGGCAGACTAGATCCACCAGACCTTCATAGAGGACTTTTCCTTCTAGGCAGAGGATTGGAGGATAGACCGGGCATCATACCTCCCCTTCTTCGGGTCAGACTTCTGTTTGAAGATTCTTCTTGTCGGCCTTGGATGCTAGGAGAGTTGGATCAAACTCTTGATGGGTTCCCTCCTGGTTCTTATTTCTTAGGGATCATCCTCGTGCTCCCGATGTTTACAGAGTCTTGGAGATTGCTCATTTCTTTGGACCTGAGCGTGGTTGGGTCCTTTGGTGGTTTGGCTTTGAGCGCGGTCACTCTTTGCCATGTTTTATACTATTTCTTTCAACATTGTTTTTCTTGTTTTCGGAGACCTTTTTGGTTTCCCGCTTTTTCCTAACACATTTCTGTAATCTGCAGTCCATTTGACCTACTTTTGTGGTCATTAGTTGGACATTAATATATTTATCTTTATCTTATCTTATCTAGTGAACATGCCTTCAATAGTCATTCTTCAGTGATGATTTCTTCCATTGTGAAATCATCTTTAATGATTTTCGTCTGCCACTTGTTAGGAGGTCCTTAGAGGATGTTCTCCATCCACACTTATGGACATCTGTCACCCTTATGCGTGGACATCCTAACTGTGGCATCCTACACCTTATCTTGGCATCCAAACAAAACTTCATATTCCTTTATGTCAAGGCACCCTAACAAGAAATCTTGCACCTCCATGTTTGAACATCCCACATCTTTCTTGTTGGATTCCCTAAGGTGATGTCCTGTGTCATGGTACGTTGATGCCCTAATAGGACATCTTCCTGCCTCTCATCCTGGATGTATTATCAGGACTTATTCTTGGGTGTATTCCTTCTGTAAAGCAGGTGCATGCTTGTAAGTCCATTCGTTTGCACTCCTTCCCCCTTCTGCCTTATGATAGTTTCCAGTGGATGCCTTATTGTCTTTCAGCCATATTTCTTTTTGTTTTCAATCTTGACCTACTCATTGTTTCTTCATTGAGTGTAGCATGAAGCTTGGCCAATCAAATGGCACCGTTGTCATGGACCTTGATGAGGACATTGTCGACAATACTTATGAATAAGTTGATCTACACCTTAGGCCACTTACCTTAGGTGGTTTTTAGAATGAAAGTGTCATTGTTTATCTTATCAGTTTTCTTTATCTTCAAATTGGTTGTAGTTAGTGATATTTACTGTCATGACTTTAGTATTGCATTATAATTTTCAAACATCTGTTTATTGTTATAAGAATTTTCCTTTGCATAAACAAAATATTTATTTTGTAAATAATGTCAATAATAGATAAAGATGTTGTGATATTTTTTCTATTCTTATAACTTGCCTTTGATCTTGCATTTGTATTTTCAGTACCATTGGTATCAGCACAGCTGATGTTGGACTGTGAGGGGAAGTTGCTTGTGAGGGAAAGTTGCTTGCTATGGTTTAGAAACGTCCCCTCCCCTGCCCCACCTCCAATTTTATTATCCCTTTTCAATATTTCTTTAGATAGCTGATTTATCTTATTCATGTATGGACTATGACCATTTGCTACAATTTTCAAGTATTAGCCTTTATCTCATGGCTGTCCTTACATTGTAAGATCTCTCAGTTGAGTTGAGTTTATAGATGTGGAATATTTACGGAGGAATGTTTCCAATGCAAAAAATTTGCATATTTGCTTAATTTTGGACTGTCAACAAATCTGATGACATCATATATTTTTGCCTTGTGCAGTTTTATCATACTTTGTGTCTGCATGCTATCTTAGCAAGTCATTTTGAACCATGCCATAGACGTTAGCAGATTGGTGTAAATTTTTTTTCAATAGACAAATTTGTGCAGTTTGACCTTCTATTGTTATGACTTCAATACTAGGGGCTATGTAATCCTTGGTTTTTTGAACTTTTAACTATGCAATGCAGTGAAGGGGGACATTTTGGATGATGTGTAATATTTAGAGTTATACCACCATTCTGCCAATATGTTTTTGGAAAAACGCATCTTACTTCATTGGAAGCAATAATGTTACGTCAGCTGAACATTATAATTATAAAGAAAATATCGGCCCCACGAAAGCAAAGAATGAGAGCACCTGTGCCCAAGCTCAAAGTGGCGAAGAGTGAACATCTTTACAGAACCACAGACCTTGATCCAGGTGGTAATTTGGGGCATTAATTGTTGAGGTTGTAGTTTCTCCACAGGTACTTAGAGTCTCAAACTGTAGGATCCATCAAAAAGCTTAAAAATTTCTCTAATTCAATTATTTTCACTTTGGAACATCAAATTTTCCAAAAATGCAAGTTACGTGGTGTTTTTTGAAAAAAATGTGTGTTTGACCAGGTATATCTGGGGTTTGACCATCATATTGTATGGCATGTCAAAACAGCATGGTAAGATTGCCGGTTTGCAATTAAACGCAAAAACTCTCGTTCTTTTATCGAGTAATGCGACTATGTTCATACAATATGAAATACAAGGGTTTATAATGCATCCGGGGTTTGCAGGTACAAATCCGGTCAGTTATTCCCACTAAATCAGACTATAGTGTACTAGTATAGCACACTTTACAAGGTAAAGCACTGAGATCTTCTAGTCTGTTCCTCAACTGAATCTAATCTCATAATGGAAATGGAACGATGCATTGATAGTACAATTCCAGAGGGAGGTGGATGAGAAGGCCCTATTTTGGAGAAGGCATATATCATCTTATTCTCATACACCAAAGGTGAAGGTCAGCCCCTCAAGATCTCATTCTCAGCTCATCTCACAAATAATCAGCAGTATACACAGCGTGTCAGACTCAGTCCCTCAGAATAGGGTGTTGCACTCTATAATTAGTGCCATGGATGAGGGAAGAGGACAAGGTAGACCACCCAGATCCAGGGAGGGTTTCTTTGAATCAGAGGAAGAGTCCCACTGCAGATAAGTATGACCAAATGAATTCGGTTCCCCATCTTATACCACATTAATGGTATGGGTTTATAGGATTCACAGATTGGGGATTATCAATGATCACTTTTGGCTTCGTATTATGAGGGCTTTGTTTCCCCTTTTCAAGCAAGGTTGTTTGGGGTAAATTTAAGAGCTTCTTCCGGTTCCTATTGCCAACAAAGGGTTCCTGACCCTGTTTGGGACTTCCCCTCATTCCCCTTTCCTAGTGTAGGACCCCTTGTTAATTAACCCTCCCTAGAGCCAGCGTAGGAAAACTACTACTCAATTCCCCTCATACCAAATTCCCCAGAATCCTCCTTGAAAGCTCAGAATCACACAAGGATTTTGCACTCAGATTTCCTTAACCAACATCTAGTGAATTCCAACATGCTAATTCGGTCTCACAGTTGTGTGCCCAAATGACATTGGAAAGGCAAGTGCTAGCTTCTAATCACATAGCCTTCAATATCCTGGTCTCCAACTCCTATCTCAATATTATGCAAATGACCCCTGCTGACAGCCGAGCCACAGCTGTCCAGTCTATCACCACTTCTGAGCTGCCCAAGTGCCCCCTGCTCGCTGCCCATTCTGCTGCAGTGGAAGCCTCTGCTAGATCATTGGGGAAGTTTAAATAGGAGATCACCCCCACGCCCAGCCCCCCCGATCCATCGATCGGAATACAAATCAACTCCATGCAACAGATGGTATTCCCCAATGAGAATTTGTGACAACTGCAAAGCTGCTGGTCTCAATGAAGCAGATCACCTGTTTGCCAATTCTGGACGTGCCTATCTGCTACTTGTTTCTAGCTTTAGTATGTTTTTATTAATTTTCAGCTTAAGCATTTTGTATTTACATAGTACTTTGTATTTCCAGTGTAAGTAGTCATGGTTCTAAGCCTAGTGTATTTTACTTTTTATTTTCCATATCAATATAATGATTTTGGTGGTTAAAAAGAAATACAAGAAACAACTGTGAAGCTGCGGGTCTCAATGAAGCAGATCACCTGATTGCCTATCCTGGACGTGCCTATCTGCTACTTTCATGTTTCTAGATTTAGTATGTTTTTATTTATGAGCTGTTTTTATTAATTTTCAGCTTAAGCATCTTATATTTTCATAGTACTTTGTATTTCCAGTTTACGTAGTCATGGTTTTAAGCCTAGTACTTTTTATTTTCCATATAATATAATGATCTTTGGTTGCTGAAAAGAAATACAAGAAACAAGTACGAGGTGCTTAATTTTGTCCTATACAACCACTCCCAACTTCATGGCTACCTTCAGGTACATCAAATTCAGTTAGATTAGCATCTATATACCCATTGGCCTCCTCCATTGACAGCTCAACAGTGTAGGAGACTTCATCTCTAACAGTTTGCTTATCATCAGCTCTCTGTCTTGGATCACCTGCATCCACATCCCATGGGGAGCAAGTCCCTCCAAATAAGCTGGTGCCACCAGCAGAAGTTACAAGCTACTGTTGTATGGATACATACTTGAAATTGGATAATAATGTTATGGATTCCCTCAACTGGATTGCTAAGTACAGGCATGTGGGTTACAGCTGTGTTTTAACAGTCATAAATGTTCATATTACATTTCTTATGACAAGCAGTCAACTATATAACACAGTACGTTACCTCTGTTATGCACGTTTTCAATCTGCAAGTACATATACATATATATATGTCTGGTCATCAATGTCTTGAGATTGCTAGTTAATATGGTGGCATTTTCAAAACTTCGAACTAATGTTATTGTATATTCACAAGTAGGCATTAGATGCTTTCCATATTTCTTGTGAATTACCATGGCTTTGTTCATAAATTAATATAAAAATTATTCATTTTGGAGAATAGAGTGTATTATAGAAGAGATGGAAGGGCATGTTGTGTAATTCTAATCACGTTTAGAGTGGGATTGAAGATTGAGTGTGGAAGATTTGAGTAATAGGGAAGTCTTGGGGACTACATTAATAATGTGCATAGATGTGGATAGGGATCATTGTCAAGACCCCTGGTTCCTTCACAATGGTGGATGGGTTTTCCTTCGGATACTGTAGGTGCGGGAGCATTGGTTCTTTAACTGAATGTTTCTTCCAACCAAGGATAATACAGACTAAATTTCTACCTCCATGCAATTAATGCAAATGTCCACACATATGATAAAGAAACCCCAATTTATATCGCAGAATAAAGCCAAATTTTGATTCATATTGATGGATAAATTTACAATAATAGTGTAGACGCTTAAAATCGAACACTTTGTGTCGATTTTAACTATCTTACTAATCCGCACTAACATCGTCCTTTCATCCCTAAACAGTCTTCAATTCGCGTTAAGATCTCTATTTCATTCACTATTCATCCCCCCCGGATCAATTAATCTTTCCTTCCATGATCACATCCAATCCTACAAAATCACATCACATCATATTAGTTAATTAATGTTTGTTAATTAGCTTATCTCAATCACTAATAAGAAATTATATGGAATGCACATGTCATATTTACCAAACTTCAAATAATTACTAATTTCCTACATCACTCACCGACTTAACAATTTAAAATCACTTTCTAAAAGTCAGAGGTGTCCTTCACAAGTCAAGTTTAATGCTAGAGAGGAGTGCAAGCAAAGTCTTTGACATGCACTTACACATTCCAAACCCTCATGAATGGAACTCCTTACAAACACTTACACACTCCATGTCATAGCATTCAATGCTTGCCTCTCCTTGTAGGATTGATCCTCATCCATTGATCTTCATCTTGCATAAATGGTTCATATTCACTCAACAAGTTTATAAATGGGGGAGCCATTCTCCATTATAGTTTAGCTGGTTTGTGCTAAGTATATGCTATTAAATCTTCAACAAAGCTTCAACCAACATTCCAATTGTGCATCCAAATCATCCATAGCGCAAGGGGAAACATTGTCGAAATGACCATGTGCCATTGATCGAAGCCTTTTGCAACTACATCTGAGCATTGTCATGCTTATTTTCCAGCAAGAAGGAGAGCAAAAGGGAGGTATAAAATTGTATTTGTTTGTCTTCCACTTCATTTGTTTTCTCTTTTCTTCGTCTTGCTCAATTAGAGGACATACGCTCAGGCTTAGTTATATGCCTTTCAAATTCGATTTTGATTTTATACTAATGAAAACTAACCCTATGTAATCGTGTGTTACATATAGCATGCCCAATAGGACCATCACCTCACATTCTACTTTGAAACATCATATTCCTCCTTTAAGATGGAAATTAGCTCAAGATTGATTTTAATTCCAATTTTTTCCCTTCAAAATTTATCAAATTTCCATTCCCAAGTTAGCAGCGAAAACACTTTGCAAATTGGCAGAATCATTCCCTGACAACAACGATATAGCCCTTTATTTTGGCAAAATCGTTTTCGCCTGTTTGTTTATGTTTGCAAAAAACAATGAAAACATTGTTGGAAATGATGGGATTGTCGTATTAATTGGGGATATTGCTTCCTTTCTATTTCAGTTTTTTTGTGTTTTTAGGGCAATGGTGAAATCGTCATCATAATTGGCAGAATTGTACTACGAAATGATGGATTTGCTCCCTTGTTTTCACTCAAACTGTGGTTTTATAGAAACGTCATAATCGAAAACAAAAATGGTGGAATTGCTTTGAGAAATAATGTAATAGACCTGCGAATTGGCAAAATCGTTGGGGTAACTTAAACTGTTTTTTGTACTTCCTGCTTATTTTTCTTACATTTCGGCAAATTGTACTTAAAAACAATGGAATTGATAGTATAAACAGCAAAATCATTTCTATTTGCATTCCATGCGTGCTTTTTGAAATTGGTGAAATTGCCTTGTCTAACAAGGTTATCGCTCTAAAAATTGGCTAAATTTCCCCGTTTAACAACGATATCGCACTATTAATTGGCAAAATCGCCAATTCACTATCTTTACATTTCTGTGGCTATAGATCAGTGGTGTTTCTCATAGAATCAGTGGATTAGCCCTGCTAAATGACGAAATCACCCTTTGACTATTTTCCAAGACTCTAACAAACATCATTTCAACTTCCTTTCGATTGTGAAAGGCCACAAATCCAAATACTAACTTGTTTTTTGGAGGTTTCGTGAGTCAAAGAAGTGATTATTTTACAAACAAACACATTACTTTGGTGTACCTAAAATGTACCAACATTTGAATTTGGTGTTATAAAACATACTTCTATTTTCGTTTGCTTGAGTTTCTTGTGTTGTTTGTTTGTGAGTGGCTTAGCCTGCATATGCTCTCCCCTTGCCCACTTGTGGGACCCTGGGTGATAAAAAACACAAGTTACCATTGCTTTTTCCCGAAGCGAAGCTAGAATATGCTCTCCTCTTGCCCACTTGTGGATCATGAGGGTAAAAATGGTAAACCTTCCGTTTTCTTTTGGTTGCGCGAGGTGGATTTCATCACCATCCACGAGACCTTAGGGCACGGAGACTAAGATTTCATCCCCCAGCGTACGTACCAACCCTGTTTTTTGGTGGAGGATATAAATTGAGGGCATGTGTCGTAAAAGCATATCGGCTATGTGTATGAAGCATAGTTCATGAAAGCAAGGGGTTTATCCCTGATGTTAAACTATCATACATCACCCTGAAAGTTCAATTTTCAGTCGCACTTCACTAAGATCTTATAGCGTAGTGGTCACAAAGGGGCTAGACCCTCCCGCGAATTGCCCATTATTTTTCTTATTCCATGGACTTTTGAGGCCCACATATCACGAGGAACATCAAGAACCATCTAGAAAGCCTTGTCAAAACTTAGATTAAGACCTTTCAACCACAAATGATCACCATGCAGGGAAAACAACATTCTCCAAGACTACACACCATGTATGGACATTGAGAGAGGGCTGGGAGACCAATCTAGTAACCTCTCATTGTGAGTCCTTCGGTGCGCTGGTGGTTGCATTGTACATCTGCTTTACAACTAAGATAGGGTTTGTCTTATATGTGTCATTGCTTGTTTGTTGTCACATACCCATTTTGTGTGTCCAAACTTTGTCATTGCATTATACCGTTATGTTGCCTATTTGAAAACAAATTCAAATCAAGTTCATTTTGAACCAAATCCAATTCTAATTTGAATCCAAATCAAGTTCGTTTTGAACCAAATCCAATTCTATTTTGAATCCAAATCCAATTCTAATTTGAATCCAAATCAGGTTCGTTTTGAACCAAATCCAATTCTATTTCGAATCCAAATCATTTAAATTTTTAAAACTAGTCAAACATTTCAAATCAAGCCAAATCTTGTCAATTTTGACCAAGTCCAATCAAGTCAAATCCGGTCAACGTTGACCAAGTCCAATAAAATAAAATCAAGTCAAACATTCAAATCAAGTCAACTCTTCCAAAATGGAACATTTTAAAGAGTCAAAATCAAATCAAGTCAAGGCAGACTTCGAAATCAAATCAAAGTCAGTCAAACTTTGGGTCAAGCATTCCAAGTCAACTAAAGTCAACTTTCAAATCAAGTCAAACATTTAAAGTCAACTTTCAAATCTAGTCAAACATTTAAAGTCAACTTTTAAGTCAAAGTCAACATCCAAGGTCAACTTTGACCAATTCAAACTTTGAAAGTTCAATCCAAAGTCAAATGGTCAACTTTGACCAAGTCTAGTCAACATAAAAAATTCAAAATTTGAGGTCTACTTTGACCAAGTCCAATCAAGTCAAATCCGGTCAACTTTGCCCTGGTCCAACCAAAAATGTTCACAAAGGGGCTAGACCTTTCCGCGAATTGCCCATTATTGTTATGGCACGGACTTTTGAGCCCCACGTATCGCAAGGTATATCAGGAACCATGTAGAAAGCCTTGTCAAAACTTAGATTAAGACCTTTCGACCACAAACGATCACCATGCAGGGAAAACAACATTCCCCAAAACTACCTACCATGTACGGACATGGAGAGAGGGTTGGAAGGCCAATCTAGTCACCTCTCATCGTGAGTCCTTCGGTGGGTTGGTGGTTGCATTATACACCCACTTTACCACTAAGATAGGGTTTGTCTTATGTGTGTGTCATTGCTTGTTTGTTGTCATATACCTGTTTTGTGTGTTATACCTTACACCTCAAACAAATCAAAATCATCTCAAGTCCAAACATTGTCATTACACATTGGTGCGATAAGGTGTTATGTTACCTAAATTTTGAGTTATTTTTATTCCATTCTAAACATCATGTTGTCCAATTGAAACAATACCCTATCCGTATTATACCGTTATGTTGCCCGTTTGAAAACAAATCCAAATCAAGTTCGTTTTGAACCAAATCCAATTCTAACTTGAATCCATATCAGGTTCGTTTTGAACCAAATCCAATTCTAACTTGAATCCAAATCAGGTTTGTTTTGAACCAAATCCAATTCTATTTCGAATTCAAATCATTTAAATTTTCTAAACTAGTCAAACATTTCAAGTTTGGTCAACTTTGACCAAGCCCAATTAAGTCAAATCCAGTCAACTTTGACCAAGTCCAATAAAATCAAATCAAGTCAAACATTCAAATCAAGTCAACTCTTCCAAGGTCGAACATTTTAAAGAGTCAAAATCAAATCGAGTCAAAGGCAAAGTTCAAAATCAAATCAAATCAAAGTCAAAGTCAAACTTTTGGGTCAAGCATTCCAAGTCAACTAAAGTCAACTTTCAAATCAAGTCAAACATTCTAAAGTCAACTTTCAAATTCAATCAAACATTCTAAAGTCAACCTTCAAGTCAAAGTCAACATCCAAGGTCAAGTTTGACCAACTCAAACTTCCAAAGTCCAATCCAAAGTAGAATGGTCAACTTTGACCAAGTCTAATCATCATGAAAAAGTCAAACTTTGAGGTCTACTTTGACCAAGTCCAATCAAGTCAAATCCGGTCAACTTTGACTTGGTCCAACCATGTCACATCAACCCCAACTCAATTGAGCATCCAAATTCAAATCACATCGTCTTTCCATTCAATCTCCCACACTTGTCGGTTGGGAATGACGAAATCACATCCATCTTTTCTTCCATCCAAGTCAAATCAAATTCAAACAATCAAAATCCAATCTGAGCTTAATCAAATATCAAATCAAATAAATCTGCCTTGCTTGGGGCAAATCAAATCAAACATCACAATCTGTCCTGCTTGGGGCATATCAAGTCAAACATTATATCACATCAAATCAAGTCAAACATCAACTAGTCCTTAAAATTTCATCAAGTCCTACGGCATCCAAAATGGATTTAGATATAGTCCAAATTGAACAGTACCTATATGAGAAAAAAGACGATGTCTTTTTGCGACTCTTAGAAATAGGTGCTTGACTTCTTGCAGATTATGATCCAACAAACTTAAGCTCCATCCTAGCAGGCAAAGTTGAGTCATTCCACATCAACATCAATTAAACATCTCGTCCATTGGTCTTGATCATCAAAATAATCAACGTCAATCAAACATCCCATCAACTAGTCACAATCTTGATCATCACATTAGCAAAGGGAAAACTATTTTGATACCCTTATCCAATATCCATCTAGCCCCTGGGCCACAACATTTACATCAAGAGTCAAGTTCATCCACATCCTAACAAGGTTTTAAACTTTTTAATGAACCCTTGGAGGAAATATTTTACCAATCGGTTGCGGCAAACATGCTTGTGTATCCACGCACCAAGTATTTTGATAAAAATAGTCCAAAACTCGAGTGGTATCGAGAAGAAGAATATTGCATCATAGAATTCATGGCCATTCCCTTAATCAATGCGTTAGATTCAGGATTTATATCCAAGGTTTTATTGATTGCAGAGATATTGAAATAGAACCAAGTACATCCATGTTTGCAGATCACCAAACGAGGATATGCCAACATCTTTTTCTAGATTGCAATCAGACTCGTCCACTTCCGAGTCAAGGTTAAGATAGTCGATCCATCTTTGACATTTTTGTCAAATCACCCATCTTTGACGAGCCTCTTTATGCCAGTCCACTCGTCTTTGACGAACCCTCCTTTGATGAGCCCATCTTCGAAGAACCTATCATTGACCAACAATCTATTTTTCATCCATTGCACAACATCCCCCATTTTAGAGAATCCATTCGTCCCCAAGCCTTCATTGCCAAACAAGAAGTGGAAAAGGTACTTGTGGACAACACGATCCAATAGGCCTTGTGGCCAAATCACAATTAGAATCAAAATCAACACCAAGTTCTGTGGACAAGGAATACATAGAGGGGAGGTTAGTCTTGTGTTAGTTCAAAAAATAAATCAAAACAACAAACTAAAATCGTAACACCTCTAGCCTAGACACTAGGGAGAGCATAGGTTACAAGAAAACATATGAAAACACAACTAAAACATAAAAGAATACACTCTTTTACTTTCCTTGGTGCTCCAAATAGCTTGTTGGATGGCTTGCTCGGCTTGTGCATCAAGAAGTCGTTGACAATGAAACTTGCTTGACTCCTCTCCTTGGCACCTTGGCTTTGATTGCTTGGCTTAAGATTTGAGCATGATAACATTACTTGCATGAGGTTTACGGAGGAAATCTTGGATAATAACTCTATAATATCCAAGCTTGGAAATGAAAGGGTATGGCGTATTTATAGCCTCAAGAATTAACTCTCACCCAAGGTGAGTTAAAGTTGAGTTTAAACATGAAATGGGTTCAAACCAACCCTAGGTGAGTTGAGACTAATTCCAATTGATTTAATAGTTGTAATGTAATTGTGATTTTCAATTACGAGACATGGCTCTTAAATTAGATATTTTAGGATATTTTCAAAGAGCTTGATATTTTGATTTTTAGAATTTTCATTTTAGATATTCATTAATTGCAAACGAATAATTCAACTAAACATTTAATCTTGTTTAATTTGTTAATTGATTTTGATTAGTCTTTTAGCTCTTTCAAGATTTGGTCAAGTGCCTCAATAGGTTCATAGGCTAAATTGACAGCTGTTATGCCGCAAGGTGATTGGCGGTGAATCCGTGAGAGGTTATTGTTGCGTATGGTACAATACTCCAAATTTGGATGCCTCAACATGATTTCGAGCATTGATGAATGATGCATGGCCAAAATTGGGATGTTTAGTGATTCCTAAGCTTAATTTGCAATGGTTGGTAGGAATCAGTCGGAAGTCCGATCGAGAGCGAGTTGTGGCTAGATTTGGATGTCTACAGTTTGCCCCTTTTTGGGAAGGCATTGCAAGCTATAGGCTCTTCACAAAGAATGAAAAGGTCGTTAAGAAGAAAAGAAGATAATGATTGAAGAAGTTCCAAACAATGTTTGGGAGGCCTATAATGATGCCCCCTCGAGGGAGTGGCCGACACATACGATTGATGGACGGCCCCTCAAAAAGAAGCAAGAAAAAGAATGAAATTAATGTATGGGTGAGATTAATCCAATCAAGATAATGCTTGCATGCATTGATTTAAAAAGCACTAATTTGCCCAAAGGTGGTTATAATCAGTGGCATAGGCACATGTCCCAGTAGGGTAGATGAGTCGAAATAATAATTTGCCCACAAACGGTTATAATCATGAAGATGACCTGGATTGAATAATGATTTGTGGTTGTATCCCAATAGGGCAGATTGGCAAGCATAAGTCAAGGATATAATCTGTTGCACAGAGTAAATATGAGCGGGCAAAAACGTAGATGTGATGGTCTAATGATTGAAGAAGCCATAAACCATCAGGCACACGAGGATGCACAAAGTGACGATATAGATGATTGGAAGAATAAAGGCGGCTGAGTTGACCCAAGATACGTCATGTATCCAAGCACTGCCTACATAGTCTAAATAGACCTCAGGCCAATGTAGTTCACCCAAATGCGAGAAAAAGTAGAATGAGGAAGAGAAGAATAAGAATTGATCAATGTGAATGATTTGGTTGTCCCTGCCAATGTGGAGATACTTGTCCTTATTAGCATTGAGACAACTAGAATGGTCAATGGGTTGATTTGATCAAGAGGGGTGGGAGGATTTACCAAGGTTACCAACGAAAAGTTTTTGGGGCACCATTGCTTGTAAGATTTCCCGAGCTGATTTTTGCTATATCACGTGACGATATGCATCATGATATAAAACACCATGATGACCTAGCCGTAATGTGCATAAGGACTGACTCCTTATCCAATAAACAATTGAAAACAATGCACTAATGATAAAAACCATTATAACAATGTTGACGTATGAATATGGATAGACTCAAGAATAATGCGCAAGGAATCACCCAATGAACACATACAGACTGAGTTAAGGCACAAAAATGAAAGCAAAAAAACAAACAAACAACTAAGCAAACAAACACACAAAAAAAATGAAAGTAAAAGCAACATAAAGCATCATGTCGTGAACCAAGTCAATACCTACACGTGACGGCTCAATGGAAGGATAAACAGGTGGTGCCCCCAAGCAAGGATACATGCAAAGGGAAGGTTACACCCCCAATGGCAGTGGAATGGATTAGAACCAACAATGGACTTGCCCCAGTAGGGTGGAGCGAGGATGACTGACTAGGTTTAAATAGGACAAATGTTTTTTGATTTTACTGTCCCAACTTGATAGAGAATTATGAGAGACGACATGGTCCAACTTGCAAAATGGCAAGAGCATGGCTTAGGTTGCTCACAAAACGGTGAGAGCATTGGAAACGGGGTGATTGAGTTGATCTTAATGTAAAGTAAGCGTTGGCTACATAGTCCCATTATGACCTCCAGTCACGGTAGTTCTGCCTACACAAAAGGCGGTGAGATCTGACGAGGTATCAACAAGTTTGCGAATTAGGCAAATGGCAAGGCAAATGATAATAGTAAGGGTGAGGGGATGTGGCAATGCATGATAAAGATGTTCCTAATTTGCCCATAGTCGGTACCAGGTGGAACACTGATTTACCCAAAGGTAGTTATAATCAATAGCACCAGACAAGCGTAATAATAAATGAAAGATGCGATTGCCAGATCCACTGTCATACTACTTTCACATATTTCCATTTGAACACGTAAATCTGAAACTGCTGCAACTGGATCAAAATCCCCTTGCGGAACGCGTCCAAAGAACCAATGGAACCAAGGTCAAAAGAGTTAGGTAGGGCAGGCCAAAAATAACTTTGGTCAATAGTGAAGGTATGGTAGAACGGCATACAATATGGCTTTGTTCAAGTACGGTGATGTTACAATTGGATATAATGGTAATAGGGTTGCCCCCAAGTGATAAGGTAAGGTAAATGGCAGGGTATGAAAGAACGGCAAGGTGAATGGCAAATGAAGGCAAGGTAAATAGTTCTAGCAAGGTAAATGTTTTTGTTGTTCTTGCCGATGTGGAGATGCACATCCTAATCAGCATATGATACAACTAGAATAGTCAATCATGTTTAAATTGCTAATCCACACCTCTTCTGAATAGTTGCTCTATCAAAAACTTGCTGCAGATTTGGACTCCAATAATGTTGTTGTGATCTTCATTGGTCGTTGATTCTGTTTCCTCCAAACTTCGAGACAAGATGTCTTTGAAGCCTCTGTAAAGGATAGTGCGGCCAGGGATGGTAAATAAGGATAAATATTGGCTGATAGGTCTAATTTGGCAATGTAATATAGGTCTAGAGTGAATAAATGGATCGTAATGGTGTGTATAATGGTTGGGCAACAAATGAAGATTGAGATTTTCAGGCACACACAATGTTGCTGATTTCGGATTTGACATAATTTTGGTTGTGGTGGGGCCAAAGACTTTTGAATATGCTCTTAATAGGACCACCAGATTTTTTAGTTGTTTGGGCCTGAGAGTAGCTACAATCTGACTATGTTGTAGATTGGAAGCTCTATTGATGTTATCTTTAATAATGTCTTCATCAAGTAGTGAAGAACTGTTGTGCTTAGCTATTGGCGCCTCGAAGAGGTTTTCAACTATGAAGTTGTGATTGTCCCATAGCACCTCCGAGAAGATTGCACTGAGGAACGTAGACTTTTGACTTTGATTGTCTTCTAGCGTCTCAAACAAGGTTTCACTAGAAGATGCTAAGTTTGGACTTTGATTTCCCCTTAGCACCTCCGGAAAGGTTTTATTAGGAGATTGTTCTTCTACATGAATGTGGTCTTGGTCCTCCTGATATTCTTTAACTGATATGTCGGCATGGATGTAGTTCAACAAGGTGTGATTCTTTCGTTCCCAATTGACGCTTGTGGAAGGTAGAATGTCAATATAATGGCTAGGTTGGGTGGTGATAATGGCATGTGGAACGGTAATGGAATGGAAAGAGGCAGCACAATCCTTGTAGAAGATACTAGGAGAACTTGTGTCGATGCTGAAGTAATCATCCTAAAAAACCATGGAAGGATTACAAATGCATTTAAATTGATCTGCAAGGCATGTATAACCAGTGTTATAACAATCATGAATGTACTCTGATTCTGAAACTAAGTTTGACCCAAGGGACTCTGAATTCGATGTTGATTCTGCTTCTGATGCTAAATCTGATGTCGGTTCAAGAATAGAACCTAACTTCAATGTTGATTCTTCATCCGATGTGTATGCTGCAACAATGATGTCTTGTTGAATGTGTGGTATTCGACAAGTAACAACCTGTGATGGCATAATGGGCTCTTTGGAAATAGATTCATCGAAGAAGGGTTCAACATAGACTAGCTCGTCTAGGTGAAGCCCCTCAAAGAGAGGGAACAGCTTGAGGGGTGACTCCACAGAGACTGGATTGTCAAAGTGAGACTCTCAATGAGGGGAAAAATTTTAGGAGACAACTCCACAGAGATTGGCTTGTCAAAGGCAGGTTCTTTAAAAATATGACAATGATCAAGATAATGATTTGCCCAAAGGCTGTTATAATTATTAAGATGTGACTCAACAAAGACTGGTTCATCAAAGTGAGACTCCTCGACAACATGGATAGTATAAAAAGGTGATTCATCATAGGTTGACTCGTCACAAATAGGTGTTATAACAAAAACATCGTGGATTGGCTGGTTCTCTTGGCCTTGGTTTACAAGTAGTTGTAAAATCCCAGTTTTGAACACATCTTGGTCTTCGAATGATTGGCTCTATTGGAGAGGTACTAATTGGCTCTGTTGTGGCTCGAAGACTGGCATCGGTTTTCTAAAGTGGGGGAATGTAGGTATTGAATGAGGAATGATCAGTGGTTGGATAATGACCTCGCTCATCTATGATGGGCTCAACAAACGCTGGTTGTCGGTCTAGGATGGTAATTGTGACCCGTCTAGTCATAAATGCGCAACCTTGTTGGGATAATGAGCTACCATACTTGGAAGGGCCTGAAATGGTAATGGTAGGGCGTTGCAAAGCTTGGTTGCTTTTGCAAGCCAAAGGACAAGGTCTTGGAATGGTAATGGTAAGGCATTGTGAAGCTTGGTTGCTATCACAGCCAAAGGATGAGGGCCTGGTATAGTAATGGTAGGGCATTGCGAAGCTTGGTTGTTATTGCGAGCCAAAGGACGAGGGCCTGGTATAGTAATGGTAGGGCGTTGTGAAGCTTGGTTGCTGTTGCGAGCCAATGGAGAAGGTCCTGAGATGGTAATCCTTGGACGCTGTGGAGCTTGGTGGCTCGCGTAGATCGAAGGAGAATTAATGGTACAGGCAGGTGATCGAGTACCATTAGCATTGAAAGGGCGAACTTGGTATGTTAATTGGCCCAAAGAAAGTATCACCGAATATTGTGCTCGAGGATCTTGACTTTGTTCTCTAGATTGAGTTGTAAGGAAGATAAGGATCTGTCTCACAAACTACATTGTCACCATAGGGGTCTTCAACAAAGTCATCTTTTGCGAATACGTTATCATAACCTAGATTGTACATGGCTCCACTACGAGTGTAACGAGACATATCCAAATCAATGATGAATGTTTTGCAAAAAGGTCTCGAGTTCTACAAACTTTGAAAAACAAGGTCCAAAAGACAAATGGTCCACACAGAGTCTAACTTGGTCTAAGATTGGAGTTGTATCTCCAAAAAGGTCTGACAAAACTTGGGCTAAAACAATCCAACGACAAATGTCTTGCACAAAAGGGTCAAGTGGATGAAATAAAACCGAAATGCCAAACTTAGGTATAAAGTGTTTCAAACAAGTCTAAACTAGGTCTAAAGAAACAAAGGTTGCTAGGTCTTTTGAAAAACAGGGCACAAAAGCTAGGCTCAAAAATAGGTATTGCTAGGTCTTTTGGAAAACAAGGCACAAAAGCTAGACTTTAAACAAAACAAGGTCTAAAAGGCAAGAGATTTAATCCAACAAATTTAAAACACTTTGACACAAACCAAGCATTTAGATTTAAGCACACTTGATCATTTGATAAAAGACATTGAACTCTAGGCATATGGAAGATAGACCACTTTCCCAAATTTAGGCACATAAATAGTCTTGAAATCAAGCAAGAAATTAATGTAAGGTACACAACCCAAAAGTGAAGGGTGAACCACCTAAGCCAAAATTACACAAGGTATAAGTATAAACCAATCAATGTTGAATCTGAACTTGTCAAGACTAATTTCGAATTCAACTTAGAAGACTAGGTTCCTTAAAAAAGACAAGCAACTAAACAAGAACAAATGACATGACGGTACTAGGCATAGATCCAGAAGGCACATGTGGTTTTGGTTTTGAAATTTTGGACACAAGGAAACAAGTCATTGAAACAATTCATTCAACGTAACTATGCTACTGTGCTCTAAAGGCATGACAAATGGTTTGTTTCAAGACTCTAAGGCACAAAACTTGGAATGAAATGGGCAGTGTAATGATACCCTTTTCAATCAGATGACACACACAAAGATTTAACAAAAGATTAAGGCAAATGTGTGATGTTAAATGGATGACATAATGCCTCTTCAAACAAGGAAGTGATGTGTAAAAACAAGACTCGTTTTTGATGTGGTATGATAAACAAACAGTTTTTAGACTCAAGACCATGCAAATAAAAAAGACAGAATGACATAAACCCCTGAGTGTAACATCCTAAATCCTAAAACTGACAAGGTTGCATAGTACTGTCGAATTCCATTTATATACTTACTCTTAAGAGGATTTTAAATTGTTAATCCAAACAGTAAAAGCGCATGAAAAGTAGGGTTTTTAGGCCCCCTCTTCTTTCAAGAGTTTGTACGACAACATAGAATTTTGGGCTACTCGCCCTGCATCAACAATATGACTGTGACAAGTGGAGTAGTCTAAACTATCAATTTTTGTTCGTTTCTAGATGGTCCCAAATGTGGTTAACACTAGAGATGCAATCATGTCATTTGGATCCACGTCAACCAACTTGTTGTGAAAAGGTTTAGTCATTTTCACAACCACCACATCCATCAATTGCTCAATGTAGTGCGATGTCCGAGTTGTTCCTATGTTCTGAGGCCGAGTACCACTAATGTAGCTTGTTTTAACTGCTCAAAACAAGCGTTCCAGTGGGTCACCCTCAATTTATATACCCCATTATGGAGTGGGGTTGAAACGATGTTGGGAGATGAATTCCTGGGTCAGCGCTTTCCTAGAGAACTTGTGAGGAGGCGATGAACTCCTGTCCACAAGCCGAAATGCATAAAAATAAAGACGAGTGGAAGGACTTTAGGGTCGTTTTGGGTTCATCCAAATCATGCAGATTTTGGGAAGGGCCTTAGTGACTTTCCTTCCATGTTTTTGGAATAAAGTGACAAAATGCAAAGAATGAACGTTTTTGATCATCCAAGTTCCCTAAAGGGGACGGGGGGAGAGCATACATGCGTCACTCGTCTTGCTAAACAAACACTTTCAACAAACAAGCATAAAAATGAAACTCTTGTGAGTATTTAACTAATGTGAGAGTTCATTTTAATCACCAATACGAAATGTGTTATGAAGTTTGAGCCCCTTGGCCTTTGTTGTTGAAAACTTTGAAAAACAAAAATGACCTAAGCAAAAAGATTTTTAAAACACCAATTTGAAATGTGAAATTTGCAACTATAGAGTGTTTTAAATGTCTTCCTCTTAGCCTTTGGGTCCTGCAAAACACGTTAGGGGGTCCCTGTGCTTAGAAGCAAATCATAAGTGAACAAATGACCTTTCAAATCTAGCTTTTGGGTTTCTAAGATTTTACACAGTGCAAAACCACAGAAACACAGAGCAATACCATGACTTTCCTTGCAAAACCACAACTGTTAGCACAATACCGCAACTTATCTTTAAAACACAAAGTTAATGTAATATTGCTACTATCATGATATTAACGCAGAAATAAAGGCAATATCGCTCCTCGCAGAGTCGCGATATCGCAATATTGCAGAAATATGGGCAATAATGCAACTTGACCTATAACATGAAATGGCTAGCAACAAACCACTAGTGGTTAAGCAATATCGTAGAAGTTTTTGCAATATCGAAAGAGTTTTGGTGATATTGCGACTTGCGAAGTTGCGATATTGCAATATCGCAACTGCAAAGTCGTGATATTGTCAATATCGCAAGTCTTCCCTGTGAAACACAACCATTTAGTAAACTGTGGTGGTTAAGCACAAAAATGTAGAAAATATGACAAAATCGTGACTATTAGATTAGCGATATTGTGCAATATTGCGATTCTAGAGAGCAAAATCACGACTGCACAGAGCAACTTTGCGACTTCCAGAAAAAGTCTTTGAGCCCCCAATTTTCATCTGTTTTGATCAACAAGCTTAAATTTTTACATGAAAATTGTTAGGAGAATGCTCTAAAAGGCCTTGGGAGCAACTTTCTGGGGTGCGGGTCCCACCGGGCGTGCCAACATGTGGACAAAGAATATGTAGAGGGGAGGTTAGTCTTATGTTAGTCCAAGAAATAAATCAAAACAACACATTAAAATCCTAACACCTTTGATATAAGACTAACCTAAGACCATGATAAAAACCAAGGTTTTGGCGTCATGTGTAAATAATCATTTGTCTGCAAATACCTTGACATTTGAGGGCAGCTCGATCTGCATCCTGGGCCATTCCATTCAAATCATTTTGGCCATCCAATCCTATCCAAATACTCGTCCTACAACTGTCCTCTTGTCCATCTTATTTGTGCTCATCATTTCTTCTCATTTTGACCTTGATAAGGAAGTGGAAGGAGTCTTGAGACTTATTTTGAAACCGTTTTTTCATATCATCCTAAATGTACTTTGATGACTAGACACTTGGTTTTCGCGTGCCATAGTCCTTCGAGATCCCTAATTCATTCCTAGTTGTCCCTCATTGTCCATATCCTCTAACATCATCCTAAATCACGTCCATCTATTACATCTCCCATCCTAGTGCTAAAATAGGTTTTCCCTTTGCTAGTGACCCCTTGTCCACACATTCAAAGAACCCCCTTGTATATGCTTATTCCAAAATATCAAAAAACATCAGATAATCCAAAAAATTCACAAACATTAGAAAATTCAAAAATTTCTAAAAATCAGAAAAATGTCAAAAATATCGAAGAGATATATAAAGCCACAAAATCCAAAAACATGTCTTGTCCTAAAATTCGGTAAAAATCCTTAATCAAATCATTTCAGCTACCATTGGGATGTGTCTTTCCCAAATCCGCCCTATTTGGGGCAACTCAAATCCTTCATCCAATTCCAACTCGAAGCTTTTGCCCTGTTTGGAGCAAATCAAAGTGTGTAGCTTATTCTGGGATATATTTTCTAATGCACCCCTTGCATGTATCCTTGCTTGGGGGCACCATTTAGTTATCATATCATTGAGCCTTCACACGTGGACTTCTGACTTGGTTGAATGACAAGATGCTTTATGTTACTTTTGCTTTCAAGTTTGTGTGTGTTTGGTTGCTTGCTTGTTAGTTTGCTTTTCTTGTTTTGCCTTGACTCAGTCCACATGCGTCATAGGGTCTTGATTTTTGCATATCATGGTGATCTATTGCACTTGTACTTGAGTCCATCCATCAACATACAACAATGCCATCATGATTTTTCCATATCATGGTGCGTTTGTGTCATTTGTCTGTTGGATAGGGGGTCAGTCCTTACACACATTGCAGCCAGGTCATCATGATGTTTTATATCATGGTGCATACCATCATATGCTACATCAAACATCAAGTTGTAAAAATCGGTCGGAGTCGGCTAAAGCGGTAGTTTATCCCCTTGAAAAATAACCTCTTTTCAAATCAAATCATCTCGTCCCTCTTTGACATTTGCCAACATCCGATCATCATCCATTCTTTATCAATTCTCATCATAACCCCCTCATTTTGGGAGAACTACATTAACCTGAGGTCTATTTGGACTATGTAGGCAACGCTCAGTCACATGAAGTTTTTGAAGTCAGCTTGTCCACCATTATCATTCTCATTCCTATTTGTGTTCTT
This sequence comes from Torreya grandis, assembly GCA_037957365.1. NCBI lineage: Eukaryota > Viridiplantae > Streptophyta > Pinopsida > Cupressales > Taxaceae > Torreya > Torreya grandis. Next base: position 930,817 of record JARHVA010004421.1, read on the forward strand.
TCCATGTCCATTCCTGTCAACATCTATTTCTTCTAACTAACAATCCCCTCTTCTTCCATAATTTATCACATCATTCCTCAATCATTATAACATCATTCTTCAATCATTATTGGATTCATCTTGGGGCATCCTCATGTGCTTGTTTTTTTGAGACTTCTTCATTCTTTGAAAAGTCAATATACCATCTGCACATGCGTTGGCATAGGTTTATCACCTTCCCATCCTCCATCAACGTCATTCATCTCATCCTTAATCTATGCCACAGGGTAAATCATTGATCTATGCTTGCAAATCAATGAATCAATTAATCAATCAATCATCCTTCCAGTCCAAGCTCGCAACTTTTGCCCTATATAGGGAAAATCAAAGTGTGTAACTCATCATCGGGATAGGTCATTCCTTAATCTGCCCTGCTTGGGGCAAGTTAAGCTCGCAGCTTTGTTAGGATATTTTTCCCACATCTTTCTTGCTTGGGGCAAGTCAAAGTGTGCAACATATCTTGGGATGTACCTTTCCCCAAAATCCGCCTTGCTTGGGGAAAATCCATCTATCATCATCATCAATCAAAGCATGCAAGCATTAGCTCGAGTGGGTTAATATCATCCTGCTATCCAATCATCATCACATCTTGCATCCCACTGCTTATTTCTTCATTTCCCAGCCATTGATTCTTCCATTTTAGCTTCCTCTTTTTTTCAAGAGCCCATCTACACCCTTCATCCTCGAATGTACTCTCGAGTGGGCATCATATATCACGTTCTTTCATCATCATTGTCTAATTTTTGTCCACCTTTTTTCAGCTTCTTCTTTCTTTGAAAAGCCGTTAATTTATCCATCATCTCTTGCAATGCCTTTTCAAAGAGGGGCAAAATGTAGACATCTAAAATCAAACATTTCGTTTCAATTTTAACTATCTTAATAATTCGTACTAACATCGTCCTTTCATACCTAATCAGTCTTCTATTCGTAGTAACATCTCTAGTCCATTCACTATTCATCCCCTCAGATCAATTAATCTTTCCTTCCATGAACGCATCCAATCCTACAAAATCACATCACATCATATTAGTTAATTAATGTTTGTTAATTAGCTAATTTGAATCACTAATAGGAAATTACATGGAATGCACATGTTATATTTACCAAAATTCAAATAATTCCTGATTTCTTACATCACTCACCCACTTGACAATTTAAAATCATTTTCCAAAAGTCAAGGGTGTCCTTCACAAGGCAAGTTTAATGATATAGGAGAGGAGTGCAAGCAATGTCTATGACATGCACTTACACACTCCAAACCCTCATGAGTGGAGCTCCTTACAAACACTTACACACTCCAAACCCTCATGAATGGAGCTCCTTACAAACACTTACACACTCCATGTCATATCATTCAATACTTGCCTCTCGTTGTAGAATTGATCCTCATTCATTGATCTTCATCTTGCATCAACGGTCCATATTCACTCACCAAGTCTAAAATGGAGGAGCCATTCTCCATTGTAGTTTAGCTTTTTGGCGCCAAGTATATGTTGCTAAATCTTCAACAAAGCTTCAATCAACATTCCAATTGTGCATCCAACTCATCGATAGTGCAGGGGGAAATACTGTCGAAATGACCATGCACCATTGATTGAAGCCTTTTGCAACTACATCCGAGCACCATCACGCTTATTTTCCAGCAAGGAGGAGAACAAAAGGAAGGTATACAATTGTATTTGTTTGTCTTCCACTTCATTTGTTTTCTATTTCCTTCGTCTTGCTCAATCAAAGGACATAATCTTAGGCTTAGTTGTATGCCTTTCAAATTCGATTTTGATTCCATACTAACGAAAACTAATCCTTTGTAATCATGTGCTACAAAGAGAATTCAAGGGAACATACTTATCTATTGTTGAAACTTGCGAACAAATTACTGAATGAATGGTTTTGTTCTTAACCTTAGGTATTCCAGCAGTAAGAATGCCATCCTTGTGCTGTGACAGAAATATGTCAAAGGTCCAATGCTTTTCAATCGTTCTCTCCAGATTCAAAACCTGGGTTATGAGGCCTATAGAATCAGGGTTGCCCATGGAATCCCCAAATAATAGCTCTTAAATTGATACTGCAGAACTTTTGTTGGCCACTACCAAATCAAGGGAAGAGGGCGTGTGCCCTCAAACACCTATTAGTTTCAGACTTTCAACTAGATGATGGTTGGGTCTCCTTGTTGGCTACTAGCAAAACAAAGGAAGAGTTTGTGTTCTCTTAAGCATCAGTTGTTTTCTGATAGATTATGATTGCTAATTGGTTTTCAATACTCTGTAGCTAAAGATAGTTGGGGGAATTAATGGATAACTACATGCTTGCTAGACTGCAGGTTGAACTTTACATGCTTAAAATGCCAGGGCTATAGAAAATAGGAAGAAACTAAGACATGCCCAGATGAAAGGTGTATTTCCTCGCTAAGTTCATGTATGCTTCCACCCAGGTTGGCAAATATGGTTAGGGAGATAATGCTCAACCACTTTCTATACTTTCCCATGGTACAAGTATAGTGGCTCTTCCAGTCATATTAAATGTTGGTTATGTGGTCTATTTCTGTTTTATTAGTAATACTCAAAAGGGTAAATCATTTCTCTCATATCCATCACCTCATTGACAACTTATGGTGGATCCATCCCACATAATATATTAACCTCTCTATCATTTTTTCACAACTTGTGTCTGGTCTGCTTCCTGTAATCTCAAATAAATACTGTTTACTTGTTGAGTTCCACATTTAACATTTACGTCTGGGCATGAAGCCCATTTTATTTAATAAAGCATATAAAAGACAAACAATATACAGCATCTGCAATGTTCTTGGATACACCAATTAGTCAATTAGGCCTTTGCATTAAAAAACTTGAATATTATGTCATATATACATTGCGTTACCAAATTCAATACATCATTAGTACATGAAATAAAATTGGGATATTACAATCATTATGTAAATCTTCTTTCAGCAGGATGGATTTTAAAATTTTGTTATGATCACAAATCCATATATATAAACATGCAGAATCAGGCTGGGGGACAATAGAATTCTGCGTCTTTCTTTGTTCTTACGTCTTGCAAAAATTGTGCTAATTACTTCTTGGATGCATTTCTGCAGTCCAATCAAGGGTCTTTTCTATTGTGTACTATATCTTGGGCCTGGAGACTATCATAGAGTTCATTCCCCAGTGGATTGGCAAGTGATGCACCGTCGCCACTTTTCAGGTTCTTTACTATGGCATTTTATATCACCACTAGAGTAGTGGCATTTAATTTGATGAGTATCAGCTGAGAAGCTAATCCACTCACGTTTGACTGTGCTCAGTATATTGACTTAAATGTGGGTCGTGTATGAGATTTTTATCTTAGCTTTGCTCCAAATCTATTAAGGAAGCTTATGTTGCTGTTTTTTTTGTCTTCTAGGCCGCCTTTTCCCTGTAAATGAACGTGCTGCACGGACCATTAGAAACCTACATGTTGAGAATGAGCGAGTATATACCACACTTCTAAGCTCTTTATTTTTTATTTTTGGGTTTGTAAACATCTAATTTGTAGTTTTCTGTGATTTTCAAATTTCTAAATGTTTTCTACCCTGGAGAGCTATTTTTGAAGGTATTCTTTGAACTAAGCTTTGTCATGCAGGATTTACATGAATTGGGATTGATTTGGTAATAAAATAGCTAAATGTTATTAAATTTCTTGTTTTTCGGAAAAAAATGCAAAAAAAAAACATTATTTTGAAACAAATGGGAAGCATTGCTAATTTTTAAAAGAGAAATTTTTGAAAAAACAAGAAGATTTCAAGGTTTTAATTTTTTTGTATTCTTGTTTTTCGGAAAAAAATGCAAAAAAAAACATTATTTTGAAACAAATGGGAAGCATTGCTAATTTTTAAAAGAGAAAATTTTGAAAAAACAAGAAGATTTCAAGGTTTTAATTTTTTTGTACTTTAGAAATATTTCATGATTTATTTATGAACAGTTTGTTCATTTTGTCGATTTTTCCTGATTTTCAATGTTGTTACCAATTTGGTAACACTTGCAGCAGACAAAATATGTGCTTACATTCTCAAGTTCAGGTTACTTAATAAACATTTTCAGTGGTCCAGCTAGCTTTCATTTTCTACTTATACATAAATTACGTCTTCTTGTTAATATTTGTGTCCTACTCGAACTTATGTTATGGTAAGCATAAAAATTATGTTACTAATTTGACATGTATGTAGACAAATGCGTAAGCAGTATTTACGTGAATGATTGTGTACAGAATCTACCTTTTGGATTTTAATGAATTCATAGAGTGCATACTCGCTCACATAGTATACATACTTGGCGAGTACGCAAGTACTTTCCAAAAAATATGCCTGGCGAGTATATCTATTTATACCCCTAGGTTTTTTTTTGCAGTTTTGGCAAGTATTTTGACAGTACTCGCTGCGAGTATTCGCTAGTACCGTCAAAATACTTGCCAACGTGGTCAAAACACAGAAAAAATGTGGAAGAAACACAATTATTTTTCATTTTTAAGCACTCATGCCCCCAAACTTTCATGACATAGCATTTGAGGCAACAATATATATATAAAATAAACATTTAAATATAATAATTATTATACTTTTAAGTTATATTTTATATGTATACTTTCAAGATGTTTGATAGTGGTTTTGGACATGTTATACTCAAAATTGAATTTCTTGTAATTCAATTTTTTAAACCTCCCTCTCCATGTAAAAGCGTCGAAGGGTGCGCAATCTCCTCAACTTCTGTGGACATTATTAAAATATTTCATTTGTTCATGTGAACGCACTCCCTCGTAGGACTCCTTGTTCTCCTTGATCGTCCATCTCAAGTCTCATGTAGTCCTATTGGTCCCTTTGCAGATTAGTCGAAGTCATTATAATATCCCTAATCGGAATATTATATGATAGTTTGGATTCCTCGGAATTCCTTTTGAGATAATATTTTATAAATATAGATTTGCACTTAAATTAATAATTTAAATAATAAAATGTAATTGATTAATGGTTTACTTCAGAGTTTTAGATTTAAAATAATGGAATGGAAATCCTCAAGGGGTTTTGTCATTAAAAGTAATGTAAAGTTGCTGCTTGTACATGGTTATATATTTTAATACATGATTGAATGATTTTCCCCTCCAACCAATTGCTGAATATAAATACCTTCATAGCCTTCCACCAAAATATGCGTGTCCTTCAAAGGTGTCGACCATTTGTCTAATGAATGCAAGTTCCCAATTAATTAATTAATTCATGTTGTTTTAATTTACACTTTATTAACTAATGCTGTTGATATAAGTGCCCTTCATTAATAAGTAAGGATTGTTGTTATTTTAGCGCTCCTCTTATGAGTGATTTCTTAATTAATTGTGGCGCTCCACTCCCCATGCTGCGATTTCATTTGCTGACTGTATATCACTTTGCATGCTGTGATTTCATTTGCTAACTATATATTAACGATCTGGTTGTGCATTAATGATTTGATGTTGCTGTTTGCTTGCTTATTGATTGGCGATTTGATCATCAAAGGCTGAATACTCTGATTTAATTGAGGTTGAGTTTGGGGATATTACAGACCTCCCTTCCTCTAATTGCTTGTCCTCAAGCAATTGTAAAGTGGAATGTTAAAGAATGATTGATCCTATAGTGGTGCCAAGTGTTTGTTCAGGGAATTTGAAACCGGGCTTTTCTTCAATATTGTCTTTGACGGGCACATAAGTCTATTTTCATCACAATCAAACCCATCAGCCCTCAAAAGTATTTCTTCCAATATTGTCACCGAAATGTTATAACTCTCAATACCAAGATAATTTCCATGTTGACAAGAATCCTTAGTTGCTGGATTTATGAACTCAACACTCATTTCAGTTAAAAGACTTTTCTCAAGTGCATGATTATCAGCTGAACCAAAAATGTTATGATAGGAGAACACTGCTGTCCAATGTAGAGTACCATGGATCTTTTCTATAGCGTAGTCATTTATCCATTCATCTCTTATCACCATAACATAAACATCTTACCCATGCAATTATAGCTTGAATGTTAAATCTGAAGCCAACCACATAAATCTGAGTATGGTTACCTGAATTCTGAGTTGTCCCATTGCTGCTTGCTCTGGGAACACTCATGGATGTGAGGTGGCATATCTTTGAACCTTGCATTTGTCCCATGAGCTACAAGCACTGAACATATTTCTTATGTTCCTCCAAAGTGAAATTTGATTTTCATTTTATCTTAGAGCATGTAATGATGACATTATCATCAACATTGATTCTGAAATCGGAAGCTCTACCCTTTATAGGTCTTAAAGTATCATCGGAATCCCACACTACTATGGTCCAACGATTTTGAATTTGAGCCAAAGGATCTATGTGCTCTTCACTACAAATTGTCCTCTTCGCCTTATCCTTCTCAAATACTGCAGCAACAACTAATGCCCCTTTCACTTCAAATGGCTTAAAATCCGTTTTCTATCCCTCTAGATGTTTATCCAGGTCCTTGTGATTTCCTGCATTCATTTTATCTAGAGACAGTTCAATTGACATCACATTTACTGGCTTACTAGTTTATGCTAATGACTGCAGATTCCCCATGATTAGTAGTTCAAGCACCCGATCAGTTCCAATACATCCATCCATAGAATGTTTCACGTTGTGAACATCACCAAAAGGGTTGCTCAAAGATACTATATTTTCCTGTATCGTGTTGACTACCAACTGCTTAGAGTTAGGTATTGCCATTTGGTCCGTTGAGCATTGAGGCACCAAACCTTTGTCTTGCATACAGACTGAGTGTGGTTCTTTCTCCTTTATCGACATGATAACATGTACACTAAAATTGTCTGATAACCCCGAAATGGAAGAGGTAATCATTTCCTGTGATATGATTTTGAATGCCACGTTTCTTTTCTCATATTCAACATTGCATAGCTTGCTTTTGGTATAGATTTTTGATATACTTTCTTTGCACTTAGTGGAAGGTGATTGAGTACCCAAATGACAATTAGGGGACATGCAAAAGTTTTCTCCTGAAAGGTGCATTGGTTTATTCTCACAATGATTTCTCTGGTCTACTGTACTTTCCAATACATTTAGAGACATGTTTGGATCCTTTTGGCTTAGTGCATTCACAATGTCAGTAATTCTGAATTTATCTATCTCATTCCCATCACTATCTTTTCTAGAAGGAACTCGATTATGGTCAACTCGCTTCACAAATTTAAGATTATCACAAAATCCCCGAGCATCCGAATCTGCAAGCTAAGATGCACCCTTTGATTCCCATTGTAAATCTTGAACTGTTTCACAAGCCAAGAAGACACCATGTGATGTTCTTTGTTGTTCCTTGGGAGGAGATTAGTTTTCATGGTTCTCTTGTGTCTCCTCTTTATGTAAAGTGAGTTTGCCTTTGCCATATGATTGTGACACACATACTCCCTTGACAACACTTTCACTTTCCTCTATGGCTTGAAATGTTTTGACGAATTTCAAGATATTTGATGTTAAAAGCAGTGCTTTTTGCTCAAACCATATATCACAATTTTAAAAATGCATGTTCCAGTCGCACAATTTCTGCTATTTGATGGAGCCATGTCTGCTTGGTATGAAATCTCTCGAAGAACATCCAAGAATAGTGAGGCATACATTTCGCTCAGTACATTGGACTTTACCAGTGAAAACCCTGATACATTATCACAATTTATGATGAAATAGGCCTCTATATTAGGAATATTATTCACTTCATTATGCCATACTTTGATCCAATGATCATCTACTACACATTTTGTAATTTCAATGCCCTGTTTGAAATTCTTCAAGCCAATTAAGTTTGTTGTACAATAATGCTCTGGAATATAATCATTTTTAAGTGGTAGATGTAAAGTGGAGTCTTTCAACAAGGGCCTTTTCCAGTCCTCAAAAATAGAAAATGGAATATCTTTAATAATGTAAGGGACACCAAACCATGGTTCATGTTGGACATTTGAAAATTCACAGGGCAATGATTTGTTCACTATGCCAACTCTCATATTTTGGGGCTTTAAAAATCTTAAACTCTTTGATATCAAATTTGGGTCCCATGTTTTGAATACAAACTTTCCATGAAGAATGTCCTCTTCCCTATACACTAACAAAGTTTTAACAATTTTAGATGCAAAGCCAAGTTCAGACTGTTGAGACTCTTGATATTGTAACTCGGAGAATATAAATTTTAAATTATTGATAACTTCAAAAGTTTGATCATCCAATAGACGCACGAAGTGTGATTCTGTCTCATCCAGATTTGCAAGTCAAGGTGGTACATCTTTCCCTAGGTTACTACTTGTAATCAGGGCTAGATTAGGAAGAGATAAAATCCTGATATTATGTTCTTTCCATAGTCTAATGATTGCCAACTCACCCCAGATTGGATTGTCACCAAAAGGATATATATCAAGGCAAGATACATCATACTCAATCTCCAAATGTTTGACCTCGGTTAGGGATCCTTCTCCTATTTCAAAGTAAACAAGATTTACCCCTCTAGTGGCCAGGAAAATCTAGGTAGCATTAGTTGTGGCTACAATGATAGAATATTCAGATGGCTCTGTCCATCCAGTCAACAACTTTCGTGACGTACTTACTAACCTCACAAAATTCGCTATTATTTAAACAAGCTGGTCATGAATGGCATCAGGACAAAATAATGACTGAGCATCAGAGGCAAATCCTTCTATTTCTGTTTCTTTCAGTTCATCTTTTGTTGTGGATGACTGTGTGCAATTTGTCTCTAATTCACAACCTTCATTGACTTTTGGATTTTTTAAGCATACCTCTAAAAGCTCTCCATGTTCAACATGTGAACTTCCTATTTCTATAGGATAGCCATGGGATTCTAAAAGCAAAGATGCACATGCAGTGTCTTGTTGGTTATCCATAATACCATTGAAAGTCACTTAGGTATCTTTCAATAGGTGAGGTATATTTAATAAGTTTCTGTCTTTCAGGGCATCAAGGTTATCTTCCTCATAGTGCCCTGTTCCATTACGTGACTCACTCAACTCCATAATGTCTAAAAAAGAGATCTTTTCAAATCTCTGTTGAAAGAATTTTGTATTGATCAAAATTGGGCACAATATGCTTGTATAGTGACCCCATGGTTCACAAGCTAGCAAGAAAACAACTCTGATATCACTGTAATATCCCTAATCGTAATATTATATGATAATTTGGATTTCTCGGAATTTCTTTTGAGATAATAGTTTATAAATATAGATTTACACTTAAATTAATACTTTAAATAATAAAATGTAATTAATTAATGGTTTACTTTAGAGTTTCAGATTTAAAATAGTGGAATGGAAATCCTCATGGGGCTTCGTCCTTGATTAGAGAGATGACAAGGGTTTCCATCTTTGAAATCCAATTCTACAATTAAGGGGTTTTGTCCTTAAAAGTAATGTAAAGCTGCTGCTTATATATGGTTATATATTTTAATACATGATTGAATGATTTTTCCCTCCCACCAATTGCTGAATATAAATACCTTCATAGCCTTCCACCAAAAGATGCGTCTCCTCCAAAGGTGGTGACCATTTGTCTAATGAATGCAAGTTCCCAATTAATTAATTAATGATTAATTAATGCTATATTAATTAACGCTTTATTAACTAATGCTGTTGATATAAGTGCCCTTCATTAATAAGTAAAGACTGCTGTTATTTTAGCGCTCTTCATATGAGTGATTTCTTAATTAATTGTGGCGCTCCACTTCCCATGCTGTGATTTCATTTGCTTACTGTATATTAGCAATCTGGCTGCACATTAGTGATTTGATGTTGGTGTTTGCTTGCTTATTGATTGGCGATTTGATTATCAAGGGCTGAATACTCTTCAGCGATTTAATTAAGGATATTTCCAGCGATTTAATTGAGGCCGAGTTTGGGGATATTATAGTCATTTTATGAATTGTGATTTCCCGAGGCACTGTTTCATGTAGAATGACTTTCCCAAGGCCATTAAATCCTTCAAATGCATTCATAGCCTTTTCAAAGTTTGTTTTGGATAAAATAAAATGTTTTATAGCTGATATGGTCTTTGATAGCACTTTGGTGGCATTTTTAAAGTATATTTACATGTAAAATGCTCCTTAAGCGGCTGCCACCCATGTAAATTACTTCTAAAACATCTGCCACCTTGTAAAATCCTTTTACAAGGCCCACCATGCATGTGAAAGCCTTCTATAAAGTCTCCCAAGCCTTTTAAATCTTCCAAGTGGCATTTTAGACAATTTTTTTTCTTTCAAGAAGGTAGTTTTAATTGAAATTCGTGGTATTTGGCATGATGAAGGTTGTTTTGCTTTGTAACCATGTGGTATTTGGCTTTTTAAAATAGTTTCAAGTGGTTTTGGAGTGCAAACCCATGGTTTTGCTGTAGAATGGCAGTTTTGATTAAATAAAATGTTGTATTTACATGTTGTTGACTTTAGAGTTTCATTTTACATGCTGCGGGTTTTCACAATTCAGTTTACATGTAAAACACCTCTTACAAACTCGCAATCTCCAGGGAACAACTTTTCAAATATCCACGTGGCTTCCAAATATATCTAAGATGGTTTTTCAACCTTCCATAAACATTTTTGGTTGCAACAAGGCGGTTTTGACAGTTGGAAGGTGTCATGAGGCTTTGGTTCTTCTCTTTTACAACTTGGCAGCCTTTGCCAACTCATTTTACATGTAAATAACCTCCTAGAAGTCCACCAAGTCATTCTTAATCCTCCAAGGTGGCTTTATGAGCCTCAAAACGTGGTATTGGCTGTAAAAATGTGGTATTGGATGGTAGACAGCGGTTTTAGCGGGAATATGCATGGTATTGAGTAATGACAGTCTTGCTAGCCTTCCAAACAACTCCTTAGGCCTTCTACATGGCTTTCACAACCATACATTGCCATATAAATCTTCCAAATGCAGTTCCAAGTGTTAAAACGTAGGATTGAGACTTTCCTAAAGTGGTTTTGAGAATATAAAATGTGGTTTTGAGTCTATGTGACCTTTTTGATGCCAAATTGCATGTTGCAACATTTGAAGACTCTTTTTGCAAGCAAAACTCTCTCCAAACCTGCCATGCTAGTTATGAGCTTCAAAGCTATTCCTTGCGGCATTTATGATTTCTTCTTACATATTAAGGCCTTCAAATGGATATTTTGCACAGATAAAACTCTTCTAAATGCTGCCATCGCCTTATACAACCACTTAACTATCCAAAGCTGTCTTTGCATGCACAAACCATTCTAAAAGCCTGCATGCAGCTAAATAACTTTCAAAGCCAGGATAAAACAAACTATGAATGTTCAAAATTCTAATGTTGCTGTGGTGTCAAAAGACCTACATTTTCTATCCAATTCTTAAAGAACCTTGGAGCTTGCAAATGTATTGTACAGAAGCATAGAGGCAAAAGATATGAAGGTTTATAATCATGCCAGAAGTGACAGTAGTGGGTCTCTCTATAATGTATCTTATATCGAAGAGCTTTTGCATCTAGAAATTATATGTAGAGAGTTAAGAGAGGAAATGGAGACATTACAAACATCATTGTTGATGGAACAATTCAAGAACCATCAATCCCTTAAGGACAAGAAAGCCAAAGTGGATGAACTGAATAAAGTTCATGAGAGAGATGAGAGGCATATCCGGAACTTCGAGTTGGAGTTAAAGATATTTTCAGAATGCCTAGGACGTTAGCAAGAGGAGATAGGAGTGAAATTGTAATAAAACTGTTAGAGATGGGTGTGAAAGGTGTAGAGCAGGCTGCCATGCTTGACATTCTAGCTCAGTTGCATACAAGTCTGTGTGAGTTTACTGCTACAGAGTATTTGCTTTAACAGAGAAAAGAAATAATGGCTAATGTTGGGAATCACAAACCATTGGTTGACAAGATTCTAGAACACATGGGAATCAATTGTGGTACTATAAAGTACATCTTTCTTGTGTTGGGATTCATGAACACAAGAATCACATGTAATTTGTCTTATGGTGTATGTGGCACTCAAGTTTTTCATGAGGTGAGATATTCAATCTTTACTCTTTCTTCACTTAGGATGGCAGTTGTAGAAGAGTCATTTCAGTGGTAGTCTTTAACCTGTGTATATGAAGGAAAGCATTCAAAACTTGTTTGCTCAATGTGGTGCTTGAATTGGAGATATTGTTCATATGACAAGGGAATCTCCAATGAGAAAAGACATGTTTTTGGGACATGGACAACTATTTTGGACTTGTTACCAGAAAATGCCAAATTTTTTTGTATATTGCATCAATGGGTGTATATACATTTAGAAACCATGCAATGTAAATAGGGATTCAAAACTCAAGGAATTATTGTAAACAAACAAGAAAATACTTGCAGTATATGTAAGGATGGAATGCTCAATGAAGAAAGAGAACTCGACAAAATAAGCGAAAGGAGTCAAATCTAGTTGAAGCGGTTAAGCATGATCCATCTTAGCAAAAAGACTCATTGTCTTCTTGGTAACCACTAAAAGTCACTTTTTCTCTCTCCAAATTTCTATTTCTCCGTTGCACTTTTTGTAATCACTTAAAAATGATATGTTTTACTTTTTTTAAAGTTGTAAATGAAAAAGTAACAATAAAATATAAAAGTTTTATCAAAAAGGTGGTTATTGGGTGGTTACACCCTGATAGCCTATAAATAGGATGATTGTCATCGTAAAAGGGTTCAAAATTTCTTTTACTTAGAGCTCAACAGGAAAGAATGGTTGTCTTTGTACAAGTTATTCAAATTCGAAGACTGTGGTGAATTCAAAGTAGACAAACTATAAGATGAATAGATTGCTTTACAGGGGTTGATTATTTCTTGTTTGTAATATCTATTGCACAACTTATGAATGGAGAAACCTATTAAAATCTATGTTTTTTGATTTACATGTGAACTCTCATGGTTTTGCAAACTTTGTGTTGGAAACCCTAAAAAGTAGACTTTGTGCTATATACACTTAATTTGGTTTGAACGAAGACTTTGAGCTTTTGGGTAACCACTCATGCCATTTGCCTTGTGTTGTTATTCACAATATTTAAAGGAAGATTCTGTAATGTCCCCAAATAGGGATTCAAGCTAAAATAAACAATATCCTTCAAACCCCAATCTAAATGACATATAAACTGAATTTTGAAATATAAATCAGCAACTACACAATTTAGAATTTATTTGCAAAATTTCACTCTTCACACACAAATTGCCCAAACCCTAAGCGACTAGGGTTTTATGGTGATTCTAGCCTCTAAAACACCTCCAAAAATCATGAAACTTTGTAGGAACCTAGAAAAAAATATAATTGATTATTTTTTCAATCAGATTTGGTAAAAACTGATTTTTTGAATTTATATGGCAAAAATACAGCTGAAACTTGTAAATTCAATAACTTGCAAGATACTTGGAATTTCTGAGCAAGTAATAGCTTGAACTAAAGATAAAAATATGCTCCTTCAATGAAAATAAAAATCAGAATTTTCCAACCATTGAAATACTTTCAAATGATGCCCCGAAGTTTCAAAAGCTCTAGTCTTACCCTCAAAATTAAGCAAATAATTATTGAATATTTTTTAGGCATAGATTAGCCTCCAAAACCTGCAAACATACCTCAAAACCATTTGCTCCACCAAGGAAAAATTGCACAAAAATATTCAAAACCCTATGAGAGGGTTTCCCCCATAAATAAGCTTTCTGAAGATGATTTTTCACACCACCAAGCAAGTCGCCCAAGTGGAAGTCAACAAACTTCCTTTCCAAGCAATTCACCACACTTGCAAACGCTCCAACAAGTTCGCCCAAGTCTCCCAATCCAATCGCCACAAGCTGAAATATTAGATGCAAATTCAAAATAATGTTCAAAGGAATTGAACACAATTTTCGAATCAATAGGTGGTGTTGATAAACACCATTTGTAGAACATTCAGTAGAACTTGAAGAGGAATATTCTTCAAGCGTCTACCTCCAATAACCAAGCTTGACATACTTGATCACCAAAGCCAATAATCATATGCACATAATCTTCAAATAAATCCTCTTTCTCCTTAAATACCCTCCAAGTGTAGCGCTCCAAAATAGAGAGGGTTAATTTAAAAATCAATTTAAGTCTTATAAGCCAAGACCCAAAACTCCTCCCACTTAAGTGAAATATATATAAAGTACTTTTTCTTAAAACATAACTCAAAATTAGAAATATAAAGTACCTTTTTCAGTAGTAATTCTTCACAAGTGGTCCACCATGTCCCAAAACCTTCTTTTACCCTTAGCCATTGGAAACAAGAATGGGCTAAGGGTTCCACAAGGATCTTAATAAAAAATGGGGACATTACAACCCTCCCCACCCAAAATTGTTTGTCCTCAAGCAATTGCAAAATTCAAATGGGTTTCCCAACACACCTTATCAAACAATGTTCACCTTTGTTGGCAATTTGAGTCATTGATGTCTGTAATATTGTCATTGATGTCAAAGGATGAATGTGCTATCGTGCATTAATGTCAAAGGATGAGTTGAACAGACTTGTGGAGTAAATCGGGTTTGTGAAGAGCTTCTACTTATAAAATAAGTAAAGTAGTCTTAAGAACCCGAATGGGTCTTGTAGTGCAAATCGGGATTCCAGAACAACTTTACTTGTCTCATATTTATAAGTCAAGTTGTCTCAAGAACCTGAAAGGGTTTAAGAGAGTTGATCGGGGTTTCGAAATTACTTTACTTCTTTCATGTTTATAAGATAAGCAATGTGGAAAACCCGAATGGGTCAAGGAAGAGAATTGGGATTTCAGAGTGACTTTGCTTCTCTCATGTTTATGAGTTAAGCAATGTGAAAAACCCGAATGGGTCTAGGTGTGTTGATTAGAGTTTTGCAACAACTTTACTTAGTTCATTCTAATAAGTTAAGCAAAGTTGAAAAATCGAATGGGTCTGAAAGAGTTGATTGGGTTTCTAAGATGACTTTACTGCTTCCAAGTCTATAAGTCATGTTGAATAAAGAACCCGAAATGGTCTTGAAGAATTCTTTCGGAAAAATTGGCAAGGACAAATCTGTCAGACAAAAACCCGCGAAAATTGTTCCGAAGGGCAAGTGGACCGTTCAGAAAAGCTGAAGGGTAGTTTGCAAAAAGTCCGAAGGGTATGTGGACCCTTTGAGAAAAGCCGAAGGGTAGTTTGCAAAAAGTCCGAAGGGTATGTGGACCCTTTTAGAAAAGCTGAAGGGCACTTCTCAAGAAGTCCGAAGGGCAAGTGGACCGTTCAAGAAAGCGAAAGGGCACTTCTCAAGAAGTCCGAAGGGTAAATGGACCGCTTCAAAAAGTCCGAACGGTATGAGGACCATTCAAGACTTCCAAAGGGACTGTTACAAAAAAGCCAAAGGGTATGTGGATCTTTACAAAAAAGCCGAAGGGTACATTTGCAAAGCTTTGAAGGGTATGTGTCCTAAACAAAAGTGTCGAAAGGGGACCCAGACAAAAAGTCCACAGAAGTTGTCCTGAAGGGGACCCGGACAAAAAGTCTGCAGAAATTGCCCTGAAGAGGACATGTTAAAGTTCGAGCAACTCTGAAGAGATCGACAAAGGGGAATCATCTCAAAGACGTCAAAAGAAGTGAGATGAAGTCAACATGTTGAAGGTTAATGATCCAGTCAACATAAAGAGCAAGCATCTTTGATGATCCGACAACACACACAAGTCAGGACTAAGAAGATCCAATGGAGTGAGTGGACCCAAAGCTTTAAAAGTGCTCGAAGGTTAATGCACAGTGGCAAAGTTAAAGACTGAGCAAGTCCGATAAGATCTATCGGAGCGAAAGGTCTCATGAATGCCGTGACAAGCGAGATATAGTCAAATCTGTCGAAGATTAACGTCTGACTAAAGTTATGGATCAAGCATATTTAAATAAATCGAAAGGAGCGAAAGTGAACCAATCACTTAGAAGATATCGAGATGTGGGAAAGAGCTCGATGGTTAATGCAAGAGAGATCGACGGTTTTGTTTTAAAATGAAAATATCTGATGGTTCAAGACAGATAGTGATTGGCGCCAAAGACAAGATGAATAATCCTAGATTAAAGACATGACCAGATAGACGGTGAACTCGAGTCTACACGGAGCTCAAGATCAATCCTTGATTAAAGAAGCAACGCAGTTATGACCAAAATCAAGCAGTTGCCAAAAATAGAAAAGAGATCTGAGCATTGCAATGTGATGCATGAACCGAGACACGAGAAAGAGCATAAGTCAAAATCACTTTTAATGAGAACTGGTTAATTGCAACTAAAGTGTGAATGCAAATGGAGAGAGAAAACCCTAAGCTTCATTGTCTATGCATATACGACATCTTGAACATTGTAATGTGCTTTTTGTCGCTGATGCTGCTGCCATTACAATTTGAAGAGAAAAAGGAATAGAGGCAAGAAGAGGACACTGATGTGTCAAACAAAGAATATATAAAAGACATAGGAAGAAAGGCCAAAGCAGCTGGTGTAAATGGACTGTGTCAAACAGAAGATATAATGACATAGAACCAGTAAGGCAGAGAGGAAAAAAAATACTGTCGATGATAGACGTATACATATAAAGTAAAAGGCAGAAAGGAAAGGGAATGAAGTGTGTCCAACTAGAATATATCCAGACACAAACAGAGTGAGGCAGAGAGGAAGAAAAAGCACAAAAAGTGAGGCAGAGAGAAAGAAAGGGCACACAGTGGATATGCAGAGAAGAAGAATAGGCATACACAGAATAAGCCAAGAGTGAGCAGTTACAGATTAGACTTGTAACAAAGAAACTGAACTGGATTCATTTGTGAATTTATCTTGTATGTTGGAGTTGTAACTCCATAGTTCTGATTGGTTGGTGCCATCAGACAAACTAAGTTGGTGCTCAGTTAGGAGATTGGAGTTTCCTTAGGGTTGGTGCCCTTAAATCTTGTAACTAGTAAAATTAAACTGAGTTGGTGCTCAGTGAGGGGATTGGTGTCTCTTAATGATAGGTGTCCTTGAATGTAATCAGTGTAGTATTGCCAGCGAGGTGATTTAACTATGAGGCTGGATTAAAACAGTAGATTCTAGTAGCTATTCTCACCATGGTTTTTCCCTTTGGGTTTTCCACATATAAATCTGGTGTATTGTGCTTTTGTGTGTGTATATGTGCTCTCTACATTTGTTCTTTGATATGCATATGTTTTGTATCTTCATTAAAAAGTTAAAGAACTAGTTTTAGCTAATCTACTGATTCACCCCCGCTCGCCGCCCCCCCCCGCTCCCCGCCCCAATAGATAGTTGTGTTCAACACACCTTTACTTGTTTCCCGATAAAAGGAATTTGCAATTGGATTCTTTATACTGTTGTACCTGTGCCTTGGAGTCTGCGCCCAAGTGCTGGAAGTAACATAATAGCCCTCCAAGGGCCTCTCATGTTTCCAATTTATCAACCGATGCATTACCAAGTTGTATTTGGGAAGGCTCTTCACCCAAACATCTTCAATAGACACAAACATGCCCCTACAAAGTGTGCCATTGACCAAGAGCCATCAAAAGAAATGTAATCAGAAAGTAATACCTTGCTGTCCCATATAAAAAGGCCCATGTGCTTTCCCTTCATGGAGGGCACACTACCTTGGCCATTGTCCAACAACTCATGTGGACCTCTCATGTGCCATGGCCAACCTGTCCAAACTTGCATACAAGGAACATCATTGAATTTAGTTGGAAACACACCTTGGGAAGAGAAGTCATAAAAATGCAAGCCACCTTGTATGAATTTCCTCATATCTGCCATGTGTTCTTCTACTAGCTGCCCTTTGTCAACATCTTCAAGTATGTATGGAGCACAGTGTGTATCTAACAAGCATTCAAAATCATTGAGATAGTGCTGTACTTTTTGCTCTCCCATCTTTTGTCATGCATGAGGAGTTTCCAACTATGAGCATTTTCAGAATGTGCTAGGGGCTGGAATATATCAAAAAAATCAGACTTCCCACCCTTATGACGCTGCTGTATGTACATGCTTATTTTCGAATTTTCTTGATGACACGGTCCAAAATTAATATATGCAATCTTTCCCCTATCACCTTGTGCTCTCCCATCTTTTGTCATGCATGAGGAGTTTCCAACAATGAGCATTTTCAGAATGTGCTAGGGGCTAGAATATATCAAAAAAATCAGACTTCCCACCCTTACGATGCTGCTGTATGTACATGCTTATTTTCAAATTTTCTTGATGACACGGTCCGAAATTAATAAATGCAATCTTTCCCCTGTCCACAATCTGTAACATGCCACAAAATTCAGAATTTCTTACCTCAAGACACAGCTGTAGATGGCCCTCTAATTCTGATTTTTTTTGGACACCACACTTAGAATTCGTACTTGCAGATGTCCATCCTTCTATGTCAAAAAATTTCATATTCCTCCACTCCAAAGGCTGCTGTATATGCAAGCTTAAATATGATTTTCTAGAATGGTAAAAATCAAAATTTTTATTTACACTTTCCTTTCCATTTTCTGATTGTTCTAGGCTCCAACAAACCTTGTGAATTTCTTCATGCCAATATGAAGCCTCTTGACTATGCAAAGAATACAGTGAAATGCTTCCAACATACCTTGAACATGCCCTACCATGTCAAACTCCTTTGGAAAAGTACACTTCTATAAGTCATGATGTAAAAAGACTTATTTTTTAAAACTTAGGAGCAGCTGGAAGTATGCCATAAAATCAGTCGTATAGCTCCATTGAAGGGACTGTAGAAGATTGCTCAACTCAGAATTTTTGGTGACAACAATTTCAGACTTTGCACCAATAATTTCAGAATTTACCCATCGCTGTAATGTGTCAGAATTTATGATTTTTGTGAAGAGTTTGGACAACGAATATAATAAATCAAACTCAGAATTTTCTTAGTGCCAATGAGACCAAACCTTCTTCACAATCTCCTCTTTCTCTACCTTATAGCTTTCCGAATTCATCATGCTCTTCCCCCATGAAGATGGGTGGCGTCTATCATGCCCAAATGGTAGCTCACATTTGAAAATCATAAAATGCCTTGCACATTTTATGTCTATTGCAACTGGTTCCCTTATTGACCCTACACATGAGGCAAACACATCAGAGAAAATAGTGGTGTTTAATAACACTTTTTTGTCAAATCCTTGGACCATAAAGCACCACATTCCTTCATGCTTAGGTCTCAACCTTTCCATCCTTTCTGTGCTCATGCACCCTTTAGGGACAACCACCTTTAATGGGGACAAACTGAAAATGCTAAGAATAGCAGCCATTTTATCAACAATAGTTCTTGTAAGGACCCATTGGTCATGGTACTTATCACCTTTTACCTCCCACTTGTTTATCCAAGTTTTTCTCTTGGCATATCCACTCAAGGTATCATAAAAGAGGGCTGTATATAGACTGCAACAGCTTTTAGTTGCTTGCCTTTTTCTTTTATATGTGAGGCAAAGTGTAGTAAAAACATCAACAACAAAACATACCTCAAGTCTTGACATTGGTTGAACATTCACACCATGCATCCACCTTTCAATCCTAGTCATCATTGGCAATATATCAAATGTATCAAATGTCTTAAGATGCTTAAGAGTTATATGATGTGTTTGTATGCTTTTGGAACATGCCCCTCATATTTCCTGTAACCTTGGCATGGTCCTTATATCCCTCAAAACCTTGCAAGGGTAGATGAGTAAAGTTAGGCCACGGTTTCAAGCCAAAAAAGTAATCAAATTGCTTACTTCCATTTGCTGTTCCAGAAATTGCAGCAAGCTGAAAGTGAACATCTTTCTTTGTAGTGTTGAAATGGCTCACCAACTTCTGCTTTCCCATGCGCCAATTTGTCTTACCTTCTCACATTCCCTTGGGGGTTGCTTAGCAACACATGGCAACAGATATCTTTCCCAAACTTCTTTTTGCAATCTGAAATTAGATATGGAAAGTGAGGCATGTAAAGGAAAAATATTAACTCTTGCTTTCATGTCATAACTTATTATGATGTCTTCATTCAAGCTCTCCATTTGCCCATTTGAAGACTTATGAATTTCTGGTTCTTGTGGTACAGAAATTCCAGTCAAAGCTTGCCCTTTAGCTAGCTGAAATGTCTCCTCATGTGGCTCTATTTGTGCTGGTTTGTGAGGCTCAAAAGACTCCTCACTTGGTTGCCTCTGATTTTCTGGTTCTTGTGTAAGAGAAAATCTTATCATTGGCTGCCCACAAACCTCTGATTTTTCTTTTTTTTCTTGCTCATTTACTTCATAAGGCCTTAAGCTCTAACAATTATTTGCAACATTCTTAAACAGCTGATGTGCAATAAGAAATTTATTTCCTTCCAACCTCAAACCTTTCAACACAATAGCCCATCATGGCTTGGAAATATCTTCACCCTCATTGAGTGTCATAGTCATGATCTCTTTCATATTCGTTATAATATTCTCGGAAGGATTCATATAAGCAATAGCAAAAAAATGTTGAAACATTAGAACAATAAGTTCATCACATCATAAATCCAACATCAAATTATATAACTTGAGTGAAGTCATGGTTTCCAAGATGTTGACCCGTCTAGCCCATGAATGTCCTTTGTCCCCAATGAGACCTTGGAAGCTTTCCACCATCAATGAGAGTATCTCCTTCAAGATTTTATCACTGTAGGGAATCTTGTGAATCGTTAGTCTCAATATTTCACAAATGCAATTAGTAACCAAGAGCCTTACCTCATCATTTGTGACTCTCAAAAGTTTATGTTGAACCAAGTAAGTTATTGAGGGCTGTACCACCCATCTCATGGATTCATATTGTGATTGACTTACCTTGTATAACATCTTTTCTACTTCTTTCAAGGCGCTGATCATATCTTCGGTTGGCATAAGTTCCCTAGCTTTCTACCTGTATTGTGAAGCCTTAAGCTCTATATGGCTTCCATGCCCTATTCCTTATTCTTATTTTCACCTCACAATTTAGCCAAGATATGGCTCTGATACCACTATAATGTCCTCAAACAGGGATTCAAGCTAAAATAAGAAATATCCTTCAAACCCCAATCCAAATGACAAACTAAATTCTAAAATATAAATCAACAACTCCACAATTCAGAATTTATTTGTAAAATTTCACCCTTCACACACAAATCACCCAAACCCTAGGCAGCTAGGGTTTAATGGTGATTTCAGCTCCTAAAACACCTCCAAAAATTACGAACCGTTGTAGGAACGTAGGGAAAAATATAATTGATTTATTTTTCCAATCAGATTTGACAAAAAATGAATTTCTGAATTTATACATTGAAAATACAGCTGAAACTTGTAAATTCAATAACTTGCAAGATACTTGGAATTTCCAAGCAAGTAATAGCTTGAATTGAAGATAAAAATATGCTCTTTCAATGAAAATAAAAATCTGAATTTTTCAACCACTGAAAGACCCCCAAATGATGCCCCAAAGTTATGAAAACCCTAGTCTTACCCTCAAAATTAAGCAAAGAATTACTGAATATTTTCTAGGCGTAGATTAGCCTAAAAAATCTACAAACATACCTTAAAACCAGTGGCTCCACCAAGAAAAAATTGCACAAAAATATTCAAAACGCTATGAGAGGGTTTCCACCATAAATAAGCTTTCCGAAGATGATTTCTTATACCACCAAGCAAGTTGCCCAAGTGGAAGTCAACAACCTTCCTTTCCAAGCAATTCACAACACTTGCAAACCCTCCAACCAGTTCGCCCAAGTCTCCCAATCCAATCACCACAAGCTGAAATATTAGATGCAAATTTAAAATAATTTTCAAAAGAACTGAACACAATTAATAGGTGGTATTGATAGACACTATTTGTAGAATATTCAGTAGAACTTGAAGGATAACATTCTTCAAGCGTCTACCTCCAATAACCAAGCTTGATATACTTGATCACCAAAGCCAATAATCATATGCACATAATCTTCAAATGAATCCTCCTCTTTAAATACCCTCCTTCAAGTGTAGCGCTTCAAAATAGAAAGAGATGGTTAACTTAAAAATCAAATTAAGTTTTATAAGCCAAGACCCAAAGCTCCCCTCACTTAAGTGAAATATAGATAAAGTACTTTTTCTCAAAACATAACTCAAAATTAGAAATATAAAGTATCTTTTTCATTAATAATTCTTCACAAGTGGTCCACCATGTCCCAAAACCTTCTTCTACCCTTAGCCATTGGAAACAAGAATGGGCTAAGGGTTCCACAAGGATCTTAATAAAAATTGGAGACATTACAAATTCCAACCCAGACTGTTCAACGCTAAACAAAATACTACTTGAAAGGAAGAATTATGAGCTTTGTGTTCATTTCCAACAAGAAATACAAATGAGTTCCATATAAATTTGTGTCTTGAATCCTTTTTGGCGACACACTTCATTCATTCGTTTGAAGTTTGTCTTTCTTGTTCTTTCGAAGATACATGGTTTTATCATTGAAATGTCCAACCCACTCCATAAAATCTAGGTCATCTAGGCCATTTTCTGTGTTTATTTTGCTGACAATTTTCCATTCTTTCGTTTATTTCTTTTCGTTCTCTCCATTCCTATATTTCTCCTCTATCCCATTTTTGTTTCCTTTTCGTACTTTTTGGTTAAAAGTACCAAAAACCCAAAAACCCATCATATGAGGGAGTTGCCCCTCTCAAACGCAAAAGAAAATCATGCTTAAACTTGTGGTTTCTCCAATGTTGCAAGGTTTATGTTGCAACCAGTTGGGTGAGTCACAAAAATAATCTGAGTAAGCAATAGACAAAATATTGCCAATAGGACCTCTAGGAGCTATAATGCAAACTCTAGGTTTTGGAGGATCTTATCATATTACAGACTTATTTAAATTTTAGGGTTTCAGTATTTCAGACTTAGCCATATTTCAAGGTTTTGAGATTTCAAGGAGACATCATAGGAGGTATGAAGGCTGCATGAAGGGATGTAGGTATGATAGACACTTTGTGTTCAAGAAACAACTAAAGGAGTTCCTTGTATATTAGTAGAATCAAGAGAGATTGGATTGGATGACATCGTTGTAGATGTTGTCGAACATGAGGCAAAAGAGCAGTCACTGCCATATTGTACTAGGGTGGAGTTGTAGATGCAATGTTCGAGGAGGTGCAACAAAGTGCGAGGACTAGACTCTCTCCGTCTCATATTTTTCATTAGAACAAGGAAGAGAAAATTGTAGATTCTTGTAATTTGTAACTTGCATCCATATGCAATTTATGATGATGATTTTCAATGGTAATCATCATAAATTTATAAGTATCAGTTTGTTGTATTCACATGATTATGTGATTTTGTGCTGTATTTGTATCAAATCTAATAGAAAACACTTCCCCAACGTTTTAGAAACTCATTTTATACATTTTGTAACTGTAATTTGTATAAAATTAATGTTTTTTAAATAAATTTAAGTATTTTTTTAGGTTGCTGAGTATTGTTGAGTATTAGCCGAGTATGAGTATGCGAACTATGCATGCTCATCTTCTTTGTTACGTTCTTATTGTCATCATCTGATTGTAGTTTTGAATTTTCGCCTCTTGATTGGAATGGTTTTGTTTGTATTCATCAAGACAATGCATTTTTTATCATTTTCTAATTCAATTTTTGATATACATAAGATTTTGTAGTGATCTAGTTATTTGAAGTTGTCTTTTCAATTAGAGGTTAATGTATCATGTTCATTTATTTTGTGCAATTTGACACTTGTGTGGAAGGTTGAAATGAATTGGTTACACATAAGAGCCTGATTATCCAAACTTTTATTTGTATCTTAACTATTATTTAATTTCCTCCATAATTTTTTCCATTTGTACGGTCTCTTTTGAGATTGTCATGAGAATCTCTACCCTCTTGTTATTTCAGTCATCTGTAGTCTTGTTTCCCTTTTACTCATGTCAGGCTTGTATCATAATTTTTACATGATGGGGGCCATGCCCATGGCCACATCTACAAAACAGGTTTTGATAGAACCTAAGATGTAGATTAGCCTCTGGTTTTGTGTTAAGGTATATATAAAAATTGAACTTAAATTATGTTTCTTATAGGGTTTTATGTTATTCATGCATAAGTATCATCATGCCTTAGCATGCCACGTGCTTCATAAAACCTTGTAATGTTACAGGAAATTCCTCCTTGCTTTTTTACAGTTTCTATTTTCTATCGTTTCTAACTGGATTTGCTTTTTATGACTAGGTGGTGCTTGAAGGCACGTGGTCTGAAGGATTTTTTGCTCTTGCAGCAATTGGTGCAACAAATGTTGGCTCTATTGAGGTAATTCCCTTATAAAACCCATCTAAGCCAGAAGAAAAATAGTTTCTCTCACAAAGTACTTTATTGCATTATATTTAAAATGTTTCCTTGATTATGTCAATTTTACTCGGTTATTTCATCATTTAGACCATACACATACAACTGATTGTTTTCAGGATTTCAGGCACTTCAATAACATCAAGATATAAGTAGAGGCATTTTGTAAATAGAAAACCCTTTTGGCAGTTGGCTATAGCCTATGAAGAAACCAACATCAGAAACTTCAAGAAATGTTTCAAATGCAAACATGCCTTAAAATGAGGATTATGATAAATTTCAATGATTAGAGAGAAATTCAAATGTTTAGAGATATAAAAAAAAACAAACACTAGAAGAGGTAAGTGAACTGAAATAAAATTTGTTGCTGAGGTGTTAATGTTTGTAGAGCACATTTTGGTCATTGGCGCATTTCCCATGATAAAGACTTAAGCATGAATAAATAATGCCGTTATACACCTATGTTATGATGTACTTGTGAATTATGAGATTATTTAATTCTGGGTTATGTTGGTGGTCAACATTGTGACCATTGGGCTCGATTGTCACACCTATTCCCATACATTCCTATTTGTATGAGTTGGTCTCAACCTCTCCATCTCCATCTCCTACCATGTGAATTGGGTTTGCATCTGACACAATGTGTACATCATACTTATGCATACCAATGAAGATATTCTACTTTCCAATTGTCCTTGTTCTTGTAAATTGTCGTTATGGCTATGATAGGTTGTGGATGGTACTTTGTTGTTTATTTATATATTGTTTTTTTTAAATTTCATGTTTATATTGTTAGCATTGCATTCTTGCATTTGGCACCATCGTTGGGAGCGTGGATTGCATAATCGGGAGTACTCGTCAGTTACTCGGGTACTCACCGAGGAAAACCTGTAGCGAATACTCGCCGCTCAAACTCGCTGTTTTTTTTTAAACCACAGGTTTTTGCCTATAGGGAAGTACTTGTCTTGTACTCGCGAGCAATGGTGAATACCCGGCGATTTCTCGCCTGCAAGCCTATACGCATTTGGATGCTGCCAACACGCGTCTAGCTTGGCAAAACACTCATAAAACACTGTAAAAATGCAAAAAAACAAGGAGATGTCTTATAAATTGAAACACACCCCTTAATTGCATTCACACAAGATTTGAATCTTTCAAGAGCGAATTGGAAGGAGAATTCAAAATTCAACATATTAATTTTATCAGGTTAGTACATTTGAAAAAAAATAAAAAAATTCCTAGCATGTAAATGAATGTTAATTTAATTATAAACATGTTTGATAAATAATTTGTTGGAATAATTGTCATTAATGTCAAAGGAATTGTAATGGATATGAACGGAAATGTCAAACGGAATTGTTGCCGGAAGTGTTGTCAGAAGTGAACGAAAGTGTTGCCGAAAGTGAACGGAATTGTTGCCAGATGTGTCGACGGAAATGTTAACGAAATTGTCGACGAAAATGTCAACGGTCACATCTTTTGGTGAAGAGGTGCGATGGGACGCATCCTTTTAAAGGCTATATAAAGGAGAAGAGATGTGGAAGTATTACAAGCATTCAATTTGATTGAAGATCACATAAGTGTGAGAGAGAAGGGAGGAAGAGTAGAAAATGAAATAGAATCTCTTAAGAAAATAAGTCTGAAGGGACATTTTATTCTAATGAGGAATATCATTTGAGAATTATAAAAGAGAGGAGAGCAGAAATTATATAAGAAAATCAGTGAGAAAAAAAGTGTAAGAGAAGCAAAGCCATCATTCGATTGAAGAAACAATCACAGACAATGGAATCGATTTGGTTTGGGGTCGATGCCTTATAGTTTATAGGTTGGTGCTCCTATGGTTTGTTGCTCACGAATTGGTCGGGTTGGTGCTTGGCGAAGGGGATTGGTGTCTCTAGTGGGTGGGTGCTCACAAATTGACCGAGTTGGTGCTTGGTGTCTCCAGTAGGTTGGTGCTTGTGAACATTGTAATATATATATATATATATATATATATAAGCAATATTTTGTCGTCGTTTTCTCCCAAAAAGGTTTCCACGTAAATCCTGTGTTCTCTTGTGTTATTAATTGCTAGATCTTGAATGTTTGTGGTTGTTGTGGTTGATTAAATGTAAAAAAATTAAAATATTATCTTATATTGATTCACCCCCCTCTCAGTATAAACTTGTGCTTAACATATTCATGCATTCTGTTCAATTCCATGGAATGCTATTTACAATTTATGCATATTTTTTTATAATTATTGTTTAAAAATGTTATTTTTTAATTGTTCTAGTTTCCATATATTATTATAATTTATTTATTGTCGAGATTCACTAGAGAATCGTTCTCAATGTTTTCAATATTTTGTCCTAGCCTGTAGGATTACATCAAGATGTTTAAAATTAACTTTACAAGTTTACGATGTAAGGATATATTTTTAAATGTTGTATTTTAATTAGTGGTAGTCAAATGGCTCCTTCTAATACTCGCACTGCTGCTTGGAAGTATTATGTGCGGGTTGGATCGTCTTAGATAGTATCATTTTGTTCGTTTTGCTCAAATAAGATGTCAAAAGGCATCAACCGCCTCAAATACCACCTTTCATGCATTTCTTCCTGTGACATCATACGTTGTCCCAGTGTCACGAAAGAGGCAAAACGAGAGATGATTGTGGAGCTTGCATTGCTTGCCGAAAAGAAATTAGAGAGGGCAATGGTGCAAGTAGCTCTAACAATAGCCATTGTTCTCACATCGACAGAGAAAGAAGAGGTAGCTATGACAAAAATTGTGAGTTCTACTCGTAGTCCACGCAAGTGTCATGACATATTTTTATCAAGTTTGAGTCAAATACACACTTTTTTTGTGTCTAGAAACACACTTGGGGCACAACCTTCACTGCAAGGTACATGATGGAACAAGGAGGTGCATGTGAAAGTAGATAAAACACACAAATTTTTGATACTTCAACAACCTTGCCTTCAACGTGACGAAGATCTTGTACTGGGAATATTTGGTGACAACATTGATAGGCACCTTTTTCAAGAGACATAAGTGAAGTTTCTCCAAAATGCAGTTGAAGATGCAAATATAATTGTGGAAGATCAAAAGAGGTTGTGGCAAAAGTTTGTACACACCATTCTTTCTGATGGATGGACTGATGGAAAGAACCGCACCCCCATCAATTTTTTGGCATCTTCAAACGACGTGCTAGTTTATTTGAAGTCCATTGATGCATCTAACAAGATAAAAAGTGCAAAATCTTTGAGTTTGATGCTTGAACAGGTAGTTTTAGAGGTGGGCATCAATAATGTTGTCCAAGTTATCACAGACAATGCAACAATATATGTGGCGGTTGGGAGACTTCTCAAAGAGAGACATCCATCAGTTTTTTGGACCCCTTGCGCAGCCCATTTCCTTGACCTTCTTTTGGAGGACATAGACAAACTTGATTTGGTGCGACCGGTTGTAGAAGATGCTAGAGAAATCACTATATATATATATATATATATATATAATCACCTTTGGGTTCTCAATTTGATGAGAGAGTACACCAAGGGAAAAGAGCTTGTTCGAGCTTGTGTCACCAGGTTTGCAATAAACTTTAGTATGTTGCAAAGTATTTCCATTTTGTTGACTCCTTTGAAGTAGTTGTTTGTGTGTCAACCATGGGTAGACTTATCATATTCCAATAAAGTTGGAGTCAAGGTTGGGATGAAACCTTCAAAAAGAGAGCTACAGAGATCGTCAAGGTAATGTGAAATTTTAAGTCATTTTCCTTATTTTCAAATTTTTAAACTTAAAGTATTATTTTATTTATAAGTTTGTAACTTTGTAGGTGTCAAAGCCTTTGGTGAGGGTTTTGTGATTGGTGGATGGGGAGCAAAACTCAATCGGTTATATTTATGAGGCCATGGATGGGCCAAAGAGGTCGTCCAAAACTATTATAGGGGGGATGGTGCCAGATTTGATCCCATTTGGAAGTTAATTGATTGGAGGTAGAACAATCAATTCCACCAACCCATCTATGCAGTGAGTTACTATCTTAACACTAAGTTTTTTCTACTTTGATGGCTTCATAGATGCTAGTGGGGAGGTTATGGAGGGGCTCTCAATATGCATTGAGAGTATGACACACAATTTTGAGGTGAGAGACCTTATTATTTCAAAGTTACAAAACTGCAAGCAGGCTAGGGGGAGGCTCTTTTCTTCAACACTAGCTATCAAAGGGAGAGCCCCATAGTAACCAGGGAGTATAAAATGAAGTCTTTACTTGTATCTTACTAGTTACAAATTATTAATTATTTTCAAAGTTTTGAATATCTTGTTTGCAGGGTCATGGTGGGAAGATTGGGGTGGGAATACCTCACATCATTAAAAACTAGCTCATCGCATTTTATCTCAATTTTGTAGTACTTTTGGATGTGAGCGCAATTGGAGTTTTTTTGATGCCATTCACACGAAGAAGCGTAACAAGTTGAGCGAACAACACCTAAATTATCTGGTTTTTGTGTGATACAACCTTTGACTTCGCTCAAAGAAGTTGGATAATGCATCAGACGAGCCTATTGATCTAGATGAGATCGATCCCTACAATGATTAGATTGTGCAAGAGGAGGCGGCCCCCATGTTCACAGTGCTGATTTCGAGAGGCAAGCTATGGAGGATGCAACTGCAACAAAAGGAGAGATTGGATTGGAGGATATCCTTGAAGATGAGGCAAAGGTAGAGGCTTAGATGGATCCACAGGCAGAGGGGCAACATTCTAGGTAGAACGAGGCGGAGCAGTCGAGTGGGAGGACTAGACTTTCTCAGTCTCCCTTAGTTTTCCAGAGAGTAGGGAAGAGAAAGTTATAGATTCTTATAATTTGTACTTTTAGATTCTTGTATAAGACTATAAGTATCACTGTATCAGTTTATTGTTGACAACTTGACATTGTCACAGTTGTATTCGCATGATTATGTGATTTTGTACTTTATTTGTATTCAAATCTAATAGAAAACATTTTCTCAATATTTTACAGACTCATTTGATCTATTTTGCTTTTGCAATTTCTAAATAAAATATTTTTGTGATAAATTAAAGCATTTTTTTCATTTGTCAGTTATTCCCAGTTAATCGACTAGCTTTGTCAGTTACTCAAAAATCCTCCTTGGCGAGTCCTCGCTGGTTACAGTTATGTAATCTATGGTTGAGAGTATGTAGCCTGTGTGCATCATGAGTTTTGTTATTGTCTTCCACAAGCACTAGCAGTCTTTCGTTTGTATTGTTGTGTTGTCCAAATGCAGAAAATTAGGGAAAAAGTGAAAATGAGGAAATGGAAAAATATTGATGGGCATGAAGTTGACCTCTAAGAAGCTGATCAATGACAATAGACAAGATTGGCGTTAAACTCCATTTGCTCTAGGATTTGGTTGTGATTGACTATGTTCTCCAGGAGTTCGAAGACACAGGCTCTTGTTGACCAAGTGACCAACAACCTTGTATGGAGTAAATATGTTGAAAGATTGATAATTAGTATGCCTTAGTTCTTGGTTCGCTGCTACCTTGATTTTCAAAATGGTAAGGGAAGCAATAGTAGGAGGCAGAGCACTAACTTATAAGATAATACTATAAAGTTCATTTGAGACAAGAGCAAGAGACAAAAAGATATGGAACACCATTAGAGAAATTGACGAATATAATACTATGGTAAGGAATTGACTTTAAAGCTTGAATGTGGTGGCAACTAAGGACCCTTTCATATTCCATTTAGTAAATCCATCTTAGAGGAGTTAGAAAAACATGGGATTTACTCATATATGGATGGGTTCAATGAGTATAACCAGAATAGTATGATAGACTCAAAAAAACTTTTGTACTCAAGAAAGACATGTATGCTTATGGTAGGATACAATTTGGACCATTTGACTCCTAGCCTCATTTCAATGGATATATTTGCATATCTTTGTTAAAACGACAACGAGCAACTTCAAGTTGTTTCTCAATGAGTGGTCTATCTATAGGAAGATAACTATTCATGTAAGGGCATTGGAAGAATGCATGGAAGTGTGTCGTCAATTCAAGTTATCATTGAATTCTAAAAAGTGTTCATTGTCATTTTATATAGTGAAATTGTTTGATTGTATTGTTTGTCGTGCTTGTTTGAAAATGGAACCCCTCAAGATAATGGTAATTGTGCATATGGAGTACCTCAGGACATGGGTACCGCAAAGTAATTCCTTGGCTATGTGGGTTATTATAGATAGTTTATAAAGAATGCCATTAATGTTTTCTTACCCCCTTTACATATTGACTATGTCTATCGAGTAATAAGATGTTTTAGAAGAAATGAAAACGAGATTAGTGCATTTGTGTTTCTTATCTAGATTGGACTAAATATTTTCATGTGCACGTCAACACTTTAATTTTGCCATCCAGTGCACATTTGTGGAAGAAGGCACATGTAAGATGCGACACTTATTTAGTTCGCGAACATTTTTTTTTGAAAAGCAGAGGTGAAATATATTAAAATAGAGAGGGAGGGTGTAGGAATGGTGTACTTAGTGCGTAAATTTATATATATGTTGGCCAATCCCTTTATCATTTATGTAGACCATCAATATTTCTCTACTTGGTTGACAAGCCTTTGATCGATGGATGGGCGAGACAATGGTTATTACTATTGAAAGAATTCACATTCAAAATTGTGGTAAGACCTAGTAAGCATCTTGCAATTGCAAAGTAGTTGTCATGGGTAAAATCGGGGAAGTTGTCTTAAGGGAATTGTTGACAAATTCCTAGATGCCAAGGAGTGGGTGTTAGCATCCAACATGTGCTAGAGGATGTGAAAGACATTAAAGAGGGATTTCATGCCTAAATACCCTTTGCAACCACAAACAATTATTTGAGAGATGGGGCATAGATTTCAGGCCCCTTGAAGAAGCCACGTCATTTGCGAGGGTTTAAGTACAAGTTTGTAGTGACAATACCCAACCAAAATAGTTGAAGCTCTGGTTGTACCTGAAAACTATAGCACAACTAAGTTCCTCGATGATTAGATCATTACTCGATTTAGTGTACCTTTGCACTAGAGTGATGGAGGGATCAGTTTGTAAATGAGATCACTTAGCACTTGACTTATGAGTTCAAGATTTTACATTTGTTTTCAAGCCTTTATTATCTTCAAGCCAATCAAAAAATGATTGTAACTAATAGAGTCCTTGTCTATGAAAATCTAAAGAATCTGGTGGAATTGAAGTCAACAACTAGGAGAGACTTCTCTTAGTGCTATAGGTGTATAAGACAACATACAAGGCTATGACTGAGCAAGCCCTTTTCTAATTGATGTATGATCAAGAGACAATAGTCCTAATGGAGCTTTTGGCACCAAGCTTGGGGATATAGCTACATAGAACGTGTTAGGTGACTAGGAGAGTTTGTAGGATTAGTGGGCAAAGTTCAGTAAGGTGGATGAGAAGAATTTGACTACTTGGTGGTCGATAGAGTTGCACAAAGACAAAGAGAGCACCAGTCTGAATGATACCTATCAAGAATGCATTTAAACCAGACTCCTTGGTACTCAATGTGATAGGTGCCATGAAGTCAAACTTGGAAAGTTTAAACTATTATTGTTGGGATCATTGAAGCTACATGAATTATTGAAGGATGTCATTAATGGGTCTAAACTTACACTTTACAAAATTCATGACAAAGAGCTTGATCCCATTGTATTTCTAGTACTCTTTATTGATAGACTTGATCATGAACCCTTTAAGGCGCTTAACAGCCACTAGAAAAACCTAATTTATATTAGGACGAGGCTCCTTAATTGAAGTGTTCAAGGGTAACGAAGGACTTAACCACAAGATTGAAGAGGACTTAGTTTGCTTACATATAGCCTCAGACTTGCTAAAAGCAGTCTCTCTAAAATAGAAATGTCAAATAAATACTCGAAAATTCTATATAGGGCACTCCAAGATTAGGGACTATTTTGAAATCAGTGTGAAATTTGGAGGTTTTTTTATGTGTGATTATTTAAGTTGGACAAGTCTTAAAGGGAAAAAAAAATAGGATAAATATAGATGTCAACCACTTCAACCACTCCAATTGTCTAATATTCCTATCTTCTACACTTCTAATGGGGCTTCAAATCATTTGTAATTGCACTGGGTATTCCATTTGCAACTCATCAACACACATGTCATGCAAAAATTTCAATTAATAATTTGAACCAATGCAGATTGCTGAAATACCATGCCAGCTTGGAAAACTAGCAATTCAAGCATCATAATGGTCATGTTCTTTCTCCAAATGCAACACATAATATTAAACTATGCAAAAGAAAGGAAATCAACAACATACAATGTCGACTCAAGTATTTGCCTTGGAGAAAATCCATTTTGGGAAACAATGTAAAATCTTAAATCAATTTATATTAAAAAAAGTTCAAGGATTATTACATCAATTCCAAAAAAGACCATTTTTGCCTCTTATGGAGCATGGAGTCTTATACTATTCACTCCCATGGCCCTTGGCTATTTGCCCTTCTACACTGGCATGGCTTTTGGGTCCTACTTGGGGTATAGTGGTTCACTCTTTGTTACTGCAATAGCTGTTACTCCAACTCAAGCATTTCTCCTCATTTCTTCCCTTAAGGAAGACGAGAATTCCTAAGGAACATCCATACCTATCCATTTGATGTGACCAAACATATATTTAGTGCGTTTATTTGATTCTTAGGCTTCCAACCTTACATTTCTAAGGTTTAAATTTTTCCTCTTTATCTCGCAAATGTTTTAGATCCTTCTGGCCTTAATTTAACACTTCATATGCCACAAAAGACAAGAAAAACATGTTAGTTAATCCAAATAAATACTGTTAGATCTATTGTTAGACACTGTTGGCATGTTGTTAGGTGGTTGTACTTGTGTTACGACCCGTAAGTTTGTTTATTCTCATGTTTTTGCAATTTTCCAGATCATAATTACAAGGTATATTGCAATATAAAGTTTTAACCATTTCAAAAATCTATGAGGTTGCGATTTTAATTTTATGTTTTTGTTTCATCAATTGTGTCAGAGCCGCATAACCATTTTCATTTTTGCCCGTAAAACATCTCTGGATACCTGTCTGTGTTGTGGATATATCTTTTGCTTGAGAGCCCCGTTTGGAGCGGAATTTGTTTCTGTTGGAAAGCTGAAGAGGAGATCTTCAAAATGATATTCTATTGTATGGGGTTTTGAGGAACTTACAGGGGTCGAAACAGATAGAAATTAGGTGAAGTGAGGAAAAGTGAGTTAGAATTCTTGTGCACATATTGGTGTGAATAGTTTTTCTTTGCCAAAGTTGTTGCATAGTTTGCAGTATGGGGTTTTGAGGAATCTATAGGGGGTCAAAACAGCTAGAAATTAGGTGGAGGAAAGGTGAGAGAATTCTTGTGCACATATAAGCGTGAATAGTTTTTCTTTGCTAAAGTTGTTGCATAGTTTGTAAATCATACAGATCTGTGGGGCCCACTAGTTGCTGCTATTTTTCCTGTTCATACTTGAATATTATCATTTTAAATTTTAGATTTTTGGGTTAAACCGAAAAAGGCCTATAAATTAATTTTCTGCTATTTATTTCAAATAGTTACATAGAAGGAATGGCAAGAAAGGTTATGTTAAACCATTCAACCTATAGGTGCTAGGTTAAAATCCCTGTCTTGTTTTACTCAAATTGAAAATTTTAAAAGGGAGCCTGCAATTTTTTTGGAGGATAAGGAAATGCAGGTTATGTAAAATTTCTGGAATTAAAGTTTCATATTATTGCACTGGGGAGTTTGAGAAGTGTGTTTTTGTAGGATTTTGCACCTTTAAGGGATCTCAGGTTCCAATCTCACCATCTACAGTTTGCTTAGTGTTTATTGGAAGAATTGTTTATTCAAAAGATCGATATTTTTGGGTAGTAGTTGGAAGTTAAAAGAATTTTTTTTTGACAAGACACATAAGAAGTTTTTTTTTTTAGATATTTAATGGGTGATAAGGTTTATAAAAAGGGCCTACTTGGGGGTAAAGGCCAAACCCAGGTAGAACACCTCATATTTTGTGTTTGTTTCTGTTTCTGAAACTTATCATGGCTAAGATAGTAAGTATAATTTCAGGAGGAAATCTCACATCAAATAGTTACAAGGAATGGAGTCAAAATATGGATACCTTTGTTTTCGATAATCTTTGGAAAATGATTGGAAAAAAATCCACATCACCTACTGAATGCCCTTCCACGAAAAAGTCTCCAAAAATAGAAAGAAGCCTGCCGCATAATATTCTTTTCAAAAATCATCTTGTTTCCCATAAGCTTTTGGTCCAGATGTGTGGGACCGTGAAAGTATCTTCTAAGAGACTTGCAAAAATTCATCTTGAGTTCGCCAGTAGCTCGAGGATAGGGATGATGATTTAGTGGCAGTTTTGCATTTCAATTTTGGCTTTGTTGTTTTTGTTCCAATTTTTGCTAGGAGAGTTTCTTTGTTCCTTCAGTTTGATATTGTCAAGATGTGGAGCAGGTTGGCGATACGGGGCGGCACGGACTTCCCATCTATCATCTGATAGGGGGAATGGTGTTGCAGAACAACCTTTGAGATGTTGGTTCCTAGTGGTCCTTCATGGAGTAGGACTAATTAGGTATCTTTTGTACGGGTTTGATAGTGGTGTCGTAGGCAGTGAACTATTTTTAGGCAACATCTGGGATAGTTGGAGCATGCCATAGATATTCCACACTATATGCACATGTTTAGAGGAGGCAACAATGATCACTGTGGTTTGAGCATTCCATAGATGTTTCATACTACGGGTACATGGATAGGGATCAAAG
Source organism: Torreya grandis (assembly GCA_037957365.1). Lineage (NCBI taxonomy): Eukaryota > Viridiplantae > Streptophyta > Pinopsida > Cupressales > Taxaceae > Torreya > Torreya grandis. The sequence continues at coordinate 965,988 of JARHVA010004421.1, forward strand.
GACAATGACACATGCCGAACACTCTTCATATTCGTGTTAGGGAGTTATAGCAAGCTGCAGGATTGAAGTAGGCACAAGGCACATGAGGTTAGTGTTGACAATTTTGCCCCTCACAGGGAAAATTGTCATCCCTACACTTCGGAACTTTGCTATGGTGCCAAGTTTGTCTTGTGAATCAGTTTTGGGGTCCTTAAATGAGCATTTACAGCAACCCAAGTGGCCATCTACAGCCAGGTGAATTTTAGTCATGCAGAGGATTCCAAGGAGCTTTATTGATTACAGCCAAATGTGCAAATACAGCCAAGGCATACAAGCTGTAAGTTTAGTTATTTTGTCTTCCCAAGGAATTTTTTCGGGCTATAAGAGGTGGACTATTTCTTCAAACATTCCGTCCGAGAGAAAGAGCTCTCAAAGGACTGTGTAAAAGTCTGAAAAAATGACAAAGTGGCAGTCGTTCAAAGCTTATTTTCTTTGGACTTTTTGTCCGAAAGATAAAGAGAAAAGCACAGTTGAGAAGACCCGAAGGGCACCTGCCCTTTGGGATGGTCCAATTCAAAAGTCCCGAAGGGTATGTAACCCTTCAGGTTGGTTCACTTTATGGTTTTCAAGTCAAGACAAAAGTTTCAAAGGACAATTTCAAAAAGCCTGGGTGCCCTTCACAAAGCCACGGTGCCCTTCAAAAACCTCGGGTGCCCTACAATTCTTTTGAAAGGCACTTTTGAGGACAAAAAGCCCTTGCGGAGGGCACTTGGTTGGCGAAGTGGACCTTTACAATTCTTCTGAAGGGCACTTCTAGAAGAACCTTGCCCTTGTGGAAGGCACCCAGGGAACTACCAGGAACAAATCAAAAAGCCCGAAGGGCAATTTTGGGAAGCAGAAGCCCTTGTAGAAGGCACCTTCATAAAAGCAAGGGACACTTCAAACGGAAAAGAATTTCCTTTGGACTATTTGTCCGAAGGAATTTAAGGAAAATGTCCGACGGAGGATATACTCGGGAAAAAATCCCGATAGAAATAAAAAAAACAAAGGCAAAGAAGGAAACGAGAAAATTTAAGGAAATCCTTCGGAATAATTGTCAAACAGGAAATCCACGGGAATATGAAGTCAACAAAAGCCCGAAGAAAACCAAAGGGCAAGACATAAGAGCCTAAAAGAGTAAATTTGGGAAAATTGGCAAGGAAACGAATTCCTTCGGACTTTTTGTCCGAAGGAATTCGGGAGGACAAAAAGCCCGATAAAAAAGACAAGGGCATAAGCTAAGGCCAAAAAAGAGAAGGAAATGCCAAGCCCGGGAAAGAGAAGAGACAGAGAGTCCTTCGGACAATTTGTCCGAAGGACAAAAACTAAAATAAAGCCCGAATCCCGAATTAAAGCAGAACACGAAAAAAGCCAGAGAAAATACAAACAAGACTAAAGCAGAACTGAACATGGACATAAGCATGAACAACGAATAAGACAAATGCAGAATAAAGACAAGGACAGGATGAACAAAGATCATGCACAGACTAACGTGAGTGACTCCAATGAAGTGAACGTGTTTAAGAAAACAAGCATGCTTCAGTTTTGAAAATAGAGTTGTTTTGCATGACGAATGGGCAAAATGTTGAATGTTTCAAACAACGAAAAATTTCATGCACGCACTCTCGTTTGTTTCAAAGCTTGAAACGTTCCGGTGGTTCAAATGCAATTCTTAATTAGGTATTTGCATTGATTTCATGCAAATGGGAGACTTTCAAACATTCCAGCAGTTCGAGTGAGTTTGACTACTCTTGTTTTGAAGTTGACTAGTTTTCAAGTCAAAACATCTATTCATAGATGTCATGCATCCAAAACTTTTCTTCCTTTTCAACACCAAGGATTCTTCATGCAAGACATCCAGGTATAAGCCAAAGAAAGACAAATTTGGAAGACTCATGAAATGCAATTTGGACTTGAGCTAATGAAAAGTTAACTTTCTTTCCTATTTCCAATGTCAATCTCTTGGCTTTTTGTAATTTTCTATATGAATGGTTTTTCAACGTTGTAAAATCTATCCCTCTTGGTAAGACCAGACTCTGCCATTGGTGAGTTGTGTAACCTCTTTAATCAATAGAAAGACTGTACTTTCAGATTTCAAGTGCTAGCATAGTGTACATTCATTCAGCAATTCGCATATGTGGTAGATTTCTCTCCCTTCCCAAATTTTGATTCGTACGTAGTTGCTAGCTCATCATGTTATGCAGGTCATGTTCAATGTTTTATGTCTTTTATTGAAGCTGTAAGTGGATGTTAGGTGGCTGCAAAGTGTCTTGTATTAGACCTCTCTCTATCGTTTTCCCTCACATTTTTGTCATTGGATCGATTCTCATGAAATACTTATGCATAGTGATCAATTGAAATCAAAGGTCTTCCTTTTCCCTTGTTTGATTCAGTGTTCAAGGTTCCAAGTAGAGTGGATCAACACTCTGGTGTAGCACCGCCATTAGGTAGGATTTCTCCTTCAAGTTTCTCTTTTCCATGGTAAATTCGCAGCACAGAGTAGAGATACAGGAACCAACATTCTCTGGAGGTTCTTCTAACCATTGAGACACCCACCCTCGTGAGAAGATCCCATTGTTTCAATTGAAGAGATGATTAGCCATTTCAGCACGTCTTCATTTCAGGGTGCAACTCCAAGTTGACAACAGTTTTTGGCATGCCCGATGGGACCACGAAAAAGTTCTTTGTATAGAGTTTTTGCAGCAGCTGAGGATATTTATCTACAACCAGTTGCAGAGTTCATAGCATCATTCAAGCAATCCATTCATGTCAAAGGTTACCACAAGATCAACAAGTAAATGTATTCCTTTTGAATTTGTAAATTATAAAAGAGCAAGGTCTAGGAGGGCAAATCCATATCCTCAAAGAGAATATTTACTTCCCCCTCATCCTATTATTCTAAACATTGCAATTCCCACCATCCAGATGGTCGTTAGAAATCAAGTGTTTGCTCCATTCAATAGGGGAAGTCCACTGAATCTAGTACAGTTAGACGACATTCCTGTATTTGCCCTCAAAAGTATTCCATTCTTCTCAGAAGAAAATCAAACAACCCCTATTGAGCATATTCAAGATGTGGCTAATCTTTATTCAGTTCATAATGTTGTTGAGGATAATGTTGCTATTAGATTGCTTGCTGCTTCTTTCAAAGGAAAAGCATTACAGTGGTATAGAACCCTCCCATTTAGATCCATTTCCACCTGGGATGAATGGGGTGCAGCCTTAGTCAAGTAGTTTGAAGACAAATCTGATCGCTTATCTTTAGTTGAGCAATTAACTGCCATGCAGAGAGCTCCTCATGAGTTTATGTTCGATTTTAATCTCAGATTCCAGAAGACATGGACCAAGATACCGGTTCTAATTAGGCCATCCCCTGAATATGCATTTATGTATTTTTTGAAAACTCTTAATTCTGAAATTAGTGTGATGATACAGTCAATGGGTGGTACTACTTTGCCAGATGTTTATGAAGTTGCACTAAGTGCAAAATATAGTTTGATACAAGCATGTAAGCTTTCTTCAAGACCTCCAATGCCCATATTTGTAGAAATAAGTTTTGTACCAGCCTCTCATGTTCCTCAAATTCCATCCTTAGCTCCAATTTCAGCACCTCAATTTTTTATTGCAGCCCCTACTAGTCAAGCTAGTGAGATAGGAGAGTTGAAAAGTTTGCTACAATCTTTTGGAAATGAAATAGTACAACTCAAAAGCCAACAATTTCAATTAAATAGGCCCTATCAATAGCAAAATCAGAACAACTATCAGTCCTTCAATGATCAAAGGTCTCTATCAGGGTTTTAGAGAAAATAGACCACCTTATCAAACACAAGGAGCCATAACTCCAGCTAAGCCATATGCTACTCTTGATCCGAATGCTCCTTCCACTTCAAAAGCCATTGTTTCAACCCCACCTCAAAATAATTTGGTGTAGGATTCAGGTTGGCAACTCTCAAATCTCAATGATGCTCAAAACCAAGCTTTGGTATTACAGAACATCACCATGCCACAAATGACACAAGAAGAGTTCTCTTTTCAAAGAGGTCAATATTAAGATACAGGGTTGACATCACAAGGAGTGACTCAACAAGTTCAAGGGCAGCCTGATGCTATTAATGTAAATTGGCAGGTCGATAATCATGTTGCTTTTACTCAAGGTGCTAAAACTGACGATTCAAGTGGTCAAATTGCAGCTATAACTTATCAGAGATCTAAAAAAAAGTGGTTGAGGAAGTCCAAGCGGTAGCAAATACTTCAAGTGCTCCTAATATTGTTGCTCAAAGTACAAAAGAGTAGCTTGCTACTCCCACAACCCAAAAAAATCAGAATATAGAGGTTAGCAAAGTGCAACAAAAACCTCTAATTTGTGAGCAGCAAGTACCACAAAAAGTGCAATCAAAGGTTAGTGCATCTCAGTTCAGTATTGTAGATCAAATGAAGTCGTCTAACATTAGCGTTAGCATGTGGGATTCTCTTTCAATTCCAGGGAAAAATGATAAACTCATTCAAGAACTTTCAGCTTTTGAATTGTCTTCGAAACCGGTTGAGAAAGAAGGTGTTGTCTTGACAAATTCGGATCAGCCAACTAAGCAATAGGTGCAGCAAGGAGATAAGATGTCAAAGGTGGACAAAACTGAGGTAAAATCGAATTCAACTCTCCCTTTTTATCTTTCTTTGATAGTGGGTGATACTTTGGTTCATAATTGTATGGTGGATAGTGGAGCTAGCAGTACAATAATGCCCAAACAGATTGTAGACAAGCTCGGCCTTGTTTATGAGTCAAATACTAAAGGGGTATTGCAGTTGGATGGTTCACCAACAAAGACGGTAGGCATTATCAAAGATTTGAAACTGACATTACATGTTTGTCCTAACGTTACTATTCAACAGGATGTTGTAGTGGTGGATTTGCCTCTTTATTTCACTATGCGTTTTTCAAGGGACTTCACTTCAAAGATTGGGGGATATTTATCAGCTGATTGGACCTATTTGCTGTTCAGAATCAAGTATGGTACAAAGGTAACAATTCATTTAGAGCCTATTGCACATTTTCATATGAAGCCTTATTGCCAAATGTGGTCAATGCAAATTGTATTATCTCAGTTGAAATATTACAAACTAGTGATGTAGAAAAGGACTCGCCTTTGGATGGAGTTCTAGATTTGTTTCTTGATGAGTGGACTTCTACTTTGCTTGAGCATGATCCCTACAAGCCGATTGAAGAGAAAGGTCTTGATGTGTATTGTCTTCATAAGAACGATGAATCAATTCCAGCCATGGTCAAAGAATACAAATCTAATGAAGGCTTGTGGCAATTGTACTTTGATGGATCAAAAAATAAGCATTGAATCGGAGCTGGAATGATGTTAATTTCTCTTACAGAACAAAGGTATTTCTCCTCTATTAAATTTCAGTTTGGTTGTTCAAACAACGTTGCTGAATATGAAGCACTAGTTCACAGTTTGCAGTGGGCTAAGAAGATGAAAGTAAATTGTTTGCAAGTGTTTGGAGATAATGAACTTGTAGTCCATGAAGTAAGAGGTTTGAATGTATGCAAGAATCTATTGCTTAAATCTTACAGACACAGAGTTTGGGATTTACTTGAAGATTTTCAAGATTTTAATATTCAAGCAATACCAAGAGATAGGAATAAACATGCTGATAGGGTGGTTGCTGTTGGGGCACAATTTAACATTTTAGCTGATGTAAAAAGTGACATTTTTCAGTCACATATAAAGGTAGTTGTAAGGCCTTCTGTTCTGGATAACCAAGAGAATTGGGAGGTGTTTGAAAATGACAATCAAATTGCGAGATTTTTGCAGAAAGATGCTGAGTTTTCTTTAAGAAATCAGTCGAAACACTTACAGTAGTATGGTGATCAGATTGTACAATTCAAAACGAATAGGCTACCCAAGGGATTGGTCACTCTTGAAAATATTTTTAGTGAAGATGATGAGCTAAGGAAAGAGAAACCATCCTTGTCAACAAAGGAAGAGCACTATGCCAATGTAGAGATTGCAGCTGGTAAAATTTTGAAACTGGACAAGGTATGCACTCCTCCAAAAAAGAAAGCTTTCATTGATTTATGCATGAGTTTTATTGATATATTCGCATGGCAGTATAGTGATCTCAAAGGTTTTGATCCAAGTTTGGCTCAACACACCATTGAGTTAGAAGAGGAAACTAAACCAGTGAGACAAATACAAAGGCCAATCAATCCAAAGCTTGAGCCTTTGATGAGAGTTGAGCTTCACAAGCTCATAGAATCAACTATTATATTTCCAATCAAGCACTCAACTTGGGTGGTGAACTTCGTTCCAGTATGGAAAAAGAATGGTGAGATTCGTTTGTGTGTTGATTTTCGTAATTTAAACAGGGCTTTGCTTAAAGACCACTATCCATAGTCATCAATGGAACAAATTTTACAGCTTGTTGCAGGTTCAAAGAGGTTTTCCTTGTTGGATGGATATAGTGGTTACAATCAGATTTTTGTCAACGAAGAGGACCAATTCAAGACAACCTTCACGACTAAATAGGAGACATTTACATACAGAAAGATGCCATTCGATTTGTCTAATGCTGGATCAACCTTTCAGAGAGCCATAGATATGGCCTTCCAAGGCCTTCTTAACAAGTTTGTGCTTGTTTATTTGGATGATATAACAATGTTTTCAAAAAATGCAGAAGATCACATGGTTCATCTCAAGCAAATTTTTGAAAGGTGTAGGCAATTTGGGATATCTCTAAATCCCCAAAAGTGTGTATTTCAGTTCATGAAGGTAAGCTTCTTGGACATGTTGTTTCAAAGCACGGTTTAAACATAGATTCTGAAAGAATTCAATCCATTCTTGCACTTTCCTTGCCTAAGAGCAAGAAGGCTTTGCAAAGTTTATTTGGAAAAATCAATTTTATAAGGAGATACATTTCAGATTTTGCTACTGTAGCAAAACCACTTACAACCATGCTAAAGAAAAATTAGAACTTTAGCTGGTCCAAGGAGGGAGTAAAAGGGTTTGAAGATGTTAAGAAAGCCATAGCAAGTGCTCATATGCTTTTAAATCTAATTTTACGAAAGATTTCATTCTATATACGTATGCTAATATGGACACAATTTCCGACATTCTTATGCAGCAGAATCATGAAGATTTGGAGCAGCGAATAGCTTTCTACAGCCAAGGCTTGGAGGAGTATGAAACAAGGTATTCTTTGTTGAAAACCCTGTCCTTTCAGTTATAAGATCACTGAAAAAATTTAGGCACTTGTTATCTAATAATAAAATACATCTAATGGTTGCTCATCCAAGCATCAAAGAATTTCTTCTGAACAAAGACATAAATGAGAAGAGCGCTGGTTGGATAACCAAGATAATGGAATATGACGTGGAAATTAAGGTTACTAAACTGGGTAGAGGCAAAGGACTTTGTGAGCATCTAGCTCAGGACTTGCAAGAAACTAATGAAGTTGTTTTAGTGTCAAATAATGAAGAGATTGCTGCTGTTCACACCTCACCTTCCATCTGGTTTTGTAATTTGGTAAGCTATCTGCAAGATGGTTTTTACCCTTCTCACCTAAGTGCTTAAAAAAAAGGTATTTCAGATTGCAGTCAATTCCATTCTTACTTGTTGACGGTGTTTTGTTCAAAAAGGATATTAATGGAATGTTACTAAGGTGTTTGGAACCAAGCCAAACTCAAAGATTACTTGAAGAATTCCATGATGGACATGGTGGAGACTTTTCCGCAAGAACTACAACACTTAAAATCATGAGAGGTGGGTACTATTGGCCTACTATATTTGGCGATTGCCATACATGGGTTAAGAAGTGCAAACAATGTGCTATGTTTGTAGGAAAAGTTAAACTTGCAACCTTGCCCCTTCAGCGAATTGCAGTGGATCAACGTTTTGTCTAGTGGGGATTGGACTTTATTGGTCTCATTAATCCTCCATCGAGTTCAGGGCATAAGTGGATTCTAACAGCTACGGATTACTTCACACGTTGGACGGAAGCAATTGCATTGAAAGAAGCAAACGAAACTAACGTTCTTGATTTTTATGAAGGTCTGCTTACTAGGTTTGGAGTTCCTTCGACCATTATTTTTGACAATGCAATGGCTTTTGTGGGATCTAGGATCAGCCAATGGGTTGTTCAACACAGAGTTTATCTCAGCACTTCATCGAACTACCATCCACAAGGAAATAGCCTTGCTGAATCTACAAACAAGAACCTCTTAAGGATCATACGAAGGACTATTGAAGACAATCAGAGGTCATGGCATCTCAAGTTGAAGTCAGCTCTATGCGCTGATAGGATCACTTACAAGAGGTCAATAGCCAACTCTCCATACAAGCTAGTATATGGTAAGGAAGCAAAGTTACCTATTTCTCTTGAGTTTCTAGCTTTAGAACTAATGCATCAATTTGAGATGTTGGAGAACGAGCCTATGGAAATCAGGTATGCAGAGCTTATGGAGTTGGAAGAGACAAGAAATCAATCCATTCTATCCGTGGAAAGTCATCAGGCACAGGTGAAAAGAATGTTTGACAAAGGAGCTTCCTTACGAAGCTTCAATGAAGGAGATTTTGTCCTCAAGTGGGATGACGATCGAACCAAACCAGAAAGGCACACGAAGTTTGATTCCCTTTGGAGTGGCCCATACACGATCTCCAACTGCAAATCCCACAACGCCTTCCAACTTGCCAAGATGGATGGCCAAGAGTTTCCAATCCCAGTCAATGGGATACATCTGAAACATTGCTATTGAAGAGCAAAGCTCTATGTACATAGTTGTTTTTGCTTTCCTCCAAGTGCTGTTCAAGCACAGTAGTTTGCTTCAATTTTGTTTAATAAGTGCTTTGCACATTTGTTTTTTAGTTAGTTTTTCTGCTTTCGTGTTTTTTCCTTTCTTTTTGAGGGAGAAAGGTTACTTCAGCCAAGGTCAGGAGGAGATTTTCAGTCAGAAATCAGGTTCACCATTTGGGAGTTCGAATAGCATCTATATGGTCTCAGTTCTCTAGCATAGCAGGGATGCTTCCCAGCAGAGTCACCAAAAATGTTGACAATTTTGCCCCCCACAGGGCAAATTGTCACCCTTACACTTTGGAACTTTGCTATGGTGCCAAGTTTGTCTTGTGAATTAGTTTTGGGATCCTTAAATGAGCATTTTCAGCCACTGAAGTGGCCATCTACAGCGAGGGGAATTTTAGTCATGCAGAGGTTTCCAAGGATCTTTCTTGATTACAGCCAAATGTGCAAATACAGCCAAGACATACAAGCTGTAAGTTTAGTTATTTTGTCTTCCCAAGGAATTTTTTCGGGCTATAAGAGGTGGACTATTTCTTCGGACATTCTGTTCGAAAAAAAGAGCTCTCAAAGAATTGTGTAAAAGTTCGAAAAAATGACTAAGTGGAAGGCGTTCAAAGCTTATTTTTTTCGGATTTTTTGTTCGAAAGAAAAAGAGAAAAGCACAGTTGAGAAGACCCGAAGGGCACCTGCCCTTCGAGAAGGTCCAATTCAAAAGTCCCGAAGGGTATGTAACTTTTCGGGTTGGTTCACTTTATGGTTTTCAAGTCAAGACAAAAGCTCCGAAGGACAGTTTCAGAAAGCCCGGGTGCCCTACAATTCTTCCGAAAGGCACTTTTGAGGACCAAAATCCCTTGCGGAGGGCACTTGGTCGGCGAAGTGGACCTTTACAATTCTTCCGAAGGGCACTTCTGGAAGAACCTTGCCCTTGCGGAAGGCACCCAGGGGACTAACAAGACCAAATCAAAAAGCCCGAAGGGCAATTTTGGGAAGCAGAAGCCCTTGTGGAGGACACCTTCATAAAAACAAGGGACACTTCAAATGAAAAAGAATTTCCTTCGAACTATTTGTCCAAAGGAATTTCTTTGGACAAAAAGTCCGAAAGAATTCAAGGAAAATGTCTGATGGAGGATATACCTAGAAAAAAAGTCCGATAGAAATAAAAATGACAAAGGCAAAGAAGGAAACGAGAAAATTGAAGGAAATCCTTTGGAATAATTGTCAAATAGGAAATCCGCGGGAATATGAAGTCAACAAAAGCCTAAAGAAAACCAAAGGGCAAGACATAAGAGCCTAAAAGAATAAATTCGGGAAAATTGGCAAGGAAATGAATTCCTTCGGACAAAAAGCCTGAAGGAATTCGAGAGGACAAAAAGCCCGATAGGAAAGACAAGGGCGTAAGATAAGGCCAAAAAAGAGAAAAGGATATGCCAAGCTCGGAAAGAGAAGAGATAGAGAGTCCTTCGGACAATTTGTTTGAAGGACGAAAACTAAAATAAAGCTTGAATCCCAAATTAAAGCAGAACACGGGAAAAGCCAGAGAAAATACAAACATGACTGAAGTAGAACTGAACATGGACATAAGCATGAACAATGAATAAAACAAACGCAGAATAAAGACAAAGGCAGGATGAACAAAGATCATGCACAGATTAACATGAGTGACTCCAACGAAGTGAATGCGTTTAAGAAAACAAGCATGCTTCAGTTCTGAAAATAGAGTAGTCTTGCATGATGAACGGGCAAAGCATTGAACGTGTCAAATAGCCAAAAATTCCATGCATGCACTCTCGTTTGTCTTAAAGCTCGAAACATTCTGGCCGTTCAAACGCAATTCTTAATTTGGCATTTGCATTGGTTTCATGCAAATGGGAGACTTTCAAACGTTTCAGCAGTTCGAGTGAATTTGACTACTCTTGTTTTGGAGTTGACTAGTTTTTAAGTCAAGACATCTATTCGTAGGTGTCATGCATCCAAAGCTTGTCTTCTTTTTCAACGTCAAGGATTCTTCATGCAAGACAACAAGGTATAAGCCAAGGAAAGACAAATTTGGAAGACTCATGCAATGCAATTTGGACTTGGGCTAATGAAGAGTTAACTTCCTCTACTATTTTCAACACCAATCTCATGGCTTTTTGTAATTTTCTATATTAATGGCTTTTCAGCGTTGTAAAATCTATCCCTCTTGGTAAGACCAAACTTTGCCATTGGTGAGTTGTGTAACCTCTTTAATCAATAGGACTGTACTTTCAGATTTCAAGTGCTGGCATAGTGTACATTCACTCAACAATTTGCATATGTGGTAGATTTCTTTCCCTTCCCAAATTCTGATTCGTACGTAGTTGCTAACTCATGTTATGCAGGTCATGTTTAGTGTTTTATACGTCTTTTGCTGAAGCTGTAAGTAGATGTTAGGTGGCTGCAAAGTGTCTTGTATCAGAGCTCTCTTCATCGTTTTTCCTCACATTTTTGTCAGTGTTCAAGGTTCCAAGTAGAGTGGATCAACATTCTGGTGTATCACCGTCATTAGGTAGGATTTTTCCTTCAAGTTTTTTTCTCCCTTTTCCATGGTAGATTTGCAGCACAAAGTAGAGATCCGCATTGATACATCGTACAGGAACCAACGTTCTCTGGAGGTTCTTCTCACCATTGAGGCACGCACCCTCGTGAGAAGATCTCATTGTTTCAACTGGAGAGAGGATTAGCCATTTCAACACGTCTTCGTTTCAGGGTGCAACTCTAGGTTGACAACAGTTTGGTTGAGAAGTAATCAGTAGATGTGTTGACACAGGTTGATCAGAGTACATGCTATGGTTTGCAGGTTGCAATGACTTCATTTGGTAGTGATTTTTTCTCCAACATACATCTTTTCTCCCCATTTGGATCAAGGGGTGATTGTTAGGTTTGATCAAAATAAATATTGTTAGATCTATTGTTAGACATTGTTAATTGATTAGCATGTTTTTAGGTGGTTGTATTGTATTACAATAACATGTTATTTTTAAGAGTTATTCTCATGCTTTTTTTATTTTCTTGTTTTTAAATAGACGCTCTTTTGCAATGTGAAGCTGTAACCATTTCAAAAATCAATACGGATTCCATTTTTATTCTAAGCTTTTGTTTTATCAAAACATTTTCAGGCCTGTAGGCTTCTTTTCTTGTCTTGAGATATCAAACATGAATTTTGGTGGGAAAGTGGAACTATATGTTAAGATACTCCAATTCGAATTTCAAGTCTTTTGGTTATTGGTGACCAAATTATTGCCAAATCACTTGAGACTGAGTTTCCTGCATTAAAGAGGTCAAACGGAGGAATTTTCACATGAAACCTGGTGGGCATCTTGGATACTATATGAGGATGCCCTCTGTCAATTTTCATGCCGATATGAATTTGGATGAATATTTCAAAGCTATTTTATGGACTATTTTTTCTAGTCCTGACTCTGATCTGTTTGAGATGACACCTCCCCAATTTGGGAGGCTTTTATTCCCTCAAAAGCTGAATAATGAAGATAAACACAAACTCCAACTTCCATCATGTTTGTGGAGTGCCATATCTCTTGGATGCATTGACCCAAAATACTTCTCTTTTGCAAAGAACCATTCTTTCCGGATTCAAGAGCTTTCTTCTTGAGGATCATGGCTTCCAAGTACCCTATCCCCAATTTAGAAATGGTTACTGCACTTGGATTATGGTTCGAGGGCTCACACCTACCGAGCCGACCCTTCTTGCATTGCTCAACCTGCACCTTATCCTTTGCCCTTCCTCTTCATTACTACATCTTAGAAATTTCTCTTGTTTTGTGGCCTTTGTATCTTACCCACTTAAGAGAGCCTCCTTGCTTCCCTACTTTTATATTGTAGAGTTGCTTTGTAAAGGCATATGCATAGCTCTTTCAAGGTCATGAAGAAACCACAATTGACCACAATTGCAATTCCTCTTGTACGGAAGGCTTGCAAGTATCCGACAAGCTTAGGGAATTCACCTTGATGCCAATATTATTAGTAATTGCATTGGACATTTCATTTGCAACTCATTACTGCTGACCTTTCAAGTCACCATGACCTTGAACTCATCTAACACGATGGGTGCACACGCAAGGTGCACGCTCAAGGAGAAAGACCATCCCTGGACTTAGCTCAGTGCTTCATAGAGCACGGTTCCTTAAGGCTCAGAGGGAGTTCATGAGGAGGCTAGATTAAAAGGAATCAAGATTCTGCGCTTTGCTAAGGTTTTGGCCTTCGCAGAGATTTGTGCCCAAGGACGAATGCTCAAAGACAAGGGCACAAGGGAGTGCACATGTCCAAAATGGAGTTGGGACCGCCATGCAAATACTTAGTAAACATGACCTAGTTCCCGTTCGCACCCAGTGCTCGGCAGTGAAAGCCACCTGGGTGGGAGATTACGTAGTAACTATCAGGGGTTAGACCCCGCCCAAAAGGACAAATCCGATCAGATTCGTAGAAACATAAGTGATCAGCTCGGACTGACATAATGATTGACCAATAACTTGTTGGAATATTGTCATTGATTTCAAATGGAATTATTGCCGGAAGTGAACGGAATTGATTGACAGAGGTGAACGGAAATGTCGACGGAAGTGAACGGAATTGTTGCCGGAAATGAACGGAATTGTCGACGGAAATGTCAACGGAAGTGAACGGAATTGTCGACGGAATTGTCAACCTTGGCCGACCTATTGGGAGGAGTTGTGACCGTTCGAAAGGACCTTTTCACTTGAAGAGTCACGACCTTAATTTGTGGCTTTCTGTGGGTTATAAATAAGTGTATAACGAATGGCAAAAGAGTAGATTCGAAAGTGGAAGATATATAAAAGAAGATCAGAATTTTTAAAGGCAAATTTTTGTGAAAATATTAAAAAGAAAAAATCATCAAGTATAAGGAAGAGTATAGCAGCGAAAACACTCAAGTGTAGATCGAATCTAAAGGAGATAAAGCAAGTGTTCTATCATCCGTTGTTTTGACAACAAATTTGAGATAGAAAGGTGATTTTTTCTGAGAGGTTGGTGCTTTCGTTTTGAAGAGATTGGTGTCTCTTGTTGAGTTGGTGCTCGGTGAAAGGGGTTGGTGCTCTTGTAGGTTGTGTTGGGTGAATATTTTGTCAATCAGCTAACTGGTGAGCAAAATAGGTCGTATCAACCACAACAAAGGAGATTGGTCGGCCAGATGTGCAGGTTTACCACATCAAAAGGGGACAAATCTCTCCTCTCATCAAGGGGAGGTTCCCTATAAATATGAAGAGCTATATACTATATATATAAGCAGAAAGTAACACTCAGGGGTAGGATAAAACCATCCATCTCTTTTTTTTCAGAGATGATGTTTAAAGACAAAGGAGAAAATCTTGATGAAAACGCTGAAGGCACTTCTCTTCTTTTAGAAGTGATCTTGCAGGGGACAGCAGGTGTTCTTTCAGGAAGTGACAAGTGACTAGTAACCAAGTGCGCAGTAACCAGCTGAATGAAGTGTAACACAAAGTCTACACCTCAACTGCCCAAAGAGTGAAAAGCAAAGGATAATGGGGGGCACAAAATTGTCCCAAGATCCTTCACATAGAAACAGAAAATAGACAAACAGACTAAAGGCAATTGCAGACAGCACAAAGTCTTCTCACAGTTGGCTTCAGGACAGCTTCCTAATTACTTCCACTAGTTCTGCTTATTTCATTAGCTGGACAAGAACACATTCAGAAGATAGACATAAGAACAATCTCCTAAATGACACAAGCTATAACAGCAAAAAGTTTGAAAGTAACTTGCTTTCTCATTCAACAAAGAAACATGATGAACAATTTGAGCTCAAAGTCTCAGTAATCGCCTCTCAATTTTGGCAGAGTTTCGCTTTTATAATGGAAAAGTCTCCTTTCTGCACAAGACAAGAGTTTACAATATATGGCAACCCAGGAAGGGTTGGCGCTCTGTTCCATGGAACGGCCCATGCTGCGGTCAATGCATTAAATGCATTTTCAGTTCTGTCGAGGGACCATGCTTGGAACAGTGTATCGGCCTTAACTGTGGCGTGTCAATTCATCTAATATGTCTCCTCCAAAGTATAGACTGCCTGGTCCTTTCCTCCTTAGTTGTGCAGCTGTCCACTTTGCCTTTACTTCATGGAAGAAAAACAGGCTGCGTCCTTGATTTGGCGTGCTTAGAAGTTTACTTGGTGAACTGTTTCACCTATTGGAAATAACTCTTGTAGATATTTCTGATCTTTTTGTATTGTTCTCTCTTCTCTGCAGCAATTTGAGCTCTCGAGCTCTCTTTTCAGCTGGTCGCTTGGTTCATTTTTCAAGTTCCGTGCCATATTAAAAAACTAACGGATATTTCATCACCTTAATTTTGACGTCCACGGGGTTGTCAATGGTGGCTGGTTGCTTGAACCATGAACCTTTGAACCTATGAAAGTTCATTGGTTCATCGGTTCAAGCGGTCTTTTTCAGCTCCCTGGTTCAATCGCTTCCCTGGTCTTTGCTCGAACCATTCTTTTGAACTGGCCTCTGGAAACTTCCATTTGCTGCTTCCTTCCTTTGTCCGGAGCTTCCTTTGAACTGTTGAACCTGTGAACCATTGAACTCTTTCGGTTCAAGGTTCAATTGGTTCATTGGTTCATCCTTTGTTCTGTTGTTTCCTTTATTCTTCTAAGTCCTTTTAAAGCCTTGAAATTCCTTAGGCCTTTTGTCATTGAAACGCCCCGAAGGGAAGGTGTCCCTTCAGGCTTTGAGAAAGGTCCTTTTTGTTGGTGCCGAGAGTCCCCCGCAAGGGTACCTACCCTTCAAGGTCCTTCGGGTGGCCTTCGGGCTTCAATTCCTTCGGAGGGTGTTCAAGCGTCAATTCCTTCGAACAAAAAGTCCGAAGGAATTCCTTCGGACATTTTGTCCGAAGGAAATCTTCCCTCGCCTTGAATGCATTTTCCGCCAGGCTTTTGCTTTTCCTTTCAATTTTGTCCGAAGAATTTGCCTTAGTCATTTTTCCGTGGAAAATCTTTTCGAAGAAATTCCAACTTTCTGCCTTGTTCACTTTTCTGAAGAAAATCTTACCCTTTCGGCCTTCTCTTTGCTCTTTGAACCAATGTTCCCTACCCTCTGCAAGGGTACCTGCCTTTAGTTCACTGCCCTCCACAAGGGCACTTATTCCTTCAGCTTTGGGGCAGTCCCTTGAACCAACCGTTTGAACTGACTGATTGAACCAACTTTGGTTCAACGGTTCAATCTTGCGCTTGAAGCCCCCTTTTTGTCTAAGTCTTTGGATCTCTTCGAACCGATTGAATTCGTTGAACCCGTTGAACCTGTTGAACCATTCTGGTTCAAGGTTCAACGGTTCAATGGTTCAACGGTTCATTCCTTTGTTCTTCGAAGCCTTCAAATTCCTCTAAGTCTTTTCACGTCGTTGAACCTTTTTGGAAGCGGGGTTCAATGGTTCAATGGTTCAATCTTTCCTTTGAAGCTTGCTAATGAACATTTTTGGTTGAACCAAGGCGTTGAACCAATCTTGAAAATGCCTAAGTGTTGGAAGCTTGCTCGTTTTGAGAGAACTTGCCTGTTTAAGCCATTGAACCTGTTGAACCTGCTAATCTCTTAACTGAAAAAGCTTGACTAATGAAGAATTTGAATGCTCAGAACAATTTTTTGAGAAGTGAAGATGCACTTTTGGCCTGCAGGACCAAAATAGTTCATATGTTGTCCCAAAAATGAGTGACATTTTTGGAGACAACAGCGGGCTCCAGTTGGGGAACTTCCTTCAGTTGAAAACTTAGAACAGCTGAGGGGAGTAGAAGTCAGAATCTCCAGTGCCTTTAAGTATGCCATTGGGCTACGGAGTCATGCTACTCAAAAAAGAAAGGCGCCAAAAACGAAAAGCACAAAACAGAACTAAAGACTTTACAAATATACATATGTAAAGGGAAACTTATCTGATACTTCAAAAATTGAAGTGCTTCAGATGCTGCCCATTGTGAGGCAGAGAAAAGAGCGTGCCATCTTGATACTTCAATAGGAAACTGTTTTCACCGTTGAGCTGGTGGATAGTGAACGGGCCTCTCCAAAGGGAATCGAATTTTCTATGCATTCCCTTTGGTTCTCTTCTCTTGTCCCACAACAGGACTTGATCTCCAATTTGGAAATCACGGTTCTTTGTTTTTTGGTCGAAAAGCTTCTTCACCAGACTTTGATGCGCAAAAATTTGGTCCACCACCATAGTTCGCTACTCATCCAGCTCAGTCAGGCACATGATCCTCTTATCGATGGAGCTTTCATATGTCTGATCTTCAACTGCTTTAGCCAATTTCAATGCTGACAGTTCCAGGGTGATTGGTATTTCAGCATTGAGTCCATAAAGAAGTTGGAAAGGTGACATACCAATCACCCTCTTGGGTGTGATTCTGTCTGCCCATAAAGCATCAACCAATGCTTTATGCCATGTTCGTTGGTTGTCATCCATCAGCTTCCTGATGATAGTCACCAGGTTCTTGTTGCTCGATTCCGCTTGGCCATTCCCTTGTAGGAAGTAATCAGAAGAGTGGGAGAGGATAATCTCATAGTAAAAACATAACTGAGTAATCCCCTGGGAAGAGAAACAAGCTGTGTTGTCTGTGACATTCTTGGTTGGGATCCCAAACCTGGAAATGATATTCTCCTTGAGGAAATTGCACACTTCTGAAGTGGCCTGCTTGGTTGGAATAACTTCCACCCACTTGGTGAAGTAATCTGTGGCTGTGAGGACATAATCATGTCCAACACTTGAAGATGGGTTTACAGCACCAATAAAATCGATTCTCCATTGCTGAAATGGCTCTTCTATCACCATAGGCTTAAAAGGCAGAGCATCCAACTTGGGTCTTCCAACAAACTGTTGGCATAGTTCACATCTACGTACCCATTTGTATGCATCTTGAAAGAGAGTAGGCCAGTAATACCTGGCTCGCAGAATCTTATGGGCAGTCGCAGGAGCAAAAAAATGTCCTCCACAGGCCATATCATGGAAGGACTTCAAAAGCTAGTTCTGCTGCTCTTTATCCACGCAGCGAAGGAACACTCCATCAAGGCTCCTCTTATACAGGCCGTTGTCCCAGAGGACAAAATTGACAGCTTTTAACTTGACAGTCCTCCTTTCTTTATGAGACAGTTGAGCAAGACACTCACCATAAGTAAGAAAATGAGCAATATTTGAATACCACTCATTTGTGGTGGAGACAAAGAAGACTGTTGGAGTGTCTTCAACTTCTTCATGCTCTGTTTCTTCTGGTCTGTTGTCAGCAATCAATTGGCATAGGCCCTTTCCCCGCACCAACTTCGTCGGTTTGATGACTAGATCAAACTCTTGGATTTTAACAATCCAATTATCTCTTTTGGTTCCAAACTCCTGCTAAGTCAATATGGATTTAACTATGGTGTCAGGAACCAGGGCAGTAGTGTGTGAATTTCGGATGTAGAAGCGAAAATGCTTTAATGCCTTTACCACTGCATAAGCATGCTTCTCCATGTTTGAGTACTTCAGCTCATGAGCTTTGAGAGGATAACTCATGAAAGAAATGGAAGATTCCACACCTTTGTTCTGTTGAACCAGGATGGCTGAAAGTGTGTGCTCAGAAGCATAACTATAAACTGTGAAATTCTTGGTATAATCTGGACAACCAGAATTGGGGCGTGGGCAATAGCAGTCTTGATGTCCCGAAATGCCAATTTGCCTTCTTCAGTCCAGCTGAAGGTGGCCTCTCTCTTCATCATGTTTACAATATGGCGAGTCTTCTCAGCAAACTCGGGGATGAACTTTCGTAAAAAATTCACCTTTCCAAAGAAAGAGTGAACTGCAGTCTTACTTGTGGACAGGGTAAGCTCCTGGATGGACTTGACTCTGTCTGAGTCAATCTTTATGCCTTTTCTGGATACAATGTGTCCGAGAAGTTTCCCTTCTGTTAGCCCAAAAACAGACTTCTTGGGATTTAGAGAAATGCCATTCTGGCGGCAGCATTCCAGCATTTGTTGCAAATGGTGCACATGATCAGGACGATGCTTGAAAAAGACTGTTAGATCATCCAGGCACACTACAATGAACTTACCTATTTTGTCTTTGAAAGCAAGGTCCATTGCTCTTTGAAAAGTGGCGCCAACATTTATCAGGCCAAATGGCATTCTCCGGTATGCGAAGGTGCTCCAAGGTGTGGTGAAGGCAGTTTTATGCTGGTCTGCTTCACCAACTTCAACTTGATTGTATTCTGAGAAGCCGTCCAGCATTGATAATATTTTCGAACCAGTCACTGTCTGAAGCACTTGGTCCATGATGGGCAGAGAATAATTATCTTTTAAGGATGACTGATTCAAGTTCTTGAAATCCACACAAAGGTGAATTTTGCCATTCTTCTTCCTCACAGGGACTATATTTGCAATCCATGTGGAATGATGGATTGGTAAAATTATCCTAGCATTCAGCATTTTCTGTATTTCAGAGAGAATAGTTTCTGATATTTTCGGATTGTATTGTCTGGATTTTTGTTTGTAAGGAACCGAATCACTCTTGAGAGGAATCTCATGGCGAATTTCTTCAGGCCTGAGTGACTTCAGAGCATCATAGGAGTATATTAGGACATCCATGTACTAGCGGAGCAGAGCAGTGAACTTGAATATTTTCTCAGGTGTGCAGCATTTCCCAATGTTCACCATCTTGGGATCTTCTTTGGTACCCAAATATATTTGATCAAAATCTTGAGAGGAGTTTGAATTTGTTTGCTGCTGTTTGATGAATCTGTCATGTTTGTCAAACAACTTCTCAAGGGAAACCAATCTTTTCGGGATTTTATTCTCTTTGAGTTGCAGGAATTCTTCACCTGCGTTTGAACTTGATTTATGGACTGGTTCAAGCTTTTGAGGTTCATTGCCTTTGAAGTGCAGCTGTGCAACGCTGTTTTTTTGTTCCAGGAAGGCAATGATTTTGTTGTCATTGTTAAACACCTGCCAATGACTGGTATTATCAGGTACACTTGGTCGAAAGACCAGCTCAATAGTGTACTTGTCTCCTTTGAAGTCTAGGTGAGAAACCAATAGAGTTGCTGAAACAACCAATGCATCAGCTCTGTCATTGAATTCCCTGAGTATGGCAGATATGCTGAAAGCATCAAAGCTTTCAATTTGATCCTAGACTAGATTGCGGTAGTGGTGCAATATATCGTTTTTGGTTTGATACAGGTTCCTTACCTGACAAACCACCAGTTCAGCGTCTCCTTTAACATGAAGGAGTTTGATGCCTTTGTCTCGAGCGGCCTTCAATCCAACCAATAGAGATTCATACTCAGCTATGTTGTTGGTGTTGTTGAACTGCAACTTGTATGAAGAAGGAAAGATATCTCCTTGAGGAGATATCAACATAATCTCGGCTCCGGAATTGGTAGAGGAGCAACTGCCATCAAATTTCAGAATCCATACCTCATCGGACACTAAATTTTCTTTAGATTCTTCTTCGTTTGGAGGGGGAGGATTCTTTTACATTTGCATCGTGCTCTATCTTGTTTTGTGTTGTTCCGTCTGAACCAATTTTTAGACTGTCATTTTTCGAAGTTTCATCAGTTGAAACATGAACATCCTCTGTGGTCAAGAAATAGTTACCCATGCCTGAAGACTCAAATAAAATATGAGCTTCAGGCGCTGATGTTTTAATGACCACATATTTTGCTTCCTTCTTAGGGAGCAATCTTTGCATAACGCCTTTGACTGGAATTTTCGCCTCGGATAGGTCCATGCTTAATTCGCCATCAACATCTTTGCAAAAATTTCGCCCAAGAAGGATGCCATATGATGCTGGAACGTCGGCTACCAAGACAGTCATCTTGATTCTCTTGTTTGGGAATCTGCAAATGCAAATTGGGTGTCTTTGATTTGTCCCAGTAGTGGCCGTTGTTTGTTCTCCATGGAAAAACATCTCTCAAATGTCTTGGTCAGTGTAAGACCAAGAGATTCTGCCACTTTGACAAGCATGACATTGTCTGAAGCTCCGGAATCAATGATGCAATTGTTCAGTTGGTGTCCATTTATCAGTAGGAAGACATAAAATGGTTCAGTCCTCTCGAGAGCAGCAGGAGAAGTAATGACAAGGTTATCCCTGGTGGATGTGTTCTTGGGGGGATCACGAGTTACCTTCGGAATTGCTTCTTACAGGAACGCCCTGGGTCTTCACACATTGATCCAACTTATCTAACTGCTCAGGATTAGATTGAAGGAATTCAAATTCAGACGTTTGAATTTTGGTTTTCTTTATATGGTCAATTATGTCAAATATTTGAAATGAACTAGGAACAGAGGATGGGAGTTCATCCTTTTGGTTTTTGGAAGGGAGAGGACTGGTCTGCGAATTTGAAGTAGAAGGTGTAGGGATGTTTGATGTACTCACCTTTTTAGCAGTCACCGGGTCCTTTGGTTGGAAAGATAGAGTGGTTCCCCGCTTAGCAATTGAAATTGTAGGCTGAGTTCGTTCTTCTGTTTTCTCTTTATCAGCTTGCTGTGCTGACTGGTTATTAGACCGGGTGAATACTGTGTAAGTTCCTTCAACTGCTCCACCTTCACTTCTGGGTTCATCCTGGTAATTCAGGAAACCAATGTTGGAGTCGCCAGCTAATTCTTCTTCTTCCTCAGTGAAGAGATTAGCGTCATTTTCAAAGTTCAACTCAGGTTGGAAGGAGAAATCTAATTCTGCTTCAAAATATCCAACTGCTGAATTGGTTGGAGGTGCTTCAATGGCAAGTTTCTCCTGTGGGAGAGGAATACGATTTGGCTGCCCTTGATTCCTGACAGCATGGCCTTGGTATGACTGGTTGGGGAATGTCCTTGGTACATCTCTGTATGAAGGAGCAGATGACATTTTTTGCGCCATTTATTTTTTAAGAGCTAGCAACTCTTTTGCCAGCTTCTGCACCATTAGATCAGTGGTGACTGTAGGTGAGTATTCAGAAGATGAAGAGCCTTTACCTTTATTAGGATCTCTCCTTATCTTTCCTGCCAAGATAAGGTCAACTTCTACCTCAGTAGCCAAATCCTGAGCAGCAACAAGGTCTATGTGGCCAGCCCGTCTCAGCAGAAAACTCACTTCAGGCAGCTGTGAGTTGATGAAGAAGCATTTAAGGTTCTCAGGTGTTGGCTGAGCAATGGTAGGAATCCGGTTCCTCAGCTTGTCAAACTTTGCAATGAAGTCCCTCATAGGTTCATGAGGTTCCTTCTTCATCTGTGTGAGTTGGGCCAACACGGCATGTGCATCTTTTGCAGGCTTGATCTTGGCTTCAAATTTAGCTTTGAGAGTGTCCCAGTCAATGACTGACTGAGCCTGTAGATGGTAGAACCAGTCTGCAGCAGCACCTTGTAGTGTTTTCACAAACACCGTGACTGCTATGTCTTCGTATTCCACGCCTATCACGCCACAGGGTATGCTGAAAGCAGCAATATGTTCATCAGGATGAACTTTCCCATCACCAAAGAATTTGGGGAAATTCTTCTTTGAACTGCATGGAAGCTCATGTAGAGGTGGAGTCAAATTTAGTGGACCAAAAGAGTTATCCCAGGGGCCTTGAACAGCCATGATTTGGTTATGTAAAAGTGGGATAACAAATCTGGGTGGAGTATGTATAGGCAAAGCTTTGCTAACAATAGAAAAAGAAGTTTTGCCTTGTGTTGGTGACTTGGTACGGGTAGGAGGAACACTCTTAGATCGTTGAACTTGAAGTTGGGGAGGGAACAAATCGAAATTTTTCCTGCTGCACCAACTTGAAAACAAGGTCAACAACACCTTGAGCTCTCTGGTTTTTGGTATAGCGTGGAGTTGCCACATTGCAGAATAAAAATGGGAAAGAACTGGTTCTGCTTCAGCTTGAAGTTTGAGGCTTCAAACTGCGTGCTCTTCCCCAGCGGAGTTGCCAAAAAACTGTTGGGTGAATATTTTATCAATCAGCTAAGTGATGAGCAAAATAGGTCGTATCAACCACAGCAAAGTACATTGGTCGGCCAGATGTGCAGGTTTACCACATCAAAAGGGGACAAATCTCTCCTCTCATCAAGGGGAGGTTCCCTATAAATATGAGGAGCTATATACTATATACATATAGCATAAAGTAACACTCAGGGGTAGGATAAAACGATCCATCTCTATTTTTTCAGAGATGATGTTTACAGACAAAGGAAAAAATCCTGATGAAAACACTGAAGGCACTTCTCTTCTTTCAGAAGTGATCTTGCAGGAGACAATAGGAGTTTTTTCAAGTAGTGACAAGTGACTAGTAACCAAGTGCACAATAACCAGCAGGATGAAGTGTAACACAAAGTCTACACCTCAACTACCCAAAGAGTGAAAAACAAAGGATAATGGGGGGCACAAAGTCATCCCAAGATCCTTCACATAGAAACAAAAAATAGACAAACAGACTAAAGGCAATTGCATACAACACAAAGTCTTTCCACAGTTGGCTTCAATACACCTTCCTGATTACTTCCACTAGTTTTGCTTATTTCATTAACTGGACAAGAACACATTCTGAAGATGGACATAAGAACAATCTCCTAAATGACACAAGCTATAACAGCACAAAGTCTGAAAGTAACTTGCTTTCTCATTCAACAAAGAAACATGATGAACACTCTGAGCTCAAAGTCTCAGTAATCGCCAATTTTTTGGCAGAGTTTCGCTTTTATAATGGAAAAGTCTCCTTTCTGCATAAGACAAGAGTTTACAATATATGGCAACCCAGGAAGGCTTGGCGCTCTGTTCCATGGAACGGCCCATGCTGCGGTCAATGCATTAAATGCATTTTCAGTTCTGTCGAAGGACCATGCTTGGAACAGTGTATCGTCCTTAACTGTGGCGCGCCAATTCATCTAATGTCTCCTCCAAAGTATAGACTGTCTGGTCCTTTCCTCCTTAGTTGCGCAGTTGTCCACTTTGCCTTTGCTAAATGGAAGAAAAACAGGCCGCGTCCTTGATTTGGTGTGTTTAGAAGTCTACTTGAACTGTTTCACCTACTGGAAATAACTCTCTTGTAGATATTTCTGATCTTTATGTATTGTTCTCTCTTCCCTGCAACAATTTGAGCTCTCGGGCTCTCTTTTCAGCTGGTCGCTTGGTTCATTTTTCAAGTTCCACGCCATATTCAAAAACTAACGGATATTCCATTACCTTAATTTTGACGTCCGCGGGGCCATCAATGGTGGCTGGCTGCTTGAACCATGTTGAACCATGAACCTTTGAACCTGTGAAAGTTCATTGGTTCATTGGTTCATCGGTTCAGGCGGTCTTTTTCAGCTCCCTGGTTCAATCGCTCCCCTGCGCTTTGCTCGAACCATTCTTTTGAACTGGCCTCTGGAAACTTTCATTTGCTGCTTCCTTCCTTTGACTGGAGCTTCCTTTGAACTGTTGAACCTGTGAACCATTGAACTTTGAACTCTTTCAGTTCAAGGTTCAATTGGTTCATTGGTTCATCCTTTGTTCCGTTGTTTCCTTTATTTTTCTAAGTCCTTTTAAAGCCTTGAAATTCCTTCGGCCTTTTGTCATTGGAACGCCCCGAAGGGAAGGTGTCCCTTCGGGCTTTGAGAAAGGTCCTTTTTGTTGGTGCCGAGAGTCCCCCGCAAGGGTACCTACCCTTCGGGGTCCTTCGGGCTTCAATTCCTTCAGAGGGTGTTCAAGCTTCAATTCCTTCAGACAAAAAGTCTGAAGGAAATCTTCCCTCGCCTTGAATGCATTTTCCGCCAGGTTTTTGCTTTTCCTTTCGGGCAAATTCCTTCGGACATTTTGTCCGAAGGATTTGCCTTAGTCATTTTTCCACGAAAAATCTTTCCGAAGAAATTCCAACTTTCTGCCTTGTTCACTTTTTCGAAGAAAATCTTACCCTTTCGGCCTTCTCTTTGCTCTTTGAACCAATGTTCCCTACCCTCCGCAAGGGTACCTACCTTTAGTTCACTGCCCTCCACAAGTGCACTTGTTCCTTCGGCTTTGGGGCAGTCCCTTGAACCAATCGTTTGAACCGACCGATTGAACCAACTTTGGTTCAATGGGTCAATGGTTCAATCTTGCGCTTGAAGCTCCCTTTTTGTCTAAGTCTGTTGATCTCTTCGAACCGATTAAACCCGTTGAATCCATTGAACCTGTTGAACCATTTTGGTTCAAGGTTCAACGGTCAATGGTTCAACGGTTCATTCCTTTGTTCTTCGAAGCCTTCAAATTCCTCTAAGTCTTTTCACGTCATTGAACCTTTGAACCCATTGAACCGTTGAACCATTTTGAAAGCAGGGTTCAATGGTTCAATGGTTCAATCCTTTCTTTGAAGCTTGCTGATGAACATTTTTGGTTGAACCAAGGCGTTGAACCAATCCTGAAAATGCCTAAGTGTTGGAAACTTGCTCGTTTTGAGAGAACTTGCCTGTTTGAAGCCATTGAACCTATTGAACCTGCTAATCCCTTAACTGAAAAAGCTTGAATAATGAAGAATTTGAATGCTCAGAACAATTTTTTGAGAAGGGAAGGGACACTTTTGGCCTGCAGAACCAAAATAGTTCATATGTTGTCCCAAAAATGAGTGACATTTTTGGGGACAACAGGTTGGTGCCTACAAAATTGTTTTTGGGGTTGGTGCTCGAGTAGGTTGGTGCCTACGAATATTTATATGAAGAGAATTTCTCCGTGGTTTTCTCCTGAAAGGGTTTCCATGCGAATCTGTGTCTATTTGCATTGTGTGGTTTTGCATTGTATTCTTTGATTGCTTTGAATATATTAACTGCGGAGTAATTTGAGGTTTTGGATTTAAGATTAATAGTCGAAAGTGAAAAAATATCTTATACTGATTCACCCCTCCTCTCAGTATAAGCGTGTGCTTAACATAACTAATAAGACAAAAGAGCATGGTTGAGGAATGAATCCCAATGTAGATCTCAACCACCCTCTATTACGAACATTCAATTCCGTTAGTCACTTGAGAATGGGGACTTGTAGCAAATGGCAGGACATGATGTCCAACAAATCCCAAGGAATCCCTCCAGCTGCCCTCATGTCCAGATTGCAATCAGAATTCAATAAGCACGGGCTTTGACCAGTATGGCCCAGATCACCTCATTTCTTTGAGCCGCCTAGATAGACCTAGAGAAATCATCATCGTGCCACGGGAACGCAATTGGGAACTATGCACTACAAGCTTTGACTTGTATTTAGTCTTCTCATCTGTATTTCTCCATTGTAATTAATGACCCATGGGCTTCCCTTATCTATAAAAGCCGGTTCTTTCCTTTTATAAGGGTGGATATTTTTTAGGCACATAAATGCTGCTAAAATTTGTCCTCTATGATCCCTTTGTTGCTTGAACCCAGTGACTAATGAAAAGACTGAGTTTACCTCTCTCCATGATTCTTGCATTCTGTGTGTATTTTAATGGTTGTTGATCTTTGTTTGTGGACATATTTTTGCTCGCATTGTTGTCAATCCATTCGCACCCGTGTAGACCTTGGCTCTCTCCTGGAGATTGTATTCTATGCACACCCGAGTCTATGGGCGCTCTATTTGTGGATTGTTGTCGTCCCAAAAGTGCTGCATTGTGTTCTCATGCTCTATGCAAAATATTTATGCAAGTAGCGTCCATTTTGGGGATTGTGTAATAGTTTCTCGTTTTCTGCAGTTGCTTTGTGTTCTTTAATGCCGCAACGGTGCTCGCTCTAATCTTGGTGCATTACTACTTTCCTTTCAGCAAATCCCTCACCCTCTCTCTCCCTTTTTCCTTTGTCGAGATTAGGTTTAGCATTAGCAGTATATTTATTTTTTGTTCTTTGTAGGTCTATGTGCTGGTCCTAGACCAGATGCACTTAGATTAGAAGGAAGCCGGCCTTCTTCGAAGGTTCATCCCAAGGAGCACAAGAGTCCCACACCTTGGGGGATGATCCTATTATTGCACCAAAGCCTTGAACTATTCGCGTGCATGAGAGGTCTCAAACATACCCGCGCAACGCGCCCAGTACTCCCGTGCCTCACGCCAAGCTCCAAGCACTTCTATGCCATGAATTACCCAAGGGTGCAAGCTTTGGGCGATAATAGTTTCTGGCATGCCCAGTGGGACCACTTTATATATTTCAGCTAAGAGCTTGGTGTTGCCCTTAGCCAGTTTGCAGTGTTAAAGACACCCTTCAAGCACCTAATGACTCCAAGTATTCCTGGTTCTCAAGAGATCAGTTCTTCGTCTTATGCCAAGACAGATGAGATCTTCAAGAGGTACTGACTTCCAGTTTATTGAATTGCCTTCCGTGCCAAGAAAAAGAAGGGTTAAAGCATCCTTATCTCCTGTTAACAGAATTAGCAATTCAAGACAATCATCTCCAAGCGCTCGGTCTACTCTGCCTTTTGGTAGATCTCCCCAGCCAAGAGCAAGGCTATTTCCCATTCCCTTCATGGTTGTCCCAAGAGCTTTTGTGACCTTTAATGGGGGCAATCCTTTGGCTCTAACTCAGTACGATGATATCCTAGTTGCAACTCTTAAGGGTTTATCATACTTCACTGGTGAGAATGCAATTGCCCCCATAGAGCACATCCAAGATATTGCTAACATATGTTTGGTGCACCATATCACTAAAGACAATGTAGTAGTTAGGCTCTGTGCCATTTCTTTGAAAGGAAAGGCTCTCCAATGGTATAGGAGTCTTAGGCCTAATTCCATTTGCAACTGGGATAAGCTGGGAGAGCAGTTATACAATCAGTTTGAAGACAAAAGTGATCACTTATCCTTGATAGAGCAGCTCACCACCATCAAGAGAGCTCCGCATGAGCTAATGGTTGACTTTAATTTCAGATTCTAGAAAGTCTGGGACAAAATACCACCTTTATTGAAACCATTTCCAAATATTGCATTCTTATATTACTTAAGGGCTCTAAATAGTGATATAGTTGTAATGGTCCAATCCATGGGTGACATTTTACTCCCTGATGCTTATGACATTGCTATAAGGGATGCAAAATGTTTAATTAAAGATGAAAAGATTGCTCCTAGACCTTCAATGCCTCTCTTTCCAGAATTACCACATAGCCAACATACTCTAGTGCCCCTCCCTATATCAGTCAGCCCACCAACCCCACCTGTTGCCCCTAGTGAGTTACATGAAGTCAAGGCATTGCTGTAGAGTTTTGGAAATGAGCTAGTGACTCTGAAGAAGTAGCAAGATCAACATTCTAGGTCTTATCAATCTTTCAATCAGCCTTATCAGCATGTTAGGCAAGCCTATCAAGGCAACGCGCAACCCTAAGGCTAGCTCATTTATGTTAGACTGTCTAATACGCAATTTGCCAATGCCACCAATGCTTCTAAAGCTCTCATGCCCATGCAAAATAACTTGGTGCAAGACTATGAGTGGTGCTTTCCTTGCAATCAACCACATAATCAAACTACCTGTGCAAATGGAGTACTAAACCAAGCCTTGATGGTACAAAGCATATCATATCCCCATGAGTTGGCAAAGGAGCCAACCTCACAAGGAGAGGGGTACATGTATAGGCACAAATACAAGGTGAAGCCACTTCGGTGAATTGGCATGAGCATGACTTCTGCGTCATAAATCAGAACCAAGTACTGACAGTCAGTAATCCGATGGAATATTACACAAGATTCAAAAGGAAGGCGACAAAATTGAAACCATCTCCTTCAACTGGTTGGCCTTTTACTTCTCAAGCTCCAAGTGAAGCTACCAGAGGAAAGATAAGCACCAGGACAACCCAAGCACAAGCATGTCTAGTTGCTCAAAAGGGGCATAAGCCTCAAACCGGCCAAATCCCAAAGGAAGATGTTGCCGCCTCAAAGTCTCGACCAAAAGGGGTGCAGATCCCTTTTAACATAGTAGATCAGATGATTAAAACGAATCTCAATGTAACTATGTGAGAGGTTCTTTCCATCACTTCTCAAAGGGATTTGTTGCAAGAAGCATTGAAGGCCTTCCACCCACACGAGCCAACAAAGGGCGCTTTATTTGTTTCCACAAGTTTGTGCCAACTGAAAGGAGAGTCTAGCAAAAGCTGCAAGCCACCACCATTTTATATCTCCTTGATCATCGGCCAACACCTTGTCCATAACTGTATGATGGATTTGGGTACAAGTAGCTCAATAATGCTTAAGAAGATTGTTGACATGTTAGGCATAGAATATGCATCGATCACAAAAGGTGTTGTCTAGTTAGATGGCACAACTGTTAAAATAGTCAGGATCATTAAGGACTTGAGCCTTAATCTACATGCAGGTCCTATTGTTATAGACCTCTCTCCTTATTTTGCCATTTGTCTCTCAAGGGACTTCACTGCAAAAATGGGTGGGTACTTGTCATCTGACTGGTCACACATGTTGATGATGACCAGATATGGTAACAAGGTAACCATCAAAGCTAAGCCCATTTGTAGGGATCATATAAAGCCATACTCACCTAATCCCATCAACATGAATTGTACAATATATAACCCATAGGATAGTGTAGTCCTGCACAAAACTACCATGCCTTTATAGAAGGTTCTCGATGTAGCATTGGATGAGTGGGCTAATGACATTCTGGGTTTGATTCATATGATTGTATAGAAGAAATGGGGCTGGGCACTTACTGCGTCCATGAGGAGAACCATGTTTTTCCAAACCTCATGGACCTTGAAGGAAATTTGGTAATTATATTTTGATGGCTCTAGGAGCAGGAATGGCGTTGGAGCATGTGTTTTACTGATCTCCCCTCAAAAGGAAAAGTACTTTCATGCATAGAAGTTGCAATGCAGGTGCACCAACAATGTGGCCGAATACGAGGCATTGACCCAAGGCTTCCAATTGGCACAAAAGAAGGGGATTAAGGCGCTAAAAGTGTTTGGGGACAACGAGCTGATTGTGAACCAAGTTAGCTCCCAAAATGTCTCCAAGAATACCTTGTTAAAAGCATACAAACATGGGGTCTGGGATCTAATTGAGGACTTTAGTGCTTTCAATATCCAAGCCACCCCGAGGGCACATAATATTGATGCTAACATACTTGCAACAGTGGGCTCCAAGTACAATTTGCCTCAGGAGGTTATGAAAGGATCAAGACAACTTGTCAAGCTCGTAGTAAGAACAACAATCCCAGACAATGCATGCAATTGGCAAGTGTTCGACAGTGATGAGCAAATCGTCAATTTCATGCAAGATGAGGCAAAATTCTCCATGAGAAACTAGTCACAGTTACAAGCCCAATATGAAGATCAAATCATTCAGATGAAAAGCAACAAGCTGCCCAAGGGACTGGTCACCTTGGAGAACATCTTCAGTTCCGACAATTAGCTCAAGGGCAAGAAGAGGAACATAATGGTCAAAGAGGATAATTGTGAGCAGGAGGTCATCTCAAATGGCAAGCTCTTAAAGATTGGAAAGGTATGTACTCAGCTTGAAAAGGAAGAGTTTACCCACCTTTGTAGAAACTATGATGACATATTCGCATGGAGTTACTAGGACCTCAAAGGTTTCTACTTGGCCTTGGCCCAACACACAATTGATTTAGACCTCGACGCCAAACCAATAAGGCAAAAACAAAGGCCTATAAACCCCAAGCTCGAGACCTTGATGAAGAAGGAGCTAGTCAAACCCGTAGAGGCCAATATCATATTTCCAATCAAGAACTCCTCTCGGGTAGCTAACTTGGTTCCATTTAGAAAGAAAAGCAGGAAAATTAGGCTATATGTGGATTTTAGGGACTTAAATAGAGCATCCCTCAAAGATCACTATCCTCTTCCACCCATGGAGTAGATCCTTCAAACAGTAGCAGGCGTCGAGAGGTTTTCACTTCTTGACGGCTATTCGGGCTACAATCAGATACTTATACAAGAGCCGGATCAGTTCAAGACCTCATTTACTACCAAGTGGGGCACCTATGCATATCTGAAGATGCTTTTTGGGTTGACAAACACTGGCACGACCTTCCAAAGAGCTATGGATATGGTCTTTAAGGGTCTCATCAACCATATGATCTTGGTTTACCTTGATGATATCACTGTCTTCTCTAAGCGCGCGACT
The DNA here is from genome assembly GCA_037957365.1 of Torreya grandis. Classification (NCBI taxonomy): domain Eukaryota; kingdom Viridiplantae; phylum Streptophyta; class Pinopsida; order Cupressales; family Taxaceae; genus Torreya; species Torreya grandis. The sequence continues at coordinate 996,826 of JARHVA010004421.1, forward strand.
GATCATTTGAGCCATTTGAAGCATGTCTTTGATAGGTGCAAGGAGTTTGGGGTATCCTTGAACCGAAGCAAGTGCGTATTTGCTGTCCATGAGGGCCAATTATTGGGGCACATTGTTTCCAAAGAAGGGCTCGCCATTGATCCGGAACGGGTGGAAGCTATCTTGTCGCTTTCCCTTCCGCGCCACGAGAAGAATCTACAGAGCTTCTTAGGGAGGATAAATTTCATAAGGAGGTTGATACTGGACTTCACCACCCTATTCAAGCCACTTACCTCTGTGCACAAGAACGCCAATTTCAGTTGGTCAAGAGAAGGCAGGGATAGCTTTGAAGCAATTAAGAGAGCCATCTCATAAGCTCCTACACTTGTAAATACGTGCGATGATAGGGACTTCATCCTCTATACTTTTGGAGGTGATGAAGGCGTCTCAGCTGTCCTAGTACAATAAAAGGATTATCAAATGGAACAATCCATTGCCTTTTTCAGCCAAGCGCTCAAGGATTATGAGTTGAGGTATACTTTTGTGGAAAAGCAAGTCCTTGCGGTCATAAGATCCCTTAAGAAGTTTAGACACATGCTCTCTAACAACAACATTTAATTAATGGTCTCACACCCAGGTGTGAAGGAGTTCTTGTTGAGCAGGGACATGAGCAAGAAAAGAGTTGGTTGGATCACTAAAGTGATGGAGTATGACATTTACATCAAAATCACCAAACTTGTAAGGGGTAAAGGTCTATGCGAGCAAATGGCAACAGACCTAGGCATTGACAACAGGGCAGTCGTGCTTCATGAAGACCAACCAACTCACTTTGCCTATCCTAATCATGATTCCCCTAGTTGGACCCAAAGCATGAAGGCTTTCCTCCAAACAAATGCATATCCACAGGGTTTTGACAAGGCACATCGAAGGCACTTCAGGTTGCAAGCCATCCCCTATGTGCTTGTTAATGATGTGTTATTCAGAAAGGACATCAATGGAGTGCTCTTGAGATGTATAGAGCAAGATCAGATTGACAGGGTCCTTCAAGAGTTCCATGATGGACTGTCAAGAGGTTACTACTCGCCAAAGACTACTGTTGTCAAGATTATGAGAGCTGGCTATTATTGGCCAAACTTGTTTCGAGATGCCCATAAGTGGGTAAGGAACTACAAGAAGTGCACCTTCTTTGCAGGCAAGTAGAGGCTAGCCGTCCTTCCCTTGCACCCGATAAAACTGATCAACCCTTCGTCCAATAGGGCCTGGACTTCATTGGCATGATCAACCCTCCCTCAAGTGCCGAACACAAATGGATCCTTACAGCCACAGACTATTTCACAAGTTGTACAGAGGCAGTGGTGCTCAAGGAGGCAAATGAAACATCTATACTAGACTTCTATGAAGGTAAAGTTACTAGATTTGGTGTACCAGCCACCATTATCTCAGTTAACGCTATGGCCTTCATTGGGACCAGAATTAGTGAATGGGCTGTCAAGTATGGCATCTACTTGAGCACCTCCTCGAACTATTACCCTCAAGGTAATGGTTTGGCCGAGTCTACCAACAAGAACCGAATCCATATCATCAAGCGAACCTTGGAGGAAAATCAAAGGACTTGGCACACCAAGCTCAAAACAGTCTTATGGTCAGATAGGATAACGCCAAAAGAGTGATAGGCAACTCCCCTTTCATGCTAGTTTATGGGAGAGAAGCAAGGCTGCCTATGCCCCTTGAGTTGCCATCATTGGAGCTCACCCATCAACTAGAGCTGATTGAAAATGATCTTATGACAGTTAGGCTAGCAGAGCTAATGGAATTGGAGGACACTAGAAATCAAGTGATGCACACTTTAGAGTTTCAACAAGTATAGGTGAAAAAGACTTCTGATAAAGGAGTCGTTGATAGAAGTTTCAAAGAAGGGGGTCTAGTGCTCAAACGAGATGAAGACATGGCAAAAGTTGGAAGGCACACCAAATTTGATGCCATATGGAGTGGTCCTTATGTCATAACTAGTTGCAAACAGGCCAATTCCTTTCAGCTCTCAAGGCTAAATAAAGAGGAGCTGCATATCCTAGTCAATGGGATCCATCTCAAGCACCACTCCAGAAAGTTCCTCGAAGCTTTATATATAGTATATTCACTGCTTTTATTTCCTCGAAGTGCTTCTGCACATTACCTAGTTGTTTTTCATTCCCTAAGTGCTTTCGCACATTATTGTTGTTCCTTGCTTTCTTGTTTTGTTTTGGGAAGGTCTCGGTTCCTCAAATTATTCAATGATGGGCTAGGCATTTATCAAACTCAAGTGCGTATGGAATTTACACTTACAGAGCAAGCAGGACTCCCAGGCTTCAATGACTATGTCTAATGGATCGCTTCACAGACTATTGGTCCCTGCTTCGCAGGCAAGCAGCCTGCAGAAGTCGCCAGAATGTTGACCTTTCAAGTTACCATGACCTTGAACTCCTCTAACATGATGGGCGAGCACGCAAGGTGTGTGCGTAAGGAGAAAGACCACCCCCGGACCTAGCTTAGTGCTTCATGGAGCATGGTTACTCATGGTTCACAGGGAGTTCACGAGGAGGCTAGATTAAAAGGAATCAAGATTCCATGCTTTGCTAAGGTTCTGGGCTTTGCAAGGATTCGTGCCCAAGGGCAAATGCTCAAAGACAAGGCACGAGGGAGTGCACACATCCAAAATGGAGTTGGGATTGCTACTCAAGTACTCAGTAAACGCGACCCAGTGCCTGTTTGCGTCCAGTGCCTAATGGTGAAAGCCACTTGGATGGATGATTAAGCAGTAACTTTCAGGGGTCAGACTCTGCCCAAAAGGACATCCTATTTGATTTGCAGAATTAGAAGCAATCAACTCCAACTGACATAATGATCGAACCAACGGCTAATAAGACAAAAAAGCATGGCCAAGGAACGAATCCCAATGTAGATCTCAGCCACCCTCTGATAGAGCATTCAATTCCGTTAGTCGCATGAGCATGGGGACTTACAGCAAACGACAGGACATGACATCCAACAGATCCCAAGGAATCCCTCCAACTGCCCTCATGTCCAGATTGCAATCATAATTCATTAAGCATCGGCTCTGTTCAATACGGTTTGGATCACCTCAGTACTTCGAGCCACCCAGATAGACCTAGAGAAATCATCATCGTGCCTCGGGAACCATGTGCCGCAAGCTCTGACTTCTATTTAATCTTCTCATTTGTATTTCTCCAATGTAATTAATGACCCATGGGCTTCTAGTATCTATAAAATCCGGACCTTTTATTGTATAAGGGTGGACATTTTTCAGGCACAAAAATGCTGCTAAGATTTGTCCTCCATGAGCCCTTTGTTGCCTGAACCCAGTGACTAATGAAAAGACTGAGTTTACCTCTCCATGATTCTTGCATTCTGTGTGTATTTTAATGGTTGTTGATCTTTCTTTGTAGACGTATATTCCTTCGCATTGTTGTCCATCCATTCGCACCCGTGTAGAACTTGGTTCTCTCTTGCAAGTTATATTCTGTGCACACCTGGGTCTATGCACAGTCTATTTGTGGACCGTTTGTTGTCCCCATAGTGTTGCATTGTGTTCTCGCACCTCCATGCGAAATACTTATTCAAGTAGTGTCCATTTTGGGGACTATATAATAATTTATCATTTTTTGCAATTGCATCATGGTCTTTAAGACCGTAGGGGTGCTTGCTCTATTCTTGGTGCATCACCACTTTTCCTTTCAGCAAATCCCTCACCCTCTCTCTCCCTTTTTCCTTTGTCGATATTAGATTTAGCATTAACAATAGATTTTCTTTTTGCTCTTTGTAGGTCTGCGTGCTGGTCCTAAACTAGATGCACTTAGATTAGAAGGAAGCCGACCTTCTTTGGAGGTTTGTCCCAAGGAGCACAAGAGTCCCACACCGTGGGGGATGATCCCATTGTTACACCGAAGGCTCAAACTATTTGCACGTGCGGGAGGTCTCAAACACGCCCATGCAACATGCTCAGTACTCTCATGCCTCACGCCAAGCACTGGCGTCGAGCTCCAAGCACTTCTGCACCACAAATTACTCAAGGGTGCAAGCTTCGGGCAATAACAATTACCATAGATCTTATGTGGAAACTATAAATTAATAAAGGCAACCAATGCAAAGTGTTTAAATACCGTGCCGATATGATTGGAAACTATCAAAACAAACATCAAAATGGCCATTCTCTCTCCCAAATTCAACAAAGTTTTAAACTATGCAATAGAAAGGAAGTCAACAACATAAAATATTGACTCAAATATTTACCTTGGAGAAAATTCATCTCGAGAAAATATTTGACATTTAAAATTAATTTATATTAGAAATAGCTCAAGGATCATTACAACTCCAAAACGTGTTATTTTTCTCAATTATGGATAGTAGAGTCTTATACCATTCACTCCCATGGCTCTTGGTTGTTAACCCTTCTATCTAGGCATGGATTGCTGCTCTACTTGTGGCATAGTATTGTAATGTCCCCTTCTAGCTAGACATTTATACTTCAGCGCAATTAGCCTATCAGTGGTCCTCGTAGGCTAGTGAGGCATGGTTAGAGGATCTTTTGGCGGCAATTACCCCGTTGGTCTCCATTCCTGGATTCTGTGGAGTTGGAGAAATAATTAAATTAATTATTTGTAAGGTTATTAAATAAATAAATATTAAGGTGACCTTATATTTAATTAATTTAATAAAGTGATTTAAATAAAATAAAATAATATTCTAGAAGCTTCTTGAAGGATTGAAAAAATAAATAAATAGAAGGCTTGGCTAAGCTTCTAATCAATTAGTGTTGACATTTGCTTTAATATGTTCATTTGTGGAGACAAGGGTTTCTGCAGATTTCTGATTGTGATCTTTGGGAACGATACCTTCCATTGATTGGCATAAATGATATGGTGAAAGATTCCTCTGAAGGGTTGCAGCTAAGAGAGATATTTCAGTCTTTCTATTGTGCTTCTGAGGCAAAATTTTAGTGGCCTTTGGCCAAAATTTTGGAGTTTTGATTTGGGAGAACGGTTTGCATACATTTATAGTTTGATGATTACATTGATATCACTCATTGAGGAGCGTTTGGAGATAGCATCAGTCTGATATAGTTTTCAGACTTAATCCCCAGCCATATTGAGGAGCGCAATTTTATTCATGGTCTCTTGAGGCATCAATTTCATCACCTAGCTTGGGCGCTCCATTCTTGAGGTCAATGCCATCATGTTCCATACTTGAGGAGGGTCTGGAAGGCTGTGTATAACTTTATATCTGCATTTTATTCCAGAACAGGGGCGACTGTATAAGGGCATCGATTGGCATTGTGGAGGGCATAGTTGAATCTCTTTTTGGTTGTTATCTCATCCTCTACCATAGGCGCTCCAATCATACCAGGTTTTCATGCATTTTACATCCATTTCTGATTATACAAATTAATTGTAATAGGCTGCCATTGATATTCAGATTTTCAGACTTGCATGTCAATATAAGCCAAGAATCTTGGCAATTGTTATCTGCATTGTAATCAGTTTATATTTCAGTCAATTAAAGGAGTTATAAGGTAATTTCTTGGTCATTGCTTCAGTTATTACCTTACATGCCAAATGTTTGTAAAAATGTCATATGGCTGTAGTTGCATGTTTCTTCATACTTAGTTCATGTATATGCATCAGAAAACACAAAAAAAATTGCACATTCATCCTAGGAGGTTGTTTAGAAGTCATTTGCAAGCAATTACATTGTCACCAACTGAATTTAGAAGCAAGTAAAGCAATCTGAGTTTTTTTTACATCAACAAGATATCCCTTGTGTACAAAGTGTTTGACGAAATTCTCAGGGTCAGAAATCAGAAATTTTCAATCAGAATTAGCAAGGGATACTACAAGTGCCCCCCTCCTTGGGAATTTGAACATAACCAACCTCTTTTGTTACTACCCTATAAGGCAATTCCTGATCAACAGGGAGCAAGAAAATAAATCCACTTCACCATCCAATGAAAGCACACCCGGTTTCAGTCGGCCGTAGGGCTCCAAATAGAGTATTTCTTGTATGATGGGTAAGCTGCCGCTTCAAGCAGAGCGGCGGTTGTGCAACCACCCCAACCGCTGGTATTTGTAGGGCAGCAATTTTGCAACAGCCACGACAGTTTCGTAACTAGGAATCTAGAAAAGAGCGGTTTCAAAATTGCTAGTCTGCATTAACTATTGGTTTTGCCTAAATTGGTTGTGCGAGTAAAGTAATGGCAAAGGAAGGATGTCTCCTCAGTTTCCAATTGGTTGGGAGACCTTTGGTGCATGGAGGGATACTCTTGAGGGATGATAAGTAAAAGCGCGAATCTAGATGAGGGTATGTGTGTGTGAGTAAGAGAGTAAGTACTTAGTTGCTTGTAGAATGAAGAAAGGTTGCAGAGAGGAGTTGAGTGACCAGACAACAAAATGACTATTGTAGTTGTTCCAAATCACTTTGTATAGCTATCTTTGTTCCAACTGGTTTATCCCCACCTTGGTGTTTTCTATAGGTCAAAACTCGTGTCCGTTGTGTGTGTTTCTTACATTCCTAGTTATGGCTCTTTATGTTTTGTTTCATGTTCTTGACAACACACTACACTAATTCTAAACTGTCATTTGAGAGTTCAATTGAAGTAGCACAACAAGTTGTGATTCTGTCAATTCCATTAAGTAATTGAACGTAGGAGTTTACAAATCAACTCCGTACTAAGTGTGAATCTTCGAGGAGAAAGATCCAATAGTTTGGGAGTGAGCTATTTGGGTTTGGAAGTAATTGTCTGGAGATCGTTGTGTTTGCTAAGTCCATTTTTGAGCCATCTGGGGTGTGGAGCATTTTATATCTTCCAAATGTGAATTAAATTAGCTGTCAGTTCATGTTGAGATTGAATATGTTGTGTGGATTAATGGATCAACGGTTGGGAGGTGACCTTGATCCACCAATAAAATATTTTGACATCAAGTTTTGGTCCCAATACGGGTCAGTTCATGTTGAGGTGGAATTTGTTGCATGGAGTAATGGATCAGCAGTTGGGAGATGACCTTGATCCACCTATAAAAGCTTTTGATTCCACTTTTTAATCCATTCTTTATTATTCAACTTCATCCATTCAAAAGAGGGGTTAGGAGATTTGTTGAGGTGACCTTTATCCACCGATACTAGCTTTTGATTTCAAGTTTTTATCCCAATATGGGACAGTTCATGCTGAGGTGGAACTTGCTACATGGAGCAGTGGATCAGCAGTTGGGAGATGACCTTGATCCACTCCACTTTTTTATTTCAAGATTGGCTAGTTCACAGTCACAAGTCTCTATTATTCAACCTCATCCACTCAAAAGAAGGGTTAAGAGATTTGTATAGAGCCTATAGGGTTGGAGAGTGAAGGCAAAGGATTGGATTGTTTATTTGAGTTTGAATCTATATTCCCCCAACTATAGTAACGAGTGGCAATTGAGTGATGGTTGGGAAGTTAAACAGACCCAACCACATTACTATCCATATATTGATTGAGAGCTCATATTTCAACAAAGAGATGGGTACATTTAAGCCCAAGCTGGAAAAGAACAACACAAATTGGAAGGACAAACCTATTTGCCACTAGAAGTGAGCCTCCACTCATAGCCATGAAGAAGGGAATTGTTATCGGTAGTGAGCCATTGACAAAGAACGGTACATGGAAGTATATGGTTGTTGACAATAAATCCATTTGGAGAAGGAAAAGGAGTTGGTTAAAACTCCTCTTGAGAAGATGTAGTGGTTTTTGCCAATGGGAGTAGTATTGAAGTATTGGGGGCTCAATCATAAAAATCATGTTCTCAAGGAGCAGTTGACAAAAGGCACAAGTTACTTGTGATTTCAATGCTGATGTTTGATGAAAACATGTCATTTTGGAATGGAGGTTTCTGCATGATTGCATTTGAATAATCACTTCTTGATAATTGCGTTAATTTTGATAAGAACACATCATTCCACAAGGAGATATTGGTGAAGCTCTAAAAACATTTCGATCCAAAGGAACAAATTGATCTTAGAGATTGACATCAAAAGGTTTGAGATATCTTACAAGGCAAGCAAAATCAATCACGCATATGGTATTCTCAACTTTGGGAAGAGATTGAGAAGGGATAGATTGCCCTAGAGAAGAAGATACCATATATTGATTAATAGTGTGTTCATACCTTGGCAGAGGAGGCCCAAGCAATGTTAGTTCATCATGGCAAGCGAGGGTTGAAGACCATGCATATGAAGAGAGAATAAGTGCCAGGTGTCCAGGATTTTATTTGTAGCATGGTGGTTGGTGGGACAAGGGGTGCATATCTGTTAAGCACAAGCTTATACTGAGAGGGGGGGTGAATCAGTATAAGATATATTTTTTTTTCGCTTTCAATTATTAATCTTAAATCCAAAACCTCAAATTACTCTGCAATTAATATATTCAAAGCAATCAAAGAATACAAAGCAAAACCACACAATTCAAATAGACACAGATTTGCATGGAAACCATTTCGGGAGAAAACCATGGAGAAATTCTCTTAATATAAATATTCGTAGGCACCAACCTACTAGAGAACCTACCCCAAAAACAATTTTGTAGGCACCAACCTATAGGAGCACCAACCCCTTTCACCGAGCACCAACTCAGCAAGAGACACCAATCTCTTCAAAACGAAGGCACCAACCTTCTCATAAAAAATCACTCTTCTATCTCAAATTTGTTGTCAAAACAACAGATGATAGAACACTTGCTTTATTTCCTTTCGATTCGATCTACACTTGAGTGTTTTCACTGCTATACTCTTCCTTATACGTGCTGGTTTTTTTCTTTTTAATATTCTCACAAAAATTTGCCTTTAAAAATTCTGCTCTTCTTTTATATCTTCCACTTTCAAATCTACTCTTTTGCCATTTGTTATGCACTTATTTATAACCCACGGAAAGCCACAAATTAAGGTCATGCCTCTTCAAATGAAAAGGTCCATTCGAACGGTCACAACTCCTCCCAATAGGTCGGCCAATGTCGACAATTCCGTTCACTTCCGTCGACATTTTTGTTCACTCCCGGCAACAATTCCGTTCACTTCCGACGACAATTTCGTTCACTTCCGTCGACAATTTTGTTTACTTCTGGCAACAATTCCGTTCACTTCCAGCAACACTTTTGTTCACTTCCGGCAATAATTCCGTTCACTTTCGGCAACAATTCCGTTTGACATTTCCATTCATATCCGTTACAATTCCTTTGACATCAATGACAATTATTCCAACAATCTCCCCCTTTGTCATTGATGGCAACCTTCCAAAAAGATCTTCTTTTTTGCAACTCCCCATCTTCTTTTCTGCAACTCCCCCTTGCTGTAACTCCCCGTTCTGCCATTCTCCCCATCTAACATCATTGGCAAAGGGTCATTCAAGGAGCTGACAAAAAGAAATTTAGCTCCCCCTTAACCAATGCTTCTCTTGATTTTTAATGAGTAGAAGCAAAGGATATTACTCCCAACTTTTGTCATAGGTACTCAAATTTTTCCTTTGGAAGTGGCTTAGTGAAGATATCTGCCATCTATTTGGATGTGGAAACATATTCCAATTTTACTTGTCGTTTTGTCACCTGTTCTCTCAAGAAATGATATTGTATAGGGATATGCTTAGTTCTGAAATGCATAACTGGATTCTTCGAAATACTTATCGCACTAGTATTATCGTAGAATATGGAGATTGGATGATTATACTCTACTTTGATATCTTTCAAGGTTTGTTTCATCCATAAAACTTGTGTACAACATAGCACTGCTGTTATGTACTCTGCTTCTGCTGTGGATAGAGATACATAATTTTGCTTCTTACTCAACCATGATACTAGGCTATCTCCAAGAAAGAATGCTCCTCCACTTGTACTTTTTCTATCATCTACACAACTGCCCAATCTAAATCCGTGTATGCTACCAAATTGAAGTCTTTACCTCTTGGGTACCACAACCCATAATCCAAGGTTCTCTTTAAATATTTGAATATACGTTTCACGGCTTGCACATGTGTTTCTTTTGAAGCTGCTTGAAATCATGCAACCATACCTATTGCTTGCATGATATCTGGCCTACATGTTGTCACATATAGTAAACTCCCAATCATTGATCTGTAAAGAGTTTGATCAGTATTCGGAGATTCATCATCTTTGCTCAACTTCGTCCCTGTAGCCATAGGTGTGCTAACAGGGGCACACTCCTCCATATGGAATTTCTTCAACATCTCCTTCACATACTTGCTTTGGGATATGAATATTCTTTTGTTGGATTGAGAGATTTGTAAACCAAGGAAAAATGACAACTCACCTAACATGGACATCTCAAATTCCTTTTGCATATCTTCGACAAATCTCTTAGACATTTCCTCATTGTCTCCTCCAAAGATTATATCATCTACATACACCACAACAATTAACTTGTGATCTCCTTCAGTTTTGATGTAAAGATTACTATCAACATATCCTCTCTTGAATCCTTGGTCTTATAGGTATTTATCAAGCCTAGCATACCATGCTCTAGGAGCTTGTTTCAATCCGTACAAAGCCTTCTTCAACTTACACACATAATCCTTGTTTTCTGATAAGACGAATCCTTTTGGCTGTTCTATGTAAACTTCATCTTCTAGATTGCCATTTATAAATGCTGATTTAACATCCATTTGATAGACTTTGAAATTTTTGAATACTGAAAATGCAAGAAATATTCAAATTGCTTCTAATCTAGCAATAGGAGCAAAAGTCTCTTCAAAATCTACACCTTTTACTTGACCATACCCCTTACATACCAACCTTGCTTTGTTTCGAGTGACTTGGCCTTTTTCATTCAATTTGTTTCGAAAAACCCACTTAGTGCCAATCATATTCTGATCCATTGGCTTGGGCACAAGTTCCCAAGTCTCATTTTTCTCAATTTGATCTAACTCTTCTTCCATTGCTTTTACCCAATGTTTATCATGACTAGCTTCAAAAAAATTCTTAGGCTCCACCTTGGATAACAAAGAGAAATTTACATGCTCGGGTATACTTACAATTCTTCTTCTGGTTTGCACCCCAGCATTAATGTTGCCAATGATTTGACTTTCAACATGATTCTTCTAAACAAAGCGAGATGGTGCTTTGGTGTCCTGCCTTTTAGATTCACTCAATTTTTCTATATTTTCTTCCTCCCCTTCTACAAGATTGGGTATTTTTAGAGGCTCTTCTGAAGGTTCTTTTGCCTTTTGATTTATGATTTCATCTATTCTAACACTAACACTTTCTACGATAGTTTGTAGCCTTTTGTTATAACATCTATAGGCTTTGCTTTTGATGGAGTAGCCAAGAAAAAATCCTTCATCAGCTCTTGAATCAAATTTGCCCAAGTTTTCTTCATTCCCGTTGATAAAACATTTACTTCCAAACACTTTGAAATGTTTGATCGAAGCTAGTCTTCCTTTCCACAATTCGTAAGGAGTTTTGTCATTATTAACTCTGATTTGCCCTCTATTCAAGATATATACTGCTGTATTAACTGCTTCTCTCCAGAATCTATCTGATAGCTTAGATTCATTCAACATAGTTCTAGCCATCTTTTGAACGTTTCGATTTTTCCTTTCCACCACTCCATTTTGTTGTGGAGTCCTTGTAGTTGAGTATTGTCTCTTAATTCCATGATTTTCGCAAAACTCAATGAATTCATTTGAAATAAACTCACCTCCTCGATTTGACCTTAGGCATTTTATTTTCAACTCTTTTTCATTTTCTACTAATGCCTTGAAAGCTTTAAACTTTTCAAATGCTTCTGATTTTTCTTTTAGAAAGGCTACCCACGTCATTCTAGTATAATCATCAATGAGCAACATAAAGTAGCTCTCACCTTGCATGCTTTCAGTTCTGGTAGGACCACAAAGATCCGTATGAATCAGCTCTAGTGGTTTGGTGGTCGAATATTCCTTCGTTCTAAACCTTGCACTGGTTTGCTTCCCGTGTTGGCATTGCTTGCATAGAGTGCTTGAAGGTTTCGTTATCTTGGGCATATCTCGCACAGCCTGTTTGTTGTTGATTTTCACAAGATTATCAAAATTTATGTGCCCTAACCTTCTATGCCATAGCCAACTCTCTTTAACTTGACTCAGACAACATTTCTCTCCTCTCATTTCTCCAAGCATGTATAGGTTGTTTGTGGTTCTATGAGCATTTGCAATTAGTTCTCCCGTGTCTCTTTTTCTGATCTCGCAACCTTTAGAAAAGAACTTGAATGTGTGTCCTTGATTACACATTTGGCTAGCACTTAGAAGATTATGCTTTAACCCTTCCACATATAACACATTTTCTGTTTTGGTTTTTTCATTATCGAGACTAAGTGTACCTTTTTCTGTTATTCTCGTTGTAGTGTTGTCTCCGAACTTCATTGTGCCTTCATTGACCCTTTTTAACGAGATGAATTTGTTTTTATCTCCAGTCATGCGTCTCGAACATCCACTATCAATGAACCATTGTTGTCCATCTCTAACATGGAATGTTGTTTGAACGATCATGGATTCTTCTTGCTTCTTCCAAGTCTTTGATGGTTCTCTTTTCTTTATCACTGGAGCCTTGAACTTTTGATCTTGTCTTACAGATTCAAAAACACTTCTACAGTTTTCGTGCTATATGTCCATAGTTGTTGCACTTGTAACAAACTATAGCTTCATCAAATTTTCATAAGGGAGCAAACGAATTGTAATTTCTATTCGAAGCTCCATAGGTTCCTTTGTTTCTACTCCTGACTTCAATATCCTTGGCTCTCTTTCTACAATCTAATTTCTTATGACCAAAATGATTGCAATAATAACAATATCCATCAAAATAATTGCCAAACCAGGTTTTATTTGCATATCTTGGAGCAAATGGTCTTCTGAAGTTTTGTTCTCCTTTGCTTTATTTGTTGATAGAGATGGTTTTTGTATTCTGGGCTTCTTCCTTCTTGGTCTCCTTTTTCACTGGTTCCTTAAGAGTTTCAGCATAGCTCTTAGCTTTCTCTTTTTCTTTCTCATACCCAATGCCTAACTTGTTAGATGGTGATCTTTGACTCTCTAGAATCTTATTCAAAACTTGAGTGCTTTTCTCAGATTTCAAGTCACTTGCTATTTTAGAATTCGCCTTTTCTAGATCCCTTTTTAAAGCAGCTATCTCAGATTCATACCTTTCACAGTCTTCTCCTTTCTTCTTTAGTTGATCCGTTAGATCTTCTTCAATTTTCTTTACTTCTTCGATTTGGACTTTTAGATCAGCAATTACCTTGTTTGATTCCTCAAAGACTTGTGATGTCTTCGATTTGAAGTCTCGATTCTCTTCTTCATATTTTTGGAGTTGTAACTTCAGTTTCTGATTCTTCTTCTTAAATGCTTTCATTTCTTCCAACACGCAAATAATTTTTTCTTCAAGGTTCACTTCACCTTCTTCTTCCATGTCTTCGTCTTCCTCCAAATTATCTTTGCTAGTGGCGGCATTTTCTTCTGTAGCCATGAACATAATCTCTTCATTATCACTCTCAACATCATTTTCTTTGTTTTCTTCGGATGAGCTGCTATACCTCTTGGAGTATAGGCTTTTCTTTTGTTTCTCAAATCTTTGCTTGTCTTTGTTCAACTTGAATCCCTTTTTGTACTTTGGTTTGTTTCCCTCATCATCGCTATTTCCTTTATTTGGACATTTGGCTGCAAAATGACCAATTTTACCACAATTAAAGCATTTAAATGGTAACTTTCCTTTATATTTGCCTGATCCTTTCTTTAGCTTCCGAATGAATAGAGCTTCATTTTCATCTTCTTCACTACTTGAATTTTCACCTGGTTCTGGTTCTGGTTCTTTGATCTTCTCTTTCCTCGAGACCTTGAATGATGTTTCCTTCTTCGACTGTCTCTCAAATTCGGTTCTCATTTCGTAGGGCGTAAGAATTCCATGGAGCTCGTCCATTTTCATCGTGTCTAAATCCTTCATTTCTTCAATGGCGAAGACCTTCGCATCAAATCTCAATGGTAGGGATCTCAGGACTTTCTGAACGATCACAGATTCTTCAATTTTCTCTCCGAGTCCTCGAATGACATTAACAATCTCATCAACATGAAGAAGATACCCAGCAATGTTTTCATCATTCTTCATTTTTAAACTTTCAAACTGCCTCCGGTGAGTTTGGAGTTTTGCTTTTCTAACCTTACTATTACCTTCATAAATAGTGTTGAGTTTATCCCAAATCTCTTTTGCAGATTCACAATGCATAACCTTAATAAACTCATTTTCTGAAAGCCTGCATAAGATTGCATTCATAGCTTTCGCATTGTTCTCACTGGCCTTTTTTCTGGAAGCATCCGTTGGTGCAATTTGTGGCATCGTGTATCCTATTACCACTGCTTGCCAAATATCGAAACCTAGAGCCATCAAGTAAGTTTTCATCTTTATGCTCCAAAATACGTAATTCGTTCCATCGAACAAAGGAGCCTTGTTAGTGGAAAAACCATCCAGCACTTGAGATCCTGCCATATGTGCTTTCCAAGATCTACTTTCTAGCAGTTGTGCTAACACCGAAGAAACCGGCTCTGATACCCATTGTTAAGCACAAGCTTATAGTGAGAGGGGGGGTGAATCAGTATAAGATATTTTTTTTTTGCTTTCGATTATTAATCTTAAATCCAAAACCTCAAATTACTTCGCAATTAATATATTCAAAGCAATCAAAGAATACAATGCAAAACCACACAATGCAAATAGACACAGATTTGCGTGGAAACCCTTTCGGGAGAAAACCACGGAGAAATTTTCTTAATATAAATATTCGTAGGCACCAACCTACAGGAGCACCAACCCCTTTCACCGAGCACCAACTCAGCAAGAGACACCAATCTCTTCAAAACGAAGGCACCAACCTTCTCATAAAAAATCACTCTTCTATCTCAAATTTGTTGTCAAAACAACGGATGATAGAACACTTGCTTTATCTCCTTTCAATTCGATCTGCACTTGAGTGTTTTCGCTGCTATACTCTTCCTTATACTTGCTGGTTTTTTTCTTTTTAATATTCTCACAAAAAATTGCCTTTAAAAATTCTGCTCTTCTTTTATATCTTCCACTTTCGAATCTACTCTTTTGCCATTCATTATGCACTTATTTATAAGCCACGGAAAGCCACAAATTAAGGTCATGCCTCTTCAAATGAAAAGGTCCATTCGAACGGTCACAGCTCCTCCCAGTAGGTCGGCCAAGGTCGACAATTCCATTCACTTCCGTCGACATTTCCGTTCACTTCCGGCAACAATTCCGTTCATTTCTGGTGACAATTCTGTTCACTTCTGTCGACATTTCCGTTCACTTCCAGCAACAATTCCGTTCACTTCCAGCAACAATTCCGTTTGACATTTCCATTCATATCCGTTACAATTTCTTTGACATCAATGACAATTATTCCAACAATATCTTCCTTTATGATTGGTGCCCTGTATACAGCGGCTTATGAAGTGGGAAGTAGCAATTGTCAAAATATATTTCGACAAAGCTCAAGGATTGTCTAGTGAGATACACTAGGGATTTTATGTGTTCTTGCATGGATTGGATATTTTTAATAATGTGGTGGCTATATCTAGTACTAGGCTGCTAGGAAGAGAAATTCAGTTAGCCCCATTGCCTACTAAGGAGGGGCAACCATTTTCAAATGGGACTATTTGGGGATAGAGTTTCTGCCACCCCAACCCTTCAAAAGGAAAACACCATGAGTGAAGCCAAAGAGAAAGATGATCTATGAGATCATATTCTAGGATTATGCTTCTAAGACTATCAATTGGAGCAGTCCCTTTTAACTCCTATTATCAGTTTGGAGTCTCCTTCAGTTTCCAATTTCGTACATTTATTAACTAGAGTAATTCGTAGTCTCTTTAATAAAGTGCTACCTTCTGCTAGATTATCAGTGGGTTTTCCATAATATTCATAATATGTAACCAAATTGGACCCTTCTGGGTCGTTGAAGACTCCTGCATCGGCTTGGCCAGGTTTACCCTTGCCAGCACCATCAAAATTGAGTTTAAGTTGATCTTTGCCTAGCGGAATGCATTTGATTATTATTTTTGTGAACACCTTGGAGACTACCCCTTCAGGGGGGAAATTCAATGTAATTATTACATAGGTTTAATTTAACCATTAATGTATACTGGAATTTCTTTTAGTTTTATGCTAGTACTTCAAACTTCTGAGGTGTGGGATAAGGAGGTTAATCAAATTAGACGAATCATATATCAAATTGATTAATTGCATTTCTCGTTATCAGTTCGTTCATTAAGATTCAATAAGAAAATGTTGCTTCTCTTTTTCTAGCTGTGTTTTCCTTTGAACTCTTGTTAGTTGCTTCTGCAAAGGAAAATGTTTAATTTTAGTTTCAGGGGAACAGCTAGAGTCTCTTTTCAAGGGATTTTTCTGGAAGCCCCTCTATTTAAAGGGGATACTCCTTGTCACATGCCTTGCAACACCTCATAACACGGAGATGGCAGAAGATGACCCAAAGTCGTGGGAATATAGGGAGTGCGGGGGATGCTTCCTCCACCTTTGGGGACATATATTCAAGTAAACTGGTTGTATGAAGGGCTTTTAGTGCATGCATTTTTTTCAATTGAAAACAATTAAGAAACCAGCAGATTTGGTTTAGGTGCATTTCCTGTTTTAGGAATTGTTTACAAGTACAAACTTGTGTAGGAATTGTTTTATCGATTATTCTCTATCAAAGCTGAGGAACTCCACACCCTAGAAGAATCAGATGTGATGCTTGGGGCTGGGATGGGTGGATGCGAAAAATCTAGTAACATAGATGGGTATAATCTTGAGACAAGTCCTGTTTTTACTTTTGACTCCGCAAACATTGGAAATGTGAAACCAAGTGAGCTGTACTTTTGGATGGTAAGGATGGAATGAGCAATCCTTCTGTGCTGAACTTGCCTTTAATATGTGGTTCTCTCTATTATTGACCATTATGTTTTGACTATCAGTAAATTTGAGAAAATTGGTTATTTAAAATGTCGGCAATAACTGATCATGTCAAAATGGTATCATGGTAGGTTATGGTTACACTTCTTAATACTAGGCTTAATATGAAAGCCGAAATCTTTTTTGCTGGATTTTGTGTATCACCATGCTTGTATTAAGTGATTTTTTAATTTTTGTGTGTACTGGACGTTCAACAGTCATCTGAATTGGTCTTCTATATTCATAATTTTACATTGATGTATTTTGTTTTGGTGTGGCAGCTTCCGATTGAGCCAGAACTAAAAACAAACAGACCAAAACTAAGCTTATTCAATAGTGAATCTCCCAGTGAGCGTATGTATGGTGACAAAGATGCAGGCTTGATGCTTAAGAAGGGCCAAGAGGTGGGAGCTCAGATAGTTTATGTTAGCTTAGCATTTAAAGGAAAAAAGACCATTAGCTTGCCTCTTTTTTTCCCTTGTTTTTATGTGCAGCTCTGATAGCTTCTTTGAATTCCAAACAGATTGCCGTTTTTAATCTGGGTTCTACAGTTGTTCTCGTATTCCAAGCTCCCTCGGCAAATGCATTCCAATCTCATCATGATATTGATTCTGAGGAGCTAGGTAGCTTGCCTGGATTGAAATTTTTATTCAAGAATGGTGACAGGGTCCGAATGGGACAGTCTATAGCAAGATGGTGAAAGATAGCTTTGAATGTTGAGCCCAGGAAGATCATTTTGCACGGAAGCATTGAAATCCAGTGCTTGAGTTCCATTCTCAAGGTCGTCATTACCATATTTACAGGGTTGGGGCATCTTAAAGGAATGTATCCCAACATTCTGAGATACAGCCTCACATCTCAGATGCACCACAGTTATTGAGGTTTTCTTCTTCCCAATTTTGCTGTCCGTTGAAGTTTACCACAGAAATGCTGAATACAGACAGAATTAGTTCTTTTTCACACACGATATATGTTTTTGAGAACTTGACGGAATTCTCAAGTCATCATTTACCTTGTCGAGTGAGTACACTTCCAAACATAGGAGACTGGCATAAAGACAACCTTGTTAAAGGTAGTGGCTTTCTGCTTGAGATGTTTGACAGGCCGGGGTCTATTTTTCTATGATTTTTCTTTTACTAAGCTATACTAGTTATGGAACATTTTGAAATTTGTATTAGGGGATTTCATGCTGTATAATGCACAATTCTCATTCCTCAAATTTCATTCAAAACGATTTTTTTTGCAGTAGTGGTTTATATTATTGAAGCTCTTGTTTCTTGGCAGAGATTGAAAAAGAAATGCTTTTACAAGAGGCTCCTTATCAGTGATAGTATGTTATGGAGCTCCTGAGATTCTTCTTTGGTGCAAGTGATGCACCCTTATTTCTGATTTGGACGTTTATTAGAATACTAATACAAGTTGTGTCCCAACATATATTATTTTATTTTTATTATGAATCAGCAGTTTGAAATAGTGATAACAAAACTAACAGAAAGTTTACCATAGACGGGATTGATGCAGGTACGTGAAGCTTTATTTAGTTTCATTGATGAGATGGCAGTGCTAGCATACTCATGGTGAAAACCAATTCCTCTTATCCTCTTAAATTGTTTGAAATACAAAATATGTGATGGAATGCCTTAATTTCTAGATCAATTATTCAAAAAAACAAACAATTTGTCTTTGGGCTTCTATGTTTGCTGTAAATCTAAAATTCTTTTTATTGTAAACAATTTAATTTTTCGTTGAAGCATGGAGCATGCAAGAAGCAAATCCAATGTATATGTCTTATGCCAATATTTTTAAAGGTTTGTTCAAATTTTATTGTCCCTGCCTATATAGGCACACGGATTGAATTTTATGTTTTATCTTTGAAATAAGATGCAACTTAATAGACAGTATTATCATTAATATCTTTCTGATTTAGATTTTAAAGAGTTGGGAAGTTGTATTGTCATTTTAATCAGTAAATTTCTACATTGTTTAGATACGGGTACGGGTACGATTCGGGTACGCGGGTACGTCATTTTTCAAAAACCTTGATTTGGATACGTCGTGGGTACGTCTCTCTCTCTCTCTCTCTCTATATATATATATATATATATATATATATATATATATATGCATATTACTCAATTTTTTTGTAAAACACTTGAAAATAGTAAATACATAGTGTTTGTTCATTCATTGCTTCAAATTTCAAAATGTTCAAAGTATACATTGCAAAGACATTCGGGCTTTTCAAAATGCAAATGTAGATTAAATCATAGATTCATAATTCATCTAGATAGTCCTCATATTCATAATTAATAATTATGAATGTTACTCCCACTAGCTCCACTTGGACAACTCCCACTAGCTCCACTCTCCACCCCTGGGGTTGAATTCTCTTCATTGTCATCAACATCATCCACACCAAGTAATGAAATTTGGGCAAATGTAGATGTAGTGGCATCCAAGTCTATATTCTCTGGAAGGATATCTCAAAGTTTGTTAGGCCCTCACATATAGTCCTCAGACTTGTGTGAAAGGAGGCGCAAATTGGAATGTACAAATACCAAATCCTCAGCTTTCTTGGATGCCAACTTGTTTCTTTTAGCAGAATGGATAAATCCATATGTACTCCAATTCCGCTCTGCTAAAGAATTACTAGCCACCTATCACAAAAAAAAGTTGTTAATTGTTAGAATTTTTGAATTTAAAATTTGTAACAATGTAAAAAAAAATATGTTAATAACTTAATAATTTTTTTTATTTAATTCAAATTGAATACCTGTGACAGAATCTTGATTGCAATAGGTCGTAGGTACTTGGCATCATGGCCATGTACATACCACCACTTGATTGGAGACAAACTAGATTTGTCAAAAAGAGCCTCAATTTCTCCCATGCTGCCCTTTGAAGATACAAACATGGCCATTTCGTTGCGGACCGCACTAGCGATAGATGGATCAGGAAAAAGCCTTCTGAATGCTTGCCTAGTTCCATTTGCAACCTCTACATCATCATATGGTCGTTGCCTATTGGGTAGCCGAAGTATTTCATTGCTATAATACTTCGGATTGAGAGCATAAGCAAGGAGATGTAATGGGGTGGTCATTTTATTCCACCTCTTCATGACCAACATCTTGATTTCATTATAAAACATATTTTCTGGGTCTTGTTCTTTATTTTGTATGATGTTCTCATACTTTCAAGCATGGAATCAATCCCATCATAAATCTCTCTCATGCAAGTTGCATCTGTATCCGTAAATCAGATCATAGATAGAATAGGCTCTGTAAAATTGAGCACATATTCAATCTTGGTCCACCAGTTATCATCAAGGATCAATGCTTTGATCTTATTGGCTTTTTCAATACCAGTGGTGCTTGCTTGCCTCCACACACCCCAAACATTGCTTATCACCATACTGCTTAGTGCCTCTTTCACCTTCACAAGTCGTCTCAAGACGAGCGTGTGAGAGGCAAATCTAGTTTCAACAATTTACAAAAAAATAAATAAGGCCAAGTTTAATTGTCCAAACTATAAACGTTGATAAACAACTAGAATTAAAAAATAAAAAGTTATAACTTCAAAATTAAGAACTTCAAAAGTAAGACTAAGAATTTGTTCTCGAATTGGAATTTCTTACCTTCAACAACTCCAACTTTGAGAATTTCTTGAAGATGGCTTGAGACATGTGATGATTTGTGACAAATGTTTGAATGTCATTGGCCTCTGCATGAAGTTGCTCTATCCATTGAATTTTACCAATCTTTTGCAGCACCAAGTTGAGGGAGTGGACAACACAAGGTGTTCAAAATATGTGCTCATATCTGCCCTCTATAATCAATCCAGCTGCTCTGCAATTTTTTGCGTTGTCTGTGATGACTTGGACATGTTGGGGGCCCACAGACTCAATAACTTCTATCAAAATGTTTGCAATGAATTGAGCATCTTTCACTTCGCCCTCACAATCCACTGTCTTCAAGAACATTGCCCCTTTAGGGCATACTGCAATAACATTGATCAAAGCCCTGTTTTGAGCATCTTTTCATCCATCTGAAATAATGGACACTCCTGAATCCTTCCATGAATCTCTAATTGGTTGCAAAGAAGTGTGAATATGTTCTACTTCTTTGGCCAAGAGTGTGGTGCGAACTTTCTCATAGTTAGGGCCTTTGTAACCTTGTGGAGCTTCATTGACCGCTTTCAACATTTGTTGCCAATAAGGCGATCTCAAAACATTGAAGGGCAGTCCACATGCATAAATGCATCTAGAAATCAACTCATCAGCAATGTCCCTCTGTGCGACATTGAAAGCTTTTTCCAATAGTCCTTTTGGTTTTTTTCGTGAAGTGGAATCTACATCATCATCAGCGTCTGGTATTGCAATTGAATGAGCTCGAGTTTGACTTTCAATGAAAGGATGACTCGCCGCTGCAGGTGTTATGGGTGGTCTCCCTGATCTACCTCTTTGGAGAGGTATTGTTTTAGAACGGTTTTTTGAAGCAACTGCTGCATCGGCTTCTTCTTGCTCTTTCAAGAACTCAACTATTTTTGGCTTGGAAATTTTATCACACTTTTTGATCCCTGATGGCCCAACCCCAGTCAAATGAGTTTTGACTCGAGTATACGAGGATTTGAATGTGGAATGACAATCATTACATATCCACACACGAGTCCCACCTCCAGCAATGATCTCAAGTATCGTCACATGTTTTCACAGAGGGGAGACAGGGTCATATTTCACTTGAAGTGAAGTTTCAGCTTGGTTTGCTTCATCATGTTCTCTTCTTGACATTGAACTGGATGCCATAGATATCCTAATTATGAATTATCAAATTAGATTTTAGAACCAAGCAAAAATATACAAAATTAAAATGAATAACAACTAACTTTGTTTCTGATTCTTACGATCGCAATTACGCGCGAGAGAAGAGCATACGCAAAAGTTAGGGTTAGAACTTAGAAACATAAAAAATATACATTTGATTTTTTAAATATTTAAACTTGAAAAAATAAAAAATAAATACAATGCAACTAACTCTGTTTCTGATTCTCAAGATCGCAATTACGCGCGAGAGAAGAGCATACGCAGAAATTAGGGTTAGAACTTAGAAACTTATATTTTTAAAAAATATACATTTGATAATGATTTTTTTAAATAATAAATTATTAAATATTTATGAAAAGTGAAACAAAAACAATAAAAATAAATAAATTTGAATACGATTACAAATTAATACGATTACAAATTTTAACATTGTAGAAAATTTAAATTAAATAAATAAATTTAAATTTAAAAAAAAATTAAAATTAAAAATATTAAAAATAAAATTTAAATACTACTTAAGTAAACTGTAAATTTAAAATAAATTATAAATTAGAATATTAAAAATTTATAAATGTAAAAACTAAAAACTAAATAGTATTTAATTTAAATTTTTAATATTATTTAAATTTTTAATATTATATTTTGTTTTATTTTTAATAGTTATATTGAATATTCTATTAACCGAAAATTTTAAAATTAATTTATTAAATATTAAATACAAATTTAAAAAAATTAAAAGTTTAAAACTAAATACTAAATAGTAAATAATAAATGAAAAATCCCTGGTCCTGGAGCGCGGCTTCACTCCACGCTGTCTTCACCTACACGCTGCAAACTACCTAAGACCTTCTGAGCTTCTCTTCTTCGTTGGCTTCCGCGGCACACAGTCTTCTCTTCACGACGCTGTCTTCCGCGGCACTGGCACACAGTATTCTCTTCACGACACTGTCTTCCGCGGCACAAATGGTCGCGATTTTTTTTGGGTGTGTTTTGCAGAAGGGACGCACGTGTTTTATAAGGTTCTACACGTTTTCGATTTTCGCGTTTAGGGTTTTTTACGCGTTTAGGGTTTTCTTTGGCGCGTTTTCCTTTTTTTTTTAAATTTTTTTCCGCGACAGTGGCCGGGAAATGTCGGGGACGCCCCGGAGGCGCCCGGAGTCATCTCGGAGGCGCCCGCCGGCTTGCCGGACGTTTCCGGCACGCCGGCGGGCGCCTCCGGGATGCCTCCAGGCGTCCCCGAGACGTCCCTGTGTCGGAGGCGCCTCCGAACAAGAGGCGTCGGCCTGGGGGGTGTACCCCTGCAACACAGGGAAATTTCATATCTGCTTTCTTGGTATGAACCAAATTGGAGGCTTCATCAATGGTTTTAGATGACCCCTTGACCAAAAGTCTGAAAGCCCTAATCTTTCTAAGGATAATGCCCATTCCTTGCAATCTGGCTGTGTAACTAACTTTTTGAAGAAAACCATGATATTCATTGGCATATGGACTGCATAAACTTATTTTGGTAGAAAAAAGGAGCCCTATAACTACTAGAAGTGTGCCGGTCAATTTTAGCGCTGGTCGCACGTAATTGATAGATATCAATCTAACTTTGTCACGTTCTTTGTGAATTTTTTGTTGACGGGTGATAGATGGCCTCAATCTATCTACACCACTATGTTGGACTTGAAAACATATTTTTGGAAAAAAATAATTGTCTCCAAAGTCCACCATATCCCTGAGATATCACAATTTTAAGAAAGACCCACCTTATGACAATCAAATGAACGTCAAATTTAAGGTCGACCCTTGCCCCTTCTCCTCCTCCCCCCTGGCCCTGCCCCTAGGTGGCATTGTGGGATGCCTATGGGCTTAATTAAATTGGTGCCAATCAAACTAATGGCTTTTAAGTGGTCATTGAATGCAAAATGCAACGTTAAATTCTAGTGTTATTTAAACAAACAGAATGTAATTGAGCAACCAAAATAATGGTTTTTAAATGAAGTTAATTAATGCAACATGCAATTCCCATAGTCTACAGAAAATGTTGTGAAATTCACATTGGCCAGGGCATAACCCCCACTTATTTTGGTGCCATTGAAGATTTTATTTTTCTAAAATTTAAAAGTCATTTTGATGCTTCCAATAATAAACAAAACTAAATGCAACTCACAAGCCACATCTATGATGTAATATCTCACGAGAAAACTCTACGGGGAAAATCATTGGTGTAAAAAGCATGGTATCTTTTGTTGTCGATGTGTTTGGAAGTGTTTCGAGGAATGGTGATGAAAGGTGGAAGGTGGTTGGTGGTTGGTGAAGTTACTTTCCTATCGGTTTTCTTGTAGCCAAATTTACATTGTAGGGCAGGATTTGTTTTTCAAGCAATTTATTTTCTCATGTAAGGGAAAAGTAGTGTTAATTTATTGAACCAGGCACACAACTAGGCATTTTAAAAGACAATGCGTTTATCTTTATACATTTGCAGTCTTGAAACATCTTGAATAGCATTTACGATTGCTTGGGAAACACAACCATTGTTTATTGGAAGTACATTTGTACTGATGCACCACCTCATGTTTGTCATATACAAGTTGTCATCCATTTTGCACATAGGATCTTGGCGTTTTAGCTGTTGGTTGTCCAATTTATGAACATATCATGGCACAAATAGCAACAACTACTACTTAATGCATTGGTTCCTCTATCCAATAAACCTTCATATTGGGTTGATCTTCTAAACTAAATACTAGACATTTACTTTGATTGCTAGCAACGAGTGTTGGCTTTTTGCTATTACTAATTGGTAGATGTTTGAAAGTTATAAATGGTAATAAAATTACATTGCACAAGTCATCACCATTTGCTTTCCCTTCACAAAAAACGATAGGCTTCAACACCCTGCCAAGAATTTAGATGTCTAGATTTTACTTGAACCTTATTTGCCAAAAAATCCTAAATATCAATGCATATGATAAATTTCATTGATTTTATAATACATTAGCATGTTTTTATTTCTCTTGGGCAATCTTTTGCACAACTCACTTGTTCAATCATAACTATGAAGTTCTTGATATCTTGTCATCGACTTAATATATTGTATAGGCGAGGAATATCGATTTGTGTGTAAGTTGGTCCCCTTTGCTTGCTAAGGCAAGGCACTATAATATATAAGCAATCATCCAAAATTTATTTGTTACATATGTTTTTTTAGTTATGAATGAGGATGCTTTCCTTTAGTCAATTTTTATTGACTAGGAATAATTCTATGCATGTCTTTTATTGCAATTGTTCAATGATATCATTATTTTATTAGTTAGTTTTTCTTTCTCTTCTGTGCCATTTTGGGCAACTCACACATGTAGTCATAACTTTGAATTTCTAAATATTCACATTTTAAACCTGTGTATTTGACCTAATATATCTTATGATGATGAGCATTAATTTTTGTGTGTAAGTTCCTTCCCTTTGCATGCTTAAGGTAAGTCACTATGAAATATAAACAATCTTCTAAAATTAAACTTTTACATATTTTTTGATTTGGTTTTAAATTTATATCTATTTATTGATGGACTATTTGAGGTTTCATCAATTCATTAAATGTGGAATACAAATAAGTTTTTGAATTGATGTTTGGGATCACAATAGATGATCCATCACCTAGTACAATTATATGTTATTGCGGAATACAACACCTTTTATAGATAATTTTAGTGAAGTACATTATGCCCTATGGGGCTCATCCTAGGAGAAAACAATACATAAACTGGTCAATAAATAAACCAGCCATTACAAGCATTTAAAGATTGTGACCCTTCAATTCAAAAGCATTAAATGTACATCTTGTAAAGTGAGGTGTCTCTTTTTAGAATGTTGAAAATAGGCTTTCAATAATGGTTCAAGCCTAAACCTTCATATTTGTTTAAATTATGAGTTCTTACCAATCTCCGTGGCCTCCCTTAAGCAATGCCTCAAAAAACGATCTTGCATTGCAATTACTTCAACATCCTTAACACAATTGTGGGGCTTAGTTGATAAAGGGTGTTCAACTAAAGTATACTTTCCTACCCTTTCATGGTGAATGTTAGCTCTATATTCTTTCACCTTTTTATTTAATGGACTTGTGCATTTCACCAATGCTATGAATACTAAAAGAGCATTTAATTTGATAGATACCATTTCTTGTGTGTATGTAAATACAATTTTTTGTGATTTTCTTAGGTATAGAGTTTATTGTTAAGTTATGCCTACTAAAGTTTTTTTTTTTTTTTTAATAAAAAATCAAGATAATTATATTCAAAGCTTAGATGAATATGTAAGAGAATATACATACATATATACATACATCAGGGTTGTTTTATTCTTAGATAGATTTATTAATATTTTATAACATGCTCTTGCAAATTTTTTTTCTTGATTTTTATCTTTTTTACACCTTTGTGCTTTCCTATTTAAACACAAAGGTCCCCTTTATTTCTAAATGTTAGAAGGTTTTTTTTCTTACATTTTTTTGTTGTGTTTTTTTATTGAAATTTTGCAAGTATGAAAGGTAGTTTTGGTAGTCTATACTTAGGTGAATTTGACGATCATGTATCATATTTCATCATGGTGTCAAAACTATAGCACATGCCCTCTTTTTCCTCTGTCATCCATTGAGTTTTTGGTGTTTCCTAGTTGCAAAAGCATTCACGAAAATAATTTTTTTTTTTTTTTCCAAGTTCAACAGTTTTGGAGTGTGAGGGGAAAAGTCAGCCCACAGTAGTGCATCTGTATGGCTTGAAAAACATGCTTTAGGACTTTCATTTATCTCAAAGGATGCTACAATTATGGAGAAGGCACATTTACAAGGTTTGAATTGGATTTGACACTTGTTTTTGAAGTGTTTTATGAGTTTTTTTTTTTTTTTTTTTGAAGTCTATTTTTAATTTATTTGGTCCTCTTAAGGTCTTTAAAAACAAATAGAACAAAAGCAAGATTTTTTGTAAGTATGCCATTTTTTTTTAAGCAAACCATTGGAGATTGGTCTCTACTGGAACCGATCATGATCTTCAAGACGTTTTTCTTCTCTACAAGTTTCAACTCGACCTCTTGCTTTGCATAGCCTACCTTCAAACAACGCCTTCAAGTCTGGGACTCGTCCTCTCCAATGGACTTTGCTTCAAATGGTCTGACTTAAAAGTTCAATGAACTTTGTCCCTTAACATTTGATCCTTGGGACATGCCATGGGCACCTTGATTCCTTGTAACACCAGCTCACGTTGTTTAGACAACTCAATTTATTGTTGGATTGCAAATTAATGCCTTAGCACACATATCCACAACTATTCTTAGTTTTCTAAAAAAAAGAGTTTGTCTAGCAAACTTGAATTTTGACATAAAGATCGTTGAATGGTTCTCATTAATGACAATATAATATTTGTAAAACTTTCAACTCAAGGGGTCAAGAGTTTGAATCCCCCAAACATATATTGCTTCTCTGACCATTCCATACAATCCTTCAATTTTTGGCTCATACCTTGATCATTCAAAATTCGTTTTCGATGATTTTGTTTCATTGTGAAGTTGACTCTTAAGTCTGTCATGGTGGTCTTTTTTTTTGTGGAGTTGGGTATGTTTTGTATTGTTTGTTTGGAGGTCTTCAGAAGGTTCTTGCGCTGTTATCTATTGAAAAATTGTTGGAGACCATAACTTCTTAACATGGAAGCATTTGAAGGTGAATTATTTTTGAATTTGCTTATTTTTTCCTACTCTATGCATCCATGCATTTAGTTTAGCTTATTTATGTATCTAGAGCTTTGTAATTCTATCGTAATCAAGATAACTTATAAGACCCATTTTGGGGAATTGTAATAGAACCAAAGCTAAAGTTGCAAACTTATTTAATTCATTCAAGATGGAATACTATTTTCTCACTATCATTATAAAGTTACATAATAAAAATTCAAGAATTCACGCCCCGGCCTCCCCCACCTACCCATGCCCCCCTTACATGTATTTAATATCGTAAAACTAGGTCAAATTTCTTGTATGGATTCTCATTGTCTCTTTCCACCTTGTTTTGTTGTACTTCCATTGAACATTGTATTTGTTTTATCTAATTTTGGATTTAGATTACCTAAACAACAAAAAGCTATAGAATATTTAGAATACATAAGATATAACAATCCACATACAAATATGAATGTAATTGACAGAGCATTACAAATTTATTGCTATTTAATATTTCTAGAAATGGGCTAGAAGATAAAATACTTAGCTTGTCTAGATTTTGGCTTGGTGTGTGATAGGGTACAATTGTTAGTAGAGTTTTGGAATGGGTCCGTGGTCATTCAAATTTAGAAACAATGCCTATGCCTACTAGGATGTGTATAGTGCTTCTTGTATGCCTATGGTTGGGCGAAACTTTCTATTGAGTACTAGAACTGTCTGGGAGATTTGCATGTTTGTGACAATTTAGATCATTGTGCTTGTGCTTGCAAATGACTCGTGCATTTAGATCCCTGTGAACTTGCACATATAGCTTTGTTTTCCTTCTTGTTTCAATACCTTAACTCCATTTTCAACACTAGGTTTGCTTATTAAAGGGGGTTAGCGGGATGGGTTGAGATGACCCCAATCACTCCTTATTGAGTGATTGGCCTTTGCTTACCTTCCAACAATCCAAAGATGGCTTAAATTGCATGTCGTTCTCCCACCTACTATGTGTGTGCAATCAATGTAATATTAACATGTAGAGAAATCCCTAGTATGGCTTTTGACACTTGATAACCTATGATTTTGACATTATAACAATATACAAACTTGGATTTGAGCTTGCACCTTTGAGGGGTTTTAGATTTGGAAACTTTATGTAGTTCCTCTCAACGTGTAGATGTATTCTCGAGTGTAAGATAGGTGGTTGTTAAATAAGTGCTAGATAGGAATAGGCTTAGGCTTGATTTTTATAAATAGTTGAATCTTTGGGTGATTTCCCTCATTGAGATGGGAATGTACGGGCTAACCCAAATGAAGGATTTAAAATGGGCATGCAGATAGATTCAACTTAGGTGGATGGATCCAACAGGGTAAAGTCGTCTGAGGAAAATTGAAAAGTTTAAGAAAGTATGAAACAATGATGACAGTTTGAATATGATAATAAGCTACTCAACAAATATTAAGAAAATCTTGTGTAGTGGAAACTACAATTTGGGAAGGTCGGGTCCATAGATAAGAGAATGACTAAGAGAGAGTGTGAGCAAGAGTCACTTGTGTACGCTCAAGTCAAGTATTTCAAGGCTTAGTCAAAACTGAAATTGTCAAGTGTTTAATACCAAATATGAGTCTCTACATTTGCCTCCCCTTTTAGTCTAGTGATTTAAGTGTTAAGAGTAAAAGGATAGAGAGAGAGATACGTAAGTGTAACCGTAATGGGTGTGCTTAGGTAGGTGTTGAGTGTTGAGCTTTGCTTTATGGAAAACTCGCAATGAAACATGTAGAAATCAATTTTCACTTATGATATATAATTTTTGAAGTAAAAACATTGAACATATATCAAATTGAAATACCAAGAAACAAATACATATGTATGCACGTGAACTAAGTTGTCTTCTGGAGACAATGAAGAACATGTTAATCATGCTCCTCAGAGATGCTACTATTAAAACCGTGGGTTGAGTTGAATATGCCTCAACCCTCATTGGAGATGGAGAAGTGATTAGTTGTTAAGTCACATAGAACTTCAACCACATTAGTCATTATGTTTTCTGAGAATGGCATCCACCAAGGGTTCCATTCAAATCTGAGTATCTGAGAACCTGAGTATGAGTAGGTTTTATAAATCATCTATTACAGATCGATTATACAATTCAATATGAATATTTGAGTACGATTGGGCAAGTTTAAGTTTTTTTATTGAATGTGCCACATATGCCATGCATGTGCCCCCAATCCAATAATCTATGTAATCTAAGTCATATAAGTTGTGTCACAATATCATCATATATGTGAAACTATTTTGATATACCATGTATATGCCCCTAATTTGATAACCTATGTAAACTTAGTCCTATAATATGTGTATTAATCTCATATTCACTTTGAAATGTCACTCATAATCCTATAAAATATCTGATATATGCCTTGCATATGTCCACAATATGTGTCAAATTTGTGATAATCTGAGTAAACCTATGATAATTTGAAGTAATATTTGCCCAAAACTGTGAATATATCTATGTAAATGACTTAGTCTTTAAGACAAGCCACAATGAATGCTCACCTTTCAAGGTGAGGAATGTAGCCTTTGAATTACACATCTCAAAAGAAAAGAGTTATCATATTATATAGCAAAAGATGTAAGCATGTAAATCATGTGTGAGTAGGGTAATAATATGTCATCATCGTAATATTAGATCATCCGAGCATATATGAAACATGTATCCTAAGGCATATGAGTGTTATATCAATATAGATATAACAATGAGAAAAACAATGATAGAGTCAATGTGGCAATGAACATAGAAAAATCAAGTAATTAACTATGCAGAAGATGCATGATGTGCATAGTGGCACCACATACATGAAAAAATTACATGATAAGGATCACAACATCACCAGCTCAATAAACAATCCTAGATGTATCCACACAAAGTCATAGAGTCACACACAATGTCATGGTCATGACACAAGAAATTAAAAAAACACATGATAATAGTGTCAAACATAGTAAAAAATAATCTAAAATAAAAAAAAGTCAAAATAGAGTAAGAGTCAAGCATAAAAATGAGTCACATAATGAACGCCCAATGTCATACAGAGCCACAAAGAACAAAGGAGTCAAACAATGTAATAGACAAGCAAGAATTACACCACGTAAAACACAACATAATCATGCATAAAACATGCATGGCTATTCTACATAATTACTTAGTCATATAAAACATGTATGTACTGCATCTCATTCATCTTTACCGTAAAACATGCACATAGAAAAATCCAGATATATAACCTACCTATATGATCAGTCATATAAAAATTATGTAAACAAGCAATACATGTTATGCATAGGTCTTGGTTATATATATATATATATATATATATATATATATATATATATATATATATATATATATATATATATATATATATATAATTTTAATGTTTTTGTAGTAGTTATGTGAAGCTAAGTAATGATCCCTTCAAGGGGATGCTCTAATGTAGGTTATGTGTCATGTGTGGTTATTATTACCCGTTGTGTATGAATATTAACATGTATATATGTATCAAAATATGAGAAATAATCTCACATTGTGACATACCCATCATGATAATCATAAACCATATGATCATGCATATGTTGTACAACTATAGTAACCATAGTACCATGTGGAGTTTATTGTATAGCATGAGAATGTGCCTATGTTTGTTATGGAACATGCAAAGTAACTTGTAGAACTAGCTTAGAGTGCAATGAAGTGGGTAATATTTGTTGTGGTAGAATAGACCTCTAATGTAGTGGATGTTGAAGTATTGGTCATCTAGGAAAGTCAATTACTTTCCTATGAACAAACTATTTATAATGAATCTTAATAGGTCATATAATTCACTGTGGTGGGGGTGAGGGTGGAGGAGGAAACGTCTCTTACCAAATAGAATGTGTATGTAGGATTATGATGACCTACAAATATCCTCTTTCTCTCAATAGACTAAGAATCGAATAATAAAGCATGTGTATACTTGGATGATCTGGTAAGCACCTAGAGTAATCGTAAACATGGTAGAGGGTAATATACACTCAAATGTCAACAAGAAAATGTTCCAAATCCTAAGCTTATGGCATTAGGTATAAATCTCACTAGGGCTTATTTATGGGTAAGTGATTGTAAAGATGCAAGTAAAAGTAAATAATGGGCAAGTGTCTATAAAGAAGGTAAGGCACAATGGTCAACCAAATGGGGGTCTATGTGAACCTAAGATGATAAATAGAAAGCCTAAGAAACCCTATGTTTATACTAGATTTTTCGATATAAGGAGGGTTATAAGCAAGGATACACACATATATCCACAAAATAATAAACAATATCTAATCTACTAAGTAAAGGAAAGAGTGTAGGGATAAAAATACTTACATTTGGGTGAACCCATCAATGTTTCAATCTCCCCCTTTGGACCAAGCAACCATTTGTAAGAGATGTTTTAAGTTGAAGACAAAATATATACATAGTTAAGAACTCTAAAGACCTATCCTATTGAGCTAATGACACCACAAGACAAGACCTCCAAGAAAAGAGTTCTAATACCTCTATCTCTCCCAAAGACTACTTAGGTGAAGAAATGTGAGTGCAAGGAGAGTGTATTAATGTGATATATATTTTATAAATGAAATGTAACCCCTATATATACAATTCCAATACCCAAAACTAAACCTCAACTCTAACTTGACAATAATAGTTAGGGCGATAAAGTTAGAAGATGTCGACTGGCATAGTATAATATTGTCTAGGCTGATACAATATAAATGATAGAAGAAAAACTTAGAATAGTATCAGGTTGGCCAATATAGTACAAGGAAGACACAGTATAAAATAGAATGTATTGGCTAGACCAATACAATATAATATATGAGAGATAACAAATCTCAATGGAAAATAGATGGAGAGGTAAGACAAAAAGAAACTCAAAGGAGGTTAGATTGATAGTAATGATGGTGTGACAAAATAACATGCAAACATCTCTCACAAAGTACCATGAGCCGATCCCGTCCCATTCTTAGTGTACCCTTGAAGGTGTGCACTCAAGGAGATTGATGTGTCGAAAATCTCTAGCAATAGAAACTGTCAGTAAAGTGAAAAATATCAAATGTATACAAAATACTCATATGGGATACTAGGAATTGTAACTACTCTATTGTTATAAACATACTTCACGCATCTGTGTAGTGAATATGGTACTACACATATCTTATGTATATGTGGGTATCCTAATAGCGTGTTGAATACCTCTATATTGGATAAAACTAAAAATAAAGTAAAAATTGGTTTAGGTCTTACCTTAAGTGGTATTACAATGCTCCCATGAGGGTTTTGTCTCTGTCCATCAAATCCTTTCACTATATTTATAGTAGTGTTCAATTTTTTGTGTGTGCATATGAGACTAGTGCGAAGTGTCATGGTGTAAACATTTTCACTTGAACCAATATTTACCATGACATTGTGTATAGGTTCTGAATCAATGTAGGCACATGCAAACAATGCCATATCAAATAAATCATCTTTAGCAATATCATGCTCATTGAATGTGATAATAGGTATATGTGTTTTTTATACTTTGAAGTATGCCAATAATATCATGTAGAGGTTGCTCCTCCTCAGTTCTAATAAGAAAATAGAGGAGGGTGTGCATTGTAACTCATATGCACCTCATAGAAGGGACTTTAACTTCTATGACCTTGACTATATGGCATGAGTCATCAAAATATTGGAAGAGTTTAAACATAACTGATTCATGGAGTGGGGAAAGTGAAATTTGCTTTAATATATCCTTAAACTCATTATCCTCTATTGGATTTGTCATCTTAGAGAGCACGATTTTGTAATGAATTACATAATATTTGATGGGCTCATTATATCCTTTCTTAAATTTTACAATTTGAGCATAAGCCATCTTCTCATGGTTGTTTATTGAAAAGTTTCCTAAGAATTGATTCAAAAAAGGTTTGAAGGCATGGACAAATTGTAAGTGGAGGTCATAACACAAGGTGTAGACCTTGAGACTCTATGTAAACTTAGTCAATAACTTATCATTGGATGCATAACCCAAACATAATACGTGAAAGGCTTGATGGTGTTGTTCTGGATCACCCTTCCCATTATATAATGTAAGATTAGGTGACACAAAACTTATAGGTAAGTGATACACTGAGATCTCAGAGGTCAATGGATTATGTAATAATAAATGAAAATCAATGACATGGCCCACTCTCTAGAAAAAACTTGTAATTGTAAAACCTTAGTTTGAAGATGAAGAACTATTTGCATAAGGGTCTGAGCATTAGGCATAACAAGTTATGTAGCAATGGATGGTGTGACATGAGTAGAAACCATGTAAGGTATCATAGTATGTTGTGAAGGGAGACTCATAGTAATATGAGAAGAACCTTGTGTTACCCACACCATGGGTGGGCACCACATGTAACCATAGGTGTAAACAAGGAATAGTAGTTGCAGTAGTAGTCTAGACACCTATAGAAGTGTCACTACCTCTAAAAGGTACATTAGTATTAGTCAAGGGCTCATATTTTTGTTCTTTGGACACAATAACCTTACCATTATTGCATTTTTAACTTTTAGGATTGTTTCTAAGACCTTGTCTAGATAGCGTGGTTTCACACAAGTTCATTCTCAAAATTGAGAAAGAAACACAACTTGTTCAAGTTGTACACCATTAAGGTCATCAAGATGTATTCTATCATTTTATTCGCTATTATTTTCAATTTCATCTTGATAAACAATTTCAAGTTTATTCTATTTTTAATTGAATGAATCAAACTAATAGATCTAAACTATTGAAATTGATATACTTGAAATATAAAGATCTAAAAATAAAATACATAATTTAAAGAATTAAAAATTAGATAAAAATAATGAATTAACTATTAGAAGTGCAAACCTCCCTCAAACAAATCTTATGTTGACTATAATTGGAAAATGCTTAAAAAGACTTGCAAAATATGTTGTGTTTGAAATCGATAATTTAAATTGTGTTGGGATAAGGTTGCGTTATGAGGACCGGGCCACACTACAACCTTGTCTATTGACTACAATTGTGACCTGATTGACTATGTGATTGATTTTCCAATATGAGTTCATGTGACTGTCTGTGAGGGTTTATTTATTTTTTGTGTAGATTTTCCACATGGGGACTTGTAAAATACAAAATCATAACTCATGCACAATAAACACAATAGAGATCAAATGCCAAAATGGGGGAATAGGGTTAGAGGAGTAGCTAAGCTACGTTCAAAAAATACTAAGTAACTTGAGTGCTATCTACATAGCCTAAATAAGCCTCAAACCAATGTAGTTCTCCCTCCTAAGACGAATGTGTGATCTGTGATTGTGTAAATGTATGAATACAATTAGAAGACTGATTGAAATAATTGAAAATGGATGCCCTTGACCTACAATAAATTGAATTAAAATTTGACCTATGACTATTATAATGTAATAGAATTGAAATTAGAAGAAATAGTGCTCTTTTGTTCAGTGTCCAGATAATTTCCAAGTGATTTATATATGTATTTTGAAAAGCATTGATGTGTTTATGCAGAGGAATATTTTGAATAGTTTTATTAACTAAACTTGCTAAAATCATGGGAGGGGTTAAGTGAAACATCTCAAATTTAAAAAATTACTGTTGAGGTGCAGGGGACAAGGCCTATAAGCAGATCGGGTATGGCTAAATTATGTTCTAAATGTTTTCAAGATAATTTTTAGAGTGGTGAATGATTCCATATAGATTTCGAGTTAATGTAATTATGGATAGGCTATGCATGGTAACGATGTCAATTTAAACATTGTCAAGCACTTAAATGATTGATTTTATGTGTCTACATTTTCCTATAATTTATTTTAGTAATCCAATGAAGTGAAATGGATAGAGTAAAGTAGATTCGAACCTAAGTGTGCATACACACTTTGTCTTTTAATGTGAAGCTTGATTGTGTTAGAGAGTTTCTAATGATGTCATGGAGGTGTCCTGGTGAGTGGATGAAGTGCTTTGATAGCCTAAGTAATAATGACAAAGTGTGCAATGTGCTTGTCCTCATATGCTTGAAGTACGATTGATTGGTCTTCTATTTTGGCATGGTTAGAGATGTTCAAGGATGAGTATCGAGTATTGAGGATGTGCAAGAGGTCCCTAAGATGTTTTATATGCTTTGAGTGCTAATGTGCATGATTTGAATTCATTTAGTTTTCCATAGTTTTTATATAGACACTTTGGGTCCAAAGGCAACAAATTTGAGTAGGCAGTTTGATGACATCACCATTACCACATGTGAAGGAGTCAGGAGGAAATGGTCACATGGGTTTGTTAATTATTGTGCTTAGTTCTTATGTACTAAATCTCAGGTCATGCACCTAAGCACATCAAAAGATATGCAAGTACAAATTTGGGCTCCCAAACATTTTGATAGTGTTTTCCCATAGCTAAATTTGCATTAGGCAAGAAATAGCCGAGTAAGCAGTTTGATTGGCATATCTCATACATATAGAGGTTTTAGGAGAAGTTGATCATATGGGTTTGTTTGATTTTATGCCTAGTTCTTATGCACCAAATTTTAGGTTATGCGATGTAGCATGGCAAAAGATATGCATGTGCAAATTTGGGCTCCCAGGCATTTTGATAGTGTTTTTTATGTTCAAATAGAGCTAAGTAAGTGGTTTTTTGATGTCATATATCGCACGTGTGAATGTTTCAAGAGAAGATTGATATATTAATGAAATACCCTATGTAAAAGGATCTTATGTGCTAAATTTTAGATCATACGACTAAGCGCAATGAAAGTTATGCAAGAGCAAAGTTGGCCTCACATGCAAGTTCTATGCATAGTTGGCTCTGTGATAGAAGATTTTGAGAAATAATTTTAATGGTGATATATATCACTCATGTAAGGGTTCCAGGAGAATTTTATCATATGGTTAGATTCTCCTATGTGAGGAGATCATATGGACCAAATTTGAGATCATGCGAGTGAGCAAGGCAAAAGTTATTACGATCCAAAGTTGGCCTTCCAGGTAGATAACAATGGTCCTCATACTTAGTCAAATATGCAAGAGGTAAAGTTTGAGCAAGTCTCAAGGAGATCGACAGAGCACATTTGATCTAATATGTTAAGAAGAAATGAGATGGCAAGAAGTGCACATTGTTTAACGACTGAGCAAAGGTAAAGGATAAAGATCAATGATGAGCGTGTGATCATACAATTGAAGATCTATGGTGCATGGTAAGTCAAAGTGGTCAACATGTTTGATGTTTAATGACCCACATAGAAGTTAAAGAGCAAACACCTTCCAAAAATATCGATGGTGCATGATTGGCTAAGCTGAGCAAGAGCACAAGATGAAGGCAAGTGGTCAAGGTTTACTTGTGATCGTTGGCATTTGAATAATTGAATTTAACAAAGGAAAAAATAGTGCTTTGAATTTTGTCCATAAATTTTGATCCAAGATGAATTTATTGATGAATTAAAAATCAAAGAGGAATAGGACTCCATGGCACATCCATTGAACCTAGTTAGGTGGTCTGAATGTTTCTATATTCAAAGTTATGGTGCTCCAAAGATGATTATGTGTTTGACTATGTTATGCAAGTGACCCAAGATGTTTATTTAAGCTTATGTAGATGTTGTTTCTATGTTTCATGGTGAATTACCTATTGGGGAGTGTTGTAGACTCCATGAGGATGCTCTGTGTGCATTATGAAGGTTTGACTATTCATATGTAGTATGAACAATAGTTTAGAAGTCGACTGTGTATTCATTCATAATGACTGTGTGCACAAAATTTTGTTTATGCGAATTATTCTTAAGTAGAAGGGTACTATGTTGGTTGTTGGTACTTAAGATGGACCTATATATCATATGGAATGTGTCAATGCATTTAGAAGTGGTCCTGTGTTCTTATTTTGTTTGATAAAGTGCTAAAAGAGTGAATGGGTTCACATGAGATCTATAAGGACTACAAGGGTCTTATTAAAAGGTATAGTTCCTTAAGGGTGACCCATATATGCTATGGCCAACCTATGAAGATTGTTTTGAGATTTGTCTCAATGAGATAGATTCTTTAAGGGTTAAGACATGCCTAACAGTCAACTAAAATAGCATTGATCATAAATGCTCTATAAATAGTGAAATAAAAGATGGATATTTCTAGATTTTTGATGAGTGACTTGGGAGAGAATTGCGAGAGGCTTGTGTGTGTGAATTGTGGAGAGGAGGGGTAGAGGGACCTTTGGATGAGTTGAAGAGTAGAATAGATTAAGGACTATTTTTATGCTCTGTAGGTCATAATTCTGGTGGTAGAATAGTGCTCTTGCTATTTGAGTATGAGCGAAGGTAAAGAGTGATATGGAAAAGTCCATCATTAGGTGTTAAAGACATCAGTTCATAGGTGAATGTGTTCATAGGTGTTTTTGTGGCATCTCAGCATCTAAGGTGGTTACAACCTCCTTTCAAAGTGAAACTTGATAAAGTCTGGTTGTTGTTGCAGCTCAACTAGATAGGTGTGGCAACACCTTGTGGGATTGTAGTCTCACTTAGTAGAGATTGTAGCTCTTTGATCAATTACAACTAGTCTAAATTGGTTCTTGTTTTTATAGGAGAGTAGTCCAATATCAAGTTTTAGTGGGTTTTCTCCCCCAAGAGGGTTTCCCATATATGTCATGTGCTATGTGATTGATCTTGCATTGTCTCTCTTTCTCATTGCTATGAATGATGTGTATGTTTCATGAATGCTTGAGGTAACTGATTAAGTGTTTGTAAAGATCAAAATTGAATTTTGATTATTTGGGCTCATTGACTCACCCCCACCCTTTTCATTGATTATACCTCTAACAAATTATGCAAGATGCCTTAATGCAAAACTTAAAACAATGCCACTAAAATTATTTATTGTTCATTTTTAAAGTTGAAAATATTAAACTTAAAATTTGAATTTTCAAAATAAAGCAAGAAAAGAATGCCCTATAACTTGAAACTTGTAAATGCTGAAACTCGTAACTATTTTAAATTTGCCACTTGTAACTATTTTTACACATGCCCATGTATATAAATTGAAAACATATATTTAAGTAATTGAAAGAATGAGTGCACATGCATAACACATGCCCTCATAATCTAAAAATTCTGAATCATGCTATAATTTTTGAAACTATATAGTACCATACATATGAAATTTGCTCACGAGGACATGATTTCTCAAGACAAGTCCATTGTGATGCCCCTCTTTTGAGATGAGAGACGTAGTCTGCAAGTCACTTACCTCAAAATAAAGCATATATGAAAAAGAGAATCATGTAGTAGCATTTTGGACATTTGAATTGGATTTCATCATAATATTAAATATAACATTAAATTGTATATGAATCATGTGTTATAGAGATATAACATTAAATTAAATAATCAACATGTGGATGATATGTATCATGGCACCAAAGTAAGAGTAGAGAGTATGAGTAATGCAAAATATGAATCATAACACCATAATAGAAAAAATTTAACATACAAACAATGTCATATAATAGCACACAATTTGTATATAATGTCAGACATAAGGCCCAAAGTCCATGTACAAGGGACATGTGACTGCCACATAAATATACAAGTCCAAGGGCCACACATAAACAATATGAGAATACTATTCAAGCAAGAGCATGTCAATATTTTTTGCAAAAGAGGCCAAGGTCCATACACAATAAGCAAACAATTCCTAACTTATCTATAGTAAAGTAAGAGTGAACCATAAAGAAAATGAGACTAAGTTACATCCATTATATATCAATGTTAGTGTTAGCAAGTGGTGTATTCATGTAACACAATGTAAAGTATGAGTGATTAGAAAAATATTTATTTGATATATAGCTCAACATGGTAGAAAGGTTGTGTATATATATAACTTGCTAAAGTTTTCATGGAGAATGAAGAGATGCCCCCAACTTAGCAACATTGTTGAGTAATAAGAGAAAATCAACATCAAATAACCATGTAAAAGTATGTTCTATATCACACTCAAATACCTTGTGAAAAACAATGTGTATTGTTAGCAACATTGTTGAGTAATAAGAGAAAATCAACATCAAATAACCATGTAAAAGTATGTTCTATATCACACTCAAATACCTTGTGAAAAGCAATGTGTATTGAAAAATTAAATATGCTACCTACCTAACATATAATAAATGACATGTGTAAATAAGTTAGATACATTTGAAATGCTTCGAGGTCCTAATTTTGAATTTTTGATATATATGATTTTTTGGGGGGAATTTTTGAGATAATT
Organism: Torreya grandis; assembly: GCA_037957365.1. Lineage (NCBI taxonomy): Eukaryota > Viridiplantae > Streptophyta > Pinopsida > Cupressales > Taxaceae > Torreya > Torreya grandis. Next base: position 1,036,634 of record JARHVA010004421.1, read on the forward strand.
AAAATTAAAAGGCATTTTAAAAGGGCCAAGAAGGAAGGCTTCTAAAAGTAGAGGAAGTGGGAGGGATTCAGATAATCCTATAAAAGGTGTAAAAATATCATGTAGTAATAAGGAAGGCAAGGAATGTGCCCCTAATGTATGTGTGAATGGGTCATAACAATGTAACACAAATTATTAAGATAGATAACAATGTACATTTTCCTCAATGGTCAAGAGAAAAATATGATCATGTAAGTGCAAGAAATGCTATAACATGATAGGTATGCAAGAGTGATCAAGAATGAATAGTGAAAATATTTGTAAGATAAATATTTTGGATTACTCAATGAAAATAAAGAGGGAAAGTGCCCAAAGTGAAAAATAAAGTTAAGGGCTTAAGCATGCTTGAAATGGGATACAAGATGTAACAATAAAGTACAAGCAAATAATCTATGTACATAGAGAAAATGCATGTAGATAATCAAGAGACTCAACCCACTTAGTAGATTGGAAGGAAATATAGATTTCTATCCAACCAAATATCTCATCAAAAGGATGCACATATGATGTAGAGGGAAAGAATTTGTACTTCAAAATTCAAGTTTCTTGAATTAGGACTAGTCTCCTTGTAACCCTTCTTAGGTACAAAGATTGTACATTTAAACAATACACATAGGCTGAAAAGTTAAAATAAACACATTTTTAAGTACCCATTAAGTGCTTAAAAATTTACACAAAGTTTCAAGTCTGAACTCTTAAAGGAGATCTACTAACTTCACAAAACCTTTATGTAATTAGGCCTCAATTAGGTCTCCATAACTAGTTTGACTGGGTTTTTTATGTAAAAAACTCCACACATGCCAATATTAAATTAAAAATATTAAATAAATTTAAGGATAATGATAAGATTATGAAATCATAATTTGGACTCTTGAGAAGTTCTTAAGAGTGCACAAACTCAACTTTTCTCATAAACCTTAGATAGGGTTTTACATAGGCTTGAGAGAGTGAAATTAAGGTTTTAAAACTCAATTCAATGTTTAACAGACTATAAATATCAAGGTAAGGTCTATACAATCAAGGTTTAATTATTTAATTGAAATAAAATCCAAAACTAATGGAAAATGACTCAAAAATAGGAATTACCTGTTTGACTGTGCATAGAATGATTGTCTACAGAACTGTATAACATGACTTTTGAGAGTCTTATTTTTCAACACCTATAAGGGACTAAAAATAACTTTCAAATGATCAATAATCAATAAATATTTATCCATTAATAGTAAAAATCCAATTCCAGATTGTATTGTATTGGCAATCATCAAATTTGTATATAAAAACCATGTTCTTGAACACAGTCTAATTTACTCAATTACAATATTCTCTCTCCTTGCATGATGAAGTAACCCATAAAATGGTTCAAAAAAATTGTTTTAATTATCTTTACACCCATAAATACCTAACTTATGCATAAAAACCATGGTTTGATGATCTAACTCGCTTAACCATTGATTAGCATGTGAGAGGGGCAAAGTTAGTTATGGATTATTTGAACATTATATGAAAATATTACAAACATGGTGTACCAACCTAAGAAAGAACCTTAAAATTTTTATAAGTCCTTAAACTTCATGACAAGACTCAAAGACATGATTAACAAATCCAAAATTGATCAAAAGACAAGATTTCTAGTCTAGGAAATTTAAATTCAAAAATGGGCGATAAAATGTAAAATGAAATCAAATTTAAATTTTATGTAAAACTAAGACCTACAAAAAATTAAATACACTATATTAAGACCTACAAAAAATTAAATACACTATATTATACATCTTGACATGAACTAAGACAAAAAAATTGAATGAAAAAGAGTTCCTAGGTGATGTTCCTACATCATGCTCCCTACGAATAACATTTTTGACTCATGAACACTTATTCATGAGGTCTTCAAGAGTATTTTCATGCTTGATGATGTCTGATTCAATCATCTAAGTGAAATCCTCTACAGGATGATGTTTCCACTTCATAAAATATTGTTAATACTCCTTGCCTTTGTTTGTCTTTATAACTTTCTTATCCAATGGATTCAAGTTCCTCTTGCTTGGCTTGTGACAACTAATTTTCCAAACCATCCTATAACATGTACTTGATCCAAGACTCTCTATTCCTAGTAGTTGGATGTTTGAAAGCATCATATGCTTCTTGGAAGTATAGATCAGTTTCATATAACTCCTTAGTTCCTCTATTCCCCCAATCTCAATTTGAATTTTTATTATGAGCAAAGCCCTTCTGCTTAAAACATCTGCTACTTTATTGGTTTGACATTTTTTGTGCTTAATGACAAAAATGAAGTTTTTAAAATACTCTACCCACTTCATATGCCTTTGAATTAGCTTGTGCTGAATGATTATGAATTAAAGTGCATGATTATCTATGAATTTGATAAACTCATTTGGCATTAGATAATGCCTCCATTTCCTTAAGGCTTGAACCATAACATAAAAATTGAAACCATAAGCATAATAATTTTTCTTGGCCTCATTTAAATTATCATTGAAGTATGCTACATGTATACCTTCTTGACTTAGAATAGCTCTAATGACCACCCCACTTGCATCAAAATCAACTTGAAAAATCTTGTTGAAATTAAGAAGTGATAATAAAAGTTGCTCTATAATTCTCCTCTTCAAAAATTAAAAATTCTTCTTAGCAATATCAATCCACACAAATTTATTTTTCTCTTATTATGGTGTCAATAATGGGTGCACAAATCCTACTAATTTTTTTGATAAACTTCCTATAGAAACTTGCTAAGCCATGGAAATTTTTTACCTCATAAGATATCTTGGGATTTGGCCAATTAATGATGTCTTTCACCTTGTCTTTGTCCATATTCAAGACACCTTGAGAAATCACAAACCTAAGATACACCAAATCTATCTTCATAAATGAACACTTATTAAGGTTAATAAATAACCTCTCCTCTTGCAAATTTTACATTACCATTCTAAGGTGTTGAAGATGTTCTTCCTTGTTTGGGTTGTAAATCAATATATTATCTAAATATATAAAACAAATTTATCAATGAAAGGATTTAAAAATTTATTCATGAGTATCAAGAATGTACTTCGGGTATTGGTGAGACCAAATAACATAAAAATCCATTCATAAAGTCCCCCATTAGTCTTAAAACTAGTTTTCCATTCATCTCCTTTCCTTATCCTTATCTGATAATAACCACTCTTGAGATAAATCTTAGAGAAATAATTTAAACCACTCAAACAATCCATTAAATATTCAATTATTGGAAGAGGGAACCTATACCTTATTATTATCTTGTTGATTTATCTAAAGTCAATGCACATTCTCCAATTTCCTTCTTTATTTGGCACTAGTACAACTAATACTGCACATGGGTTGAGGCTCTCTTTGATCAGTCCTTTATCCAAGAGGTCTTGTATTTACTTATTAATTTTTGCATTCTCTTGAGGGGTCATCTTGTAGGCAAATTTTCTGGTAAAAATTTTCACTTGATACAAAGTCAATATGGTGACTAATGCTCTTGATAGATGAAGGCTCATTGGGTAGTTCATCTACCAAAATATCAATAAATTCTTCCAAAATGTTTTGTACCTCTTGAGATAACTCATTAAACTTGGTGGATATTATAATAGTCCTTGGTCTGATTACCACTCCAAAACATAGCTCTTCATCTTTCATAGCATTAATAACTCTTTCTTACTCACCATCATAACACTTGAATTAGTCCTTTGTCCATTTTATTTTTTTCTTTCTGAGACAACAATGTATGACTTATTTCATCCATCTCCGAGGTATAGACATTATTCCTTTCATCATGAGTAGCATTTATATCATATTTCCAATGATTTCTTAAGAGAACATGACACACATCCATTGGCATTATGTCACATAGAACCTTGTCTTTGTATCCTCCAATCTAAAAATCTACCCAACATTGTTCATTCATAAGAAATCGATGCCATTTATGAAGCCATGAGACCTTATATGGGGTTGGATGTGGCATTATCTTTAAGCCAAGATTTTCTACCATCTCTACTAACACTAGGTTATCAATACTACCTAAATCAATCATCAATTTACAACACTTACCTTGGGTTTTGCAAGTTGTCTTGAATAGTGTCTTTCTTCGGGCAAACTCTTTCTCCTTAGGTGGTTTTATCAACACCCTCCTTATCAACAAGGACTCACTAACTTATGGTTATTATATGTGAGAAGGAGAACCCACACTTTCTTTATATACTTGGACTAATTGATTTCTAATTTCAGTCCTAGAGTTGCTACCTTGAGGTTCATTTGGATGCTCCCAAAGAAAATTTGTTGTATTTAAAACACTTTCCAGTGAATCTTATAAATCCCCTTCCTCTTTGTGTGTATCCTCATATGAAGTAAGGTCTCCTTCCTCTAAATATACCTTTTGAAGTAGATTGTTATTCTTAAGAGGTACTTGATTATGAATTTATCCTTTGATATGTAATTATTCCTCCTTCTTGGCCTCTACCTTTATAACTTCTATCCCTGCCCCTAGTTTGCTAATTTTGCCTTCTATTTAGTATATCCTCTACCTTCAAAGCATATTGATAGCATTAATCAAGTGTCACTAGGATGACTAAGCTAAGTTCATTCTGAATATTATACCTTAATCCATTAAGATATCTAGCAATCTTCTTCACATCCTCTTCTACATGTCTTGATCTGATTGTCAACTTGTAGAACTTTTCAATATAATCCTTAACACCCTTATCTTTTTACTTCAAATTCTTTTTTTTTTTGAAGAGGTTTGTATGATAGTCACTAGATATAAATTTAATCTTCAATTTTGATACCATCCTATCCCAAGATTTGATCTTGGTTTTGCATTTGTTCCTTATTTCATCTTGTATGTAATCCCACCAAAGGGCTGCATATCCCTTTAATTTTGTGCAATTGAATTTGACCTTGTTTTCATAAGGTACATTTTCATAATAAAAATATTTTCCTAACTATGTAATCCAATAAATAATTTTATTACAATTTAAATTGCCTGCAAAGGTAAGAATCTCTATCTTTGGTTTAGACTCCTATCCCATCACTACTTTCAATAGTCTATCAATTCCTTCTTTCTCACGCTCTTTAACTTCTTTTTGTTTTAGAGTTTGTGGTTATTATTTATCACTTATGTCCCATATTATAACTCCTCTTATTTTATTGGCCTCTACTAATATAATCCTTGCAATAAAACTTATCCCCAGGTTTATTAACTCCTCCAAAATAACATCTCCTATCTGGATACTTGCTCTTCCACCTCCTCTTGGGTTCCTTCTAGGTGACATTTTGGCTTCTCAATCCAACTAGTCAACAAACAATCAAAATTTACTTGAACTCAAAGAGTTTCACCTTCATTCAAACCTCCTCCAGGTATAAAACTTGATTAGATACCAATTTGATGTAGAGGGATAAAGTTTGTACTTCAAAATTCAAGTTTCTTGAATTAGGCCTAGTCTCCTTGTAACCCTTCTTAAGTATAAAGCTTGTAGGCTTTAAAAACACACAAATGTTAAAAATAAACTAAAAATATTTTTTATTTCCAATTAATACCTTACAAATTCAAAAAAAAATTTAAGTATGATCTCTCAAAGGAAATCTACTAACTTCATAAAAAATTTCTGTAATTAGGTCCTTATAACTAGTTTGATTGAATTTTTGATGTAAAAAACTCCAAACATGAAAATATAAAATGAAACATATTAAATAATTTTAAGGACAATTAAAATATGTTACAAACATGTTTTAGACACTTGAGAAGTTATTTAGAGTCACAACCTCATCTTTTCTCATAAACTCTAAGCATGGTTTTACACAGGCCTGAGAGAGTGAAATTAAGTTTTTAAAACTTAATATAATGTATAAAATACTATAAACACCAATAAAAGGTTTGTAAAATAAATTTTAAATTGTATTAATTGAAATAAAATCCAAAAACAATAGAAAATGACTCAAAAATAGGAATTACCCATCTGATTGTGCACAAAATGACTATTTACAAAACTGTATAAGATGAGTTTTGAGAGTATTATTTTTCAACACCTATAAGGGAATAAAAATCACTTAAAAATGATAAATAATAAATCAATATTTATCCACCAATAATAAACATCCAATTTCATATTAAATTAAATTGGCATTCATCAAATTTGTATATAAAAACTCTGTTCTTGAACACAATCTAGTTTGCTCAATAACAATATTCTCTCTCCTTACACAAGGAGTTAACCCATATAATGGTTCAAAAAACTTTTTTTAATGGTATTTACACCCATAAATACTCTAATCATACACAAAATCCATGGTTTGATGATCTAACTCGCTTAATCCCTGATTAACATGCGAGAGGGGGCAAAGTTGGTTATGGATTCATTGAACATTGCATGAAAATATTAAAAACATGGTGTACCAACCTAATAAACACCATTAAAAAGGTTATAAGTCCTTAAAATTCATGAAAAGACTCAAACACATGATTAACAAATCCAAAATTGATCAAAAGACAAGATTTCTAGTCTAGGAAATGTAAATTCAAAAATGGGCAGGAAAATGTAAAATGAGCCCAAATTCAAATTTTATGCAAAAATAAGACCTATAAGAAAAAAAACACACTCTATTATACCTCATAATATGTAATAAGACATATAATTAAATTCAAAATACTTCCTAGGTGATGCTTCTACATCAACATATGTATAAATGAATGCATTGTATGAATGTTTGACTTTTTTTGAAGAAGAATTGCCAACTGTAGATGCCTTTGAATCTTAATAAGTATCATATGATTTAATATAACCCTATAAATAAATACTCATATGACCATGTAAACCTATATCATCATGTGAAATAAGAGAATATGTAATTACTTGTACCTATTATAAAGATATCTGAATAACCTATTGAGCCTTAGGATATGAATACCTCTTTTTAGGTTAAATTTTTTACTTAGGAGAATGCACCATGCTCTTTGGAACTAACAAAACATGTTAATGTGTAACTTTATCATGATCATAAGTAGATGAAAAATATTATTTTATAATATTCTTATGCTCATAAATAGTTGGATAAACTGATTCTATAATATGATTTGAAATATGTAGATCATGCTCTTGAATAGTTATGTAGACTATTTCATTACCATGTATATCAATGATTGTACCAAGAAATTGTTCTATAAGATAATTAAACATCATTGGTTCTATAAGATATTTATATTATATTCCTAAAAATTTTAACCACTTGATTATCATGAATATATTTGAGACATTTATACATTGTATAATGGATTGCTTAAAATTTTATATCCAAGGGAATCTTTAGAGCATATCAAAAACCAATGTGCTTGGTATAACTAATAATGGATTGGAATTATGAGAGGGACCACTTTGAAAGGTAATATTATATGACCAAGAGTTTCTTGTGTATGGCCATCAAATACTTTGATAACTCTAGAAGTATCTTGTAAATATTGCTTTGTATAACCAAGAGAGCAAAAGAGTGTTATTGTGCACAAATTATAATTTGATCCATTATCTATCATAACATTGTATAATTTTTTTGTCAACGTATGCTTAAATAAAGAGTGCATGTCTATTTAAATCATCATCAACTTCACTATCATCAAATGTAATCATAAGACATGATGCTTGTTTGCTTTATCATTATATCAATGATTCTATCAAATGGATGCCCATATGTGGGAGGAGGATGATAATTATATGCATAATGTACTTTATAATTATCTTTGTTTTTTTTGCTTCATGATTTATAATAATTATCTTTGTACATTTTGAGGTTTACATTGTCATTTACTTGTGGCTTATCCTCTTTAATAGGTGTGCTGATATCAATAATTTTATCATCAATAAGATATTGAATCTTGTGCTTAAGATTGAAATATCTATTTTTAGCATGCTTAATACATATATGGTAGTCACAATATGCGTTACCATCCATTTTTTTAGATTGTGGTCTAGACATGCCCACTTTTATTGGTGGAGGAAGAGTGATAGGATTACAATAAATTAACTTTTGAAATTATACATGAAGAGATGAAGGTAACCTTGAGAATTTATGAGCTTGTAATTGAAACTTTTGTGTTGGTTGTGAGATAACATTAATTGTAAAATTAGCTTCATTATTCCTCTCATTTGGTTTGATTTTATAATCTAGATTGATTTTAAATTAGATATTTGAAGTAGAATGAGCACTTTAAGTATCATTAAACTTATTAAAAGTAATCAATTTGACTTCAAATTCATTGAATGTATGTCATAGTTCATTGAAAAATTTGAACTTACCAAACATAACTAAATCTTGAAGTGGAGATAAAAAATTGTGAGTGATGATATCTTGAAGATCATTATCAACCATTTGATTTGTCATTTTTGCTAGCATAGTCTTGTATCTTAACACATATTCATTTATTATTTCATTAGACCCTTGTTTGAGCTTTGTAATTTGAGAATATGAAATATTTTCACTAAAGTTGATAGAAAAGTGTGTTAAAAACTGATATGCCAAAGGGTTGAAATATTTTACATAATTTAGAGGAAGATGATAAAACCTATTAAGAACATATTATTTGAGACTTATTGGAAAGATATTTGTTAATAATTTTTTATTATTTACATAGGCTAGACAAACTACATGGAATGCACACAAATGTTGTTCAAGATCACTTTTGCCTTCATATAGAGGAAACTTAGGAGACAAAAATTAAATTAGTAATGGATAAGATAAAATTTTGGGTGCCAAATGGTTATGTGGTAGAGAACATGAGTCCATAGAGGGTCTAGCATCAAAGATAATTTTCTCTGTGTGAGATAAGTTAGCTTGTAATGCAAGGAGTGCATCCACAAGAGTAGCATTTGTAGAGGTAATTGGAGGATTATAAGTAGCATGAGTAGGCATAACAAAGATACATTTTGGAAACCAAGTGATGTTTCCAAACTAAAAATGGTGTTATAGAGGTAATTAGAGGTTTAGAAATAGGAATGGATACAATTATAGAAGTAACAACATTGGAAAATCTATCCTGGGCACCATTTATTTTGTTAATATATAGCAACATATAAGAGTGAATAAATTTTTTCTAGATTTTTATGAATAATTCCATAAATTTTGCTTCATTAGTTGGATTAGTTTGTTCCTGTGTATTGAGTTTTGAAATAAGAGCCATAATGTGACCTTGAAGAAGGTGTGGAATAAGTGAAGGAAGATCATTTGAAGTTGAAGATTTTAAACAATGTATATCATATGTTTCCTCTTGTTCCCAAGTGATTTCATATTTCACAAAATCTATTGGAGAATAATAATGACATGATATTGTAGTGTAATCATTTCTAATAGGAAGATCACAAGTTATAACATTATTTAGTATAAATTTTGTATTAATTTGACATTTAATCCATGTAATAACATAATGAACAACATGCTAAGTAGTAATAAAAGGTGTAACAATTAATTTCATAATCCTATGCAACATATAAATAAAAATTCATTCATTAATACCATTATGAATACAATACGAGTATGAATAAAATATGCGAATGACTATAAATACAATACAAAAAAATCAAGGTATAAGGGTTATCTAGGTAGGGTTTGAATGATTGTGTGGGATCTAAAATATAATTTCTTGTTCATTAATTAGTGTTGGACCAATGTTTTATATCACTAACTATAGATGCAAAATTGTGTTTGTAGTCCACTAACACCATTATCAAGGGTACAATGAGAATACCTTCTCTGGGTGATATGTTTCTCTTAGGTGCACCAAAAATCAATTGGATAAAAGAGGATACATATGGTATTAAAATGGGATCTTTGGAATTTATGATAAACCATGAGTTATTTAAAATTAAATTATATATTTAGTGTTATACAATAGATATGAGTATTTGGGTAAACCCCTCACACTACAATGTCTGTAAAAATATATAACTGCGTAGACATTTATGATAATCATTAAGTAGTTATAAATTCACCATAACACATTTTATTAAAAAAAGCACATGTAAATACAAAATAAAGAGAAAAATAAAATCAAAATATTTTTGTGTATAATTATCAACACATTTTGACTAGTTGTTATAAGAAAGAGCTTTAATGTCAGATTTATCCAAGGTGACAAGATAATTTATTCAAAGTTGGATTAAATCCAAGGTCGATGAAGTAGAATTATTATATGTCAAATTTTTATCTAAAGTTGAATGATGTTTTATTCCAGTTTTAATATTTTATAAAATTATAAATGAAATCCTAAGATAAAAATCAATCAAACAAAAATTAGTGTTCTAAAATTTGTGGGTTCACTAAGGCGTTTATTCTATTCTGAATTAAATGAATCAAACTAATAGATATAAAATATTGAAATTGATATAAAATAAATATACACATAGAAAATTAAAATACTATAGCCACTATTTTATGTATTATATAACACCTCAGTCTTGTACACTTGGTAAACTTAGACCCAACTAGTCTTATCAGTTATAGACCTTTCCTACTTTCTAAAGTCTCACATATGCTCTATCTTGTGACCCTTGGCTTATCTATTTATCTGAACAGTCTTATGTTGATGACCTAGAAATTATATCTTTCTAAAAATACTTAAAACCTTCTTATCTTCTACCCCTATAAATTTTGAGTCTATACCTACTTTTCTACTCCTTGGATGCTAGCGTTTAGGATAAACACTTGCATCGATGCTAGTGTCATACTCTGACGCAAGTGTCCAATGCCCTAACGTCATCTAATTTTTAGATTAAACGTATCTTAATAGTCAACCTAAGTGATTTTATGTGATTTAATTATTCAAAGGGATTGATATAAATACAAGATCAATCCTCATTCATTCATAACCTAAAAATTATTACTTACTAAGTAACTTACAAAAGACATTCAATCAAGAACTCAAGTGAGAAAAGATTCCCTATTTTATCCTATTTTCATATCAGTCATAGGGACAAAAAATACACATGTATGGAGTAATGAAAGAACAACCCAAGAGATATATTTACCAAGTTGCAAGTTAAGTCACTGTTGTACTTACTTTGCACATATTACATGATTCACACACAAACCAACATATAGGGGAGAACTACATCATTCTAAAGCCCTTTCAAAGTATTAGATTTGTAGGAAAAACTCATCGATAAAGGGGTATTGGGTTTATCTTGACACCATGTAGCCACTATGAAGATGAATAACTAGGGTTTTAAAAATTCATAAGGAGTGATAATCCATGACTCATATCTAAATGCACCAGAGCAAAGGTGAAGTCAAACCCAAAAACATCCAAGTGGTCACATCATTTTATAATAGGTATTCTATACAATAATTTTGTGTCAAGCTCAAACAATACCATTGACATAACTATCTAATGCTGATTTTAGTGTCTGTGACTCTAGAAGCATCCAATCCAAAATCTAGTGACTGTTCTAGAATCTTTTTTTAGTCTGCGTTCTACCTATTCCATATCTATAACTACATTATCATCAAATCAAGATAAGTACATTAATTATTTGTCATTTATATACTTATCATAGTTGTACTTACCATTTTTATCCTATCTTAGTTTAATAAATTCAACATATGTTATATCTGAGTTTAGCAAACAATTGGCCTGATGTAAATCTGATCATCACCCTTGTGTATTGTAATTTCTATATCATTAAACCTATCTACCTATTGATAATTTGGCTTCTCAATCCAAATATCGACCCATATAGCTCAAAAATTTCTCATAGATCCCTTCAAGTGTGTATTTGGTTACCTAGACCTTGTCATGGTCTTCTACATGCCTTGTGATATCCTCATTTGGCCTCATTTTAAGCCTTCTATCATTGTTCAAAGTTTCACTATATGTACTATGGGTTGCTTGAAGATATCTGCATGTGATAGCACGTTTTTAGTCTTTGGATGATGCGTTAGGATGTCATGAGTTGTCCTTGGGTGAGTGGAAGGGTGTTAGGTACCTATTATAGCCTAAAAAGTGGCCTATACCTTGTTTAACAAAGTTAAGGTATTTTTTTAAAAATTAAGGTTTTGGAGAGTTTAAGGTTTGATTTTGTCCTAGGTCCTCAAATCCTAAAACTAAATATTATTTCCAAATGCCTTAATTATGTCTAAATGGTGCCTAAGACAATTTGGAAGCCCTTGTGAAAAGATCTAGCTCGTCAAAGGAAGTCATCATAACATAATTAGGTCTCTCTAAGCTTAAAAGTCATAAATTATCACTTGTAATGTTTTTTTAATAGGTTTAAAGGCATGTTTTAAATATTTGAATAAATTTATCTTTATGTCATTCTTGAATAATACTAATGCAATGTAAAAGTGCTAGTGGGGCCCACAAGAATGAAAAAGGGTTGTTCATAATGTTAAAAAACACTTGTCAAAACTCATAAAAATAGGTTTCAATGTGGAAGAGTGGAGATTTTATATGTGGGATCATGGTTCCATCCTTATCATAGGTTTTTAGTATAAAAAAATAATCTAGAATCATTTTCAAGGTCAGATAATGTGAAAACCTACTTGTCTTATGCATCGCCCTTCTTGGCAGCTTAAAGAGGCCCAATAGTTTTCATTCAATATAGGAAGGAGAGACAGAGTGTGTGTATAGTAAAATGATATTATGGGGAATAATTATTCTTTATCCACTTTAAATCCATGGAAATAGTTCATTCATTTATGACCTATGATTTATGAATCATTGTTAAGAAGCCAGGTTGCTCTTAAACCCTACAAGCTTAATTTTGGACACTTTCAATGAAATTTTGAGCTATTTGATGATATAATATGGTTGTGAAAGTATATAAATGTCTCCTATAATCCCATAAATAAATCTCTAGTCATATTCATGCTTGTACAAGTAACATCCTCTAAAATGGTGAATTTGCAGGTTTGCATTGCAGGGTTTTGAGTTCTCCAAGGAGTTTGATGTGAAAAATTTCCCTATGATGGATTATAAAATTATATCCATTCCTCATATATCTCACATAGATATTTAAAAAGGCCTTAAAGTGACTATTAAACCTCAATGCCTCAAACATGCCATCATATGGAGTATACCTTCACTGTTTGCCAAGTTGATCAGAAACTTATCACATTTTTAAGGGTATCTCATGTAATAAAAGACATAATACACATTAAATAAGGCATATATAATAGTTTAAGAGAATATAATAATATCATAAATTATTGTATAATCATCCTTGAAAGGAAATGGTAAGGTTTTAGGTCTGTCATGATCATATTTGTGAAGAGGTATGCTTGTGTTGAGTGGATGAGGCACCAAAGAAGATTGTAGAAGAATGAAAAGGGACATGTCATACCTCCAAACATATATCTAACCCTGGATAATCATTAAAGATAAAAAATAGGGCTTAAATGGGTGTTGTATCTCTAAACTCCATGCAAAGCAATCAAAATAGTGCAGAAGGAGACCAACCACTCAAGGAAGGTTGTAAATATCTTCAATAAGCAGACCTAAAGTGAAAATGATGAATATAATGATGGTAATGGTGTCAATATAAGGTGATACATTATCCAAATGGAATTCATATATCATTAGGAAATTGGTTACATTAGAAATGAAGATCCAACCTAGACTCAAAATCAAGATTCATAATGTAGTCTACATGCCTACACCTTGAAATAGAGGGGAGTACATATTTGTGTTAAAAATGGTAAGATTGTAAAATGTGATATGGAATCATAAATTTATTGAAAATTTGATGAGTACTGCAATGGATCATCTCATGAAAATTTGGACTCCTTGAATGATGAAGACAGACCTCAGGCAACGTCATTTGGATCAAACATGAGAAAAAGAGGATATGCTTGTAAAGATAGGAGGTATTAAGAAGATTTAAAAGTTAATGGGAGGTAAATAATTATTTTACACTATGACAAGTGTCAAGGAAGTGCTCATTGAATTTGAAGGATCTCTAAACTCCCAAAGTGTAACCAAGAAGCTCATTGATCACCTAGAGGTTAGGTTGGGTAGTTAGAGTTGGCTTCAAGCTTAAGGAAGAAGATATAATTCATAAAAATGAGTTTAGTGTCTAGATTATTGTGACCTACTTGTAACATTAAATTGTATAGAAGGATGATAAAGTCTTCAACCAAGACTAGGTACAGTCATTATAGACCTAAGAGTTCTGCTTCAAGTAACCTAAGTATATGCACATATACTTATGGGCCTGATCTTAGGTCATGAAGAGACCTTGAAATATGGAAGTGGGATGAAGGGTTAGGAAATTTTTATAGGTTAGGGATGGAGTATGAGAAACATCTATCTCCACTAGAGGTAATGAAGAGAGAAAGAGGCCTAGTTAGAACTGGTAGGCCTAAAAGATCATACATAACTAGTGAATGATGCATTTGTGTACAAAGTGAAAGATTGTAAGTTAGGTGAGTGATGAAAGAGTATAAATTTGGATATTGAATAGGAATCCTAAGTTAAACTGAGGAGATAACCATCAAGAGAAGAAAATCTGGTCACCTACAATCAAAACAACCTAATAGTTACCTACAACTAGTTTGAGAACAATGTGATCAAATGGTATATGTTGATGCCGATGAGAAGTGATAGATAGATATAGGGAAGATAAATAAAATCATGGAGTCAATATATAATAATATATAAGTAATCAATAGTGCCAACAAATAAAAGGCTTGATTTACACTTACAGTGAAGAAATGAAAACAATCATAAACAAGTCTATGTATGAAGTGTGGAGAAAGTTGTGTCTTATTAGGTGGTTGGTTAGTTGAGAGGTGAGGTTGGATGAGTGATAGGTGTTAAGATAATCATATATCTTGGACTCATTGAGGGATAGTGAAAGTATGAATAGGTCTATTTTGGGTTAATTAGATAGGAATGAGCATCTACAGTCAAATCAAACTCAGCTAAGACCACAAACCTATCATTGAATATGAGGAAGAATATAGGTCTAAAGAGAATATGAGAGGAAAGGAGGATATTGAGAGATAATGAAGACTTGGGTAGATAATTTTCTTGAGGTCTAGACTTAGTGTGATGAACATAAGTGCCAAACTAGGCCATTAGTGTTACACATGTTGAATTACCTTCAAACCCTTATAGTATGTTTTCAAGTTGTAGAGATCTCTTGGATGATTATTGTATATTAAAATTAATTGGAAGGAATTTATAAGTTTTTATCAGACCTTTGAAAATTAACTCTAATAAATAATGAATATTGGGAAAGTTTCTAGGCCAAAATTGGTTTTTCAACCTAAGTACACATACTTTCATGCTCGAGAGGTCATTTGAGGAAGCTTAGAGCTAATTAAAGAAAATGAATGGTGGAAATTAGATATGGGATAAATTAAATAATTTTTACCACTTCAAATTCATACCATTAATTGATGATTTAAGAGCCTATACAACATGAACCATCACTAAAAAGTCTAGATACCAAAAAACCTTGTTTTACTTGAAAAAGGAACTCGAGAAGATCAAAGTTTTGCTTGGATCATGAATGAGGTTTGCATAGAGCTGAATGGTGTTTGGATATGATTGAGAGGTCTATATAATTCCACCATGTGGAATTTGGAGAGAGGAAGAGGCTCTATCCTCTATGAATAATTGTTAAGACCAAAGGAGCCTCTAAACCCTCCTTAAATCCCTCATAGTGACCTGATGGAGGAAATATTATTCTTAGTGCCTTAAAATGAATTTTTTTAACCTTTAAATGATTTTTTTATCTCCATGTGTCTCATGGGAATCTAGGAATGCTTTTTGGTGGCACGTGAAAAGTACAAATTCTATGGACAAGGAAAAAATGATTGTTACAACCTATTTGGGACCTTGAAAGATGGTGCCAAACCACAAAATTAGACCTGGGGAGTGTTGATAAGGTCCTTAAATTTAATACAAAATCATTATATATGTTCACATGTGTGGGGGAATTTTATAACCAAAACTCAATTTTCTAGTCCAAGAGGTCTAATTGAGGGCTAGTAGGAGAAACAAGTGAAGAAAGTACACTTGTACTTACAATCTAGTCATGAAACTTCAAATAGATATATGAGAGAATAAAGGATATATAAAAATATGCTTGGTTCTCTAGGATTACCTATAGATTATTCCAGAGAGGGAGCTTTGCCTATATGGAGAGCTATAAGGAATTAAAGGGATATAATATGTTTAGGTGAAAAATGAGTCATTGAAGAGTACTTGAAGCTTACAAGAGGGTTGATACAAGTTTTTAAAGGTGAAAAGAGTTCATCCATAGATAAATATTTCCTTTATTAAGCCATAAACAAGATTTGAGGCTTTTAGCCAAAAGGGAGAAGCCTTGAAGGGGTAAATAATAACATGGAAATTTTCCAAGAGAATATGGGTTACTATATAGTAAAGAAGTAGTGAAGCATAATGGTGCATGGAGGAACCATGGATGTCAATATTTCAAAGGAATCTCTTGGTAAATCCTCACTTAACCACTAGGCCACCTCATTAAAAGACCATTAACCAACCAAGGCAATGCATGTGAGAGATCATGGAACTGTTACTAGTCCTTATTCATGTTTTTAGCTAATGGTGGAGTGAATGAGGATAATCATGCCCTCTAATCCACACTTCTATGCCACGTTATCCTTATCTCCCCTTCTCTTGTTCTATAATTTGAGGCTCAAAATCCATTATATGCATCCCTTGACTGGGTATGAAGAAACTCTACCTAAATTGTACCATATATCCTTTGAATTAATATAAGTACTAGTTCATATTCTCTATGATAAATTAGTGTGTTCTTTATTTGTTGATTTGCACAAGTGATTAAGTCTTATCTTCCTTTATAAGTCCTTATTCTCACCCAATTTCTAGAAAATTGTTTTAAATAGGTCATATGGTGTGTTAAAGTGTTGGTGATTATGCTTGGAGTAGAATATGATTGGTAGTGTCATGAAAATAGACCTCCCATTCATCGCCCTCAAGTTTTTATCATCTAACATAGCCTCCATGTGAAGCATTGATTTTTAGGAGTCACTTGGAGAGAGTGGTCTAGTCACTAGTCCTTGTCTTGTTCACAAGTGTTGTTGAAGGGTCAAATAGAGTAAATACAACATGTTGGTGCATCACCTCCCATAGCTTAGGTTTGTTTTTTGATTTTTTTATATCCCTTTTCATCAACAAGTTAGTGGGTTTAGAAATTGAGCCTAAATGATGCATCATTGGAGCTAGCCCCAAAACTAGAGGTTCATCTCACTTAATAGGCTACCCACACTACGAGGTGATCCCATTATATCATCTAGATGAGTCAGGTCTAAAACACCACTACCTCAAGGGTAAAATCTAGACTAATAATAGTTTATAACACACTTAATGGGACCAAAATTCAAGGAGTTTGGAGTACTCACTCTCATCATTCAGTGACCTCAAGAAGATGCAAGAATTTTGGTGGTAGAATAACACTCAAATTTCATGATAAAGGGTGTTATAAGGTCTTCATCTAAGGGTAAGAAAAAAATGTTGTTGATAGTTCACTTTTTTCTTCATTTATCTCATGATGTTTAATGGTTGTATATAAAGGAATATTCTATTATAAACCTCCCTATTAGCAACATTATGACTTGTACTAGCTCCACCATGAACCTTATCAATCATATATTGACCTTATCAACAATCCAATGAACCATATCAGTCTTACATTGATCCACATCAAAATTATGATGAGTCTTACCCTCTAGATGACTTCAATCATCCACCAGATCAACCTTACTATCAACCTTTTTGGTATCCTTGTTATTAGGAGTACTACCCTTCTTTCCCTCCCAACTACCCTTTCAAACTACACATAGTTACTCCAATGAGTGGAATGAGATAAGAAGAAAGAATCAAATAATTGAGAAGAGTTATTTACTTTGAAGGAGTAATAAGCTCAATTCAACTAGTCTTATAATCTTCCCAATGACCCATGTCAATATTATTGGACCACTACTCCCATGCCAAACCCAAACCAATAAGAGAGAAAGGTTATAGAGGTCAAAATAAGGATATTCCCAAGATTTCAAAGCCCCTCACCTCTTCCTCAAACTGAAGTTGTCCATGGATGTCTAGGTATGCAAAGAGAGAAAGAGGTTGTGAGTAAAAAGCCTAGGAAGTTCCCAAGATTTTAGAGTTCCTCCTCACCCCCTAAACTCACTCAAGAGAAACCTATAAATCCTTATGTTCTTACTCCACCAGTTGGATATTCTTTCCCTCCCACTATCTCTCTATTTGAAGGACCTATGGTCTAGAGAGTAGATGAGGAGCATATAAATGAAGAGAAGTGTATGGAGGGTAGTTCAAGAGATATTTCAAAATTTTCAAGCTATCCATCTATCCTTCATATTCCAATCATTCATGAGAATAAAGATACACCTAAGTTTGACAAAGTAATTAAGGAGTGGAAACAGGAGAATGTAGTGTCTTTAACTGATTGTCTCTCTCCATGCATTCAAAAAAATCATGATTAGCCTTGTACTCTTAACGCTCCAAGTTGGAAAAACACTCTAATAGATGTCAAGCAAGCCAATAAGACCTATCTCCCTCCCACCCTCTCCTTCTATCAAGAGAATTTAATTGAATTGAAGGTAGAATTGGAACATTTATATGTGAGAGGGAATTGGATAAAGAGAATTGATGAGGTGGTAGTCCTTCAAGAGCTTGATTATATTATAGCTGTAAGTGAGTTTTAAGAACACCTTGAAAAGGATACTTTAAACATCTATGATGAAGAGACCACTATTGATACTCCTATTTATCCTAGCAGATTAGAGTTTGAGCCCAAAGGGAAGTTTGATGATGTAGAGCAATCACAATGGCATGACCTTGAGGTAGATGAAACATAAGCAACGTCTCCTCTAAGAGACAACCATGAAAACAACCTTGATGAACCCAATGTTGAAGTTAAGATCACTTGAAGTGATTTGGATGATCCTTGATTGTATTTTACCATGAATACTTAAATGAGATTGAATAACTCAACATGAAAAATTTGAATAATGGAATAGAACATCATGTTGAGGTCTCAAGGGAGGGTAGCACTAATGTTTTGAAACTTGTAGAGTTAAAGGAACTTGATCAATATATTTTTCCATAAGGAAATGGTAAGAGTGATAGTGAGGTTCATGTCCTTTTGATTGATCATGAAGAGATTACCTTTTGGGAAGACCTAGAGAATTTCTATTCAAGTTTAGATGATACATCTCCACCTCATTAAGAGAGTGCTAAAATTGTCAACTAGGTTAATGATCATGGTGAAGAGATTAAGAAGAGTATTAAGGAGAAAACTATGAAATTTGGTCTTATTGAGTCTCAATAGCAGACCCAAGGTCTTAATGACATGAGGTAGTCCTACTTGGACATGGTCAAGGAGGTTGAAGAGCTTGGTAGGTAAGTAATTAAAGAAGAACAAGATGAAGTTTTTGAGGAAGAATACAAGGTTCCTAGTGAGTCAATATGTCTTAAAGATCATCTTCACGAGGTTCGGTTTGAAGGTCTAATAGAGTATGATGAATATGGTACCTTCTAAGAAGAATAATTTTTTTTTTGAGGAGCTAACTAAAATAGAGGTTGAGATTTCTGCCCCTATCAACCAAGAGGTAACCAACTTGGAAAACTCTCACATTGCCAAAGATAAACAATAATTTGAGGTGAAAACTAAAAATCAAAATGAATATATATACATTGGAGACATATTAGCTATTGTAGAGCCATCTAAGGTCAATAAAAATAAAATGGTGGTTAAATAAAGGGTTAGTAAAACAAGAACAAAACATGATCAATAGCTTGTACCTCAAATTGGCAAAGTATGAAAGTATGATGAGGTATGTTTTGGGTTAATTGGATAGGACTAAGAATCTACAGTCAAATCAAACTCAACTAAGACCATAGACCTATCCTTGAATATGAGGAAGGATATAGGTTTGAGGATAATATGAGAGGAAAGGAGGATCTTGATAGATGATAAAGACTTGGGAAAATAATTTTCTTGAGGTCTAGACTCAGTGTGATGAAGACAAGTGCCAAACTAGGCCATTAGGGCTACACAAGCCTAATTACATTCAAAGCCTTGTAGTATGTTTTCAAGTTGCATAAATCTATTGGAAGATTATTTTCTACTAAAAGTAATTGGAAGTAATTTCTAGGTTTATCTCAGACCTTTAAAAATTCACTCTAATCAATAACGAAGATTAGGAAGGTTTCTAGGCATAAATTGGTTTTTTAACCTAGGTGCAAAAGCTTTCATGCCTGAGAGGTCATTTAAAAAATATTAGAGATAATTGGAGAAAATTAATGGTGGAAATTGGATATGGGAGGAATTAAATAATTTTTCTTACTTAAAATTCATACCATTAGTTTATGAGTTAAGAGCCTATACAACATGAATCATCACTAAGAAGTCTGGACACTAAAAAACCTTGTTTTGCTTGAAAAAGGAGCTCGAGAAGATCAAAGTTTTGCTTGGATAATGAATGAGTTTTTTTATGGATATAAAATATGTTTGGATATGGTGTAAGTTTCTATATAATTCCACCATGTGGCATTTTTATAAAGGAAGAGGCTCTATCCTCTATGAATCATTGTTAAGACCAAAGGAGCTTTTGAAGCCTCCTTAAACCCCTCATAGTGACCTGATGGAGGAAAGATGATTCTTAGTGACTTAAAATGAAATTTAATAACCTTTTAATGATTTTTTTAATCTCCATGAGTCTCATGGGAATCTATGAATGGTTTTTGGTGGTAGGTGTAAAGTATAAATTGTACAGATAAGGGTAAAAATGACTATTGTAGCCTATTTGAGAGCATGAAATATGGTGCCAGACTACCAAATTAGACTTGGGGAGTGTTGAGAAGGTTCTTAACACTTAATCCAACATCATTATGGAGGTTCACACATGTGGGGAAATTTTAGAGCCAAAACTCAATTTTCTAGGCCAAGAGGCTTAATTAAGGGATAGTAGAAGGAGAAATAAGTAAATAAAGTACACTTGTACTTGTAATACAATCATGAAATTTCACATAGAGATATGAGAGATTAAAATATATCCAAAAATATGCCTGTTTCTCTAGGATTACCTACAAATTCTTCTAGATAAGAAGCTTTGCCTATATGGGGGCTACAAGGAATTGAAGGGCTAGAATAGGTTTAAGTGAAAAATGAGTTATTAAAGAGTAATTTAAGCTTCCAAGAGGGTTGATAAAAGTATTTTAAGGTGAAGATATTTCATACACAAAGAAATGTTTACTTCATTAATCTATAAACAAGATGTGAGGCTTTTAGCCAAAAGGGAGAAGCCTTGATGGGGTCAATAATAACATGGAAAATTAACAAGAGAATATGGGATACTACGTAGTGAATAAGTAGTGGAGCATAATGGTGCATGGAGTTAGAACATAGGTCATGATTTAAAATGAATCTCTTGGTAACTCCTTACTTAACCTCTAGGCCACCTCATTGAAAGACCATTAACTAGCTAAAACAATGCATGTGAGAGATCATGGAATTGTTAGTAGTCCTTATTCATGTTTTAAACTGATGGTGGAGTGAATAATAATAATCATGGCATCTCCTCCAAACTTAAATGCCACATTTTACTTCTCTCCACTTATCTTGTTCTATAAATTGAGGATCAAAATCCATTGTATACATCCCTCAGCTGGGTATGAAAAAATTCTGCCCAAGTTGTACCTTGTAGCGTTTAAATTAATATAAGGACTAGTTCAAATTATCTATGTGAACTTAGTGTGTTATATAATTATTGGATTAAACAAGTGATTGAGTCTTATCTTCCTTTTTAGGTCCTCTTTCTCACATAGTTTCTAGGATATTATTCTAAATAGGTCATATAGTATGTGAAAGTGTTGGTGATTGTACTTGGAGCAGAATTTGATTGGCAGTGTCATGAAAACATACCTCCAATTAATCAACCTCAAGTTATAATAATCTATAATATACTCCATGTGAAGCATTGATGCTAAATAGACTCTTGGAGAGAGTGGTCTAGCCACTAGTACTTTTGTTATTCACAAGTGTTGTTAAAGGGTCAAATAGAGTGGATACAACATGTTGGTACATTACCTCCCATCTCTTAAGTTTGTTTTATGCATTTTTTATATCCCTTTTCATCAACAAATCAGTAAGTTTAGAAATCGAGCCTAGATGATGCATCAAGGGAGCTAGCCCCAAAACTAGAGGTTCATCTCCCTCAATAGGGTACCCATAATTAGATTTTATCCCATTACATCAGCTAGATGAGGTAGTTCTAAAACACTACTACCTCAAGGGTGTAATCCAAACTGATAACACTACCCAAGTAGGACCCTTATCAAATTTAGGGTTAAACATTTGGTGAACCCAATATTTGAACATAAAACCCTAGGTAAGTTAGGGTTTTATAATTTTTCTTAATTATTATAATATGTTGCAAATTCTTAAATTTTCTTTTGTGAAGTAATGGAAAATGTTAATTCAAAAAATTGATTTCAAATGGAAGATAAAGAAACATTGATTACTCATCTCAATAATAACAAGAGCTTAATAGATGCATTTTTGTATGTTACGAGAGATAAAATAAGTAAACATGATAAAACTAAGACTTCTTCACCTAGTGATGGTAAATACTTAAAAGATACTATAAGTGATTTCATACCAATCAATCCACATACATCTAGTGGAGGCATAAATTAAGTCTTCCATTTTTTGTTTCTTGAAACTATTATTTCTACATCTACCATGGGGCTGACAAATGTTTTAAATCAAATACCAATTTTTGTGCCTATTCAAATCAGGATTACATCTGCTTTGGTGACTAATCAAATTGTTAATATAAATCCCAATGGGTATACAATTTAAAAAATCCTTAAAGTTATAAATATATCAGAGGACAAGGTTAAAAACATTGAACACAATGCTTTAAAGTCTCCTCATGCTATTGATTCCCAAGATGTGTTGCATAACCCTATTACACTTATGATATCATTTCACCATTTACAACTAGTTTTATTTCACCTAAGTTCACATTTTATGATGTCAAGGGTGATCTTGATCAACATCTTTGAACATTTTATGTGACATGCATTGACTATGCCTCCAATTATAAAATTTTGACCAAGTTATTTTTAAGAAGCCTCAAGGACTATGCTTTGAGGTAGTTCTATGATTTACCTTTCCAATCTGTGAAAATGTTCAAACCTATTGTAGATCAATTTTTATCACATTTTTCTATTATTATTTCTAAAAATGTTTCCTATGCTCAAATTTCCAAAATAAAGCAAGGAACAACTGAACCCATCAATGAATATGTCTTAAGGTATAAGATAATGCTAGCTAAAATGACTAGTCCTATGAAAGATAAGGAGTTACAAGAAGCAAAGTTTACTTGATCCTTTATATGAGTCTATTGTTTTCAATAAGTTTAAATATTTTTATGACTTATGCCACATTGTATGTGACTGTGAAATGAAGTTTATCTCATTAAATAAGCTCAAATATGTAGCAAATACATCAACTAAATTTACATCTATTACCAAATTTACAATCAAACCAAGTTATAAGGTAAAACCCCCTAAAACTAAAAATGAAGTAACTGCCATAGTTAACATCCTAATTAGTTTGTCCTATCTAATACACCAAAAAGACAATTTACATGATTAGCTAAGTCTCACACCTCATTACTCTTATGGTTAGTATAATGTCAACTTATATCTCTACCTTATCTTATATAGGTTGATATAAATAGACCTCTACCCAAAGGATATGATGCAAATTCTTATTTTGATTATCACCAGGGATCAAGACATTCTACGAGCATATGTTTTACCTTGAAGTATAAGATACAAGACCTTATTTATGACCAAAATATTATATTTGATGATCCTCCAAAGGATTCTAGTTCACAACCTAGTGTTCATCGCAAATAAAACATGTTTAACAATCTTTTGCAAGATCATTCTAAGAAGGAACCATAAATGTAAATGGAATATAATGCACATGATCCTCCATCTCATTATGGGAACCCATTATATGGGATTATTGGTACTTATACATGACATACACCTCATATGGTTCAGAAACCTTCTATTTATTTCAATGATAGTGAGATTAAGGATGATGAATATGATCTCCTTTCTTTATTATTTTGAGCATAACTTGATAAACACCCTATGCATAGTGTTATGATTGAAAATTATGAAAGTAAGAATGTTTTCACCATGACATTACTTACACACTTGGGTTGTACTCATCATGATTTAAATCCTTCTACCAGATCAGTTAGAGCATTCAAAGGGACCTCCCAAAAGGTTCTTGGTGATATTGACCTAAATTTATAGGCTAGTCTCACACATGTGGTTAATAACTTTTTAGTTATACTTTCCATATGAATTTTTGATATGTTATTGGGAAGACCTTGTATCCATACACTTACATCAATACCTTATATATTGTATGGGTGTTTTAAAAACATTCATACTAATTGGGTAATTAAAATTTCTAGAATACCATATGAACATCCTCTTAAGCAAGAAAAAATTACACCCAAAAAGTTAACTATAAAATGTACTTAGTTTAATACACCATAGAATGGTAAGCAACATGAAATATCCTTTAATATATGACTAGTACTTGAGAGACCATTACATTAGAGACACACAATGGATTCCACATAATCCTCATCTACTATGCACCATGTTCAGATATCCTGATCACCTACACATGTTCTTATTTATGCTATTGCAAAGAAACCACATAGTACTCAATGATGGGTTCCATAATCCCCTAATCCTATTACTCCTATTTATTCAAGACCACATAGTCTTATTTTACATACACAAAGATTTACAAACACTATAATGATAGATATTTCACTAAAACATGTTTCTTGATATAATCACCTGATTATTACACCAGGTGCATAATGGGGATATTTATATGATCACTCTTTGGATGGGATCATAGAATATACTTTCCCTTTCATATTCTAAAAATACCAGAAAAACATAAAGAATTCAAAAATCCAAAAAATATTTTCATCACCTACATGTTCTATTGACTCCTTGGCATCTATATGTTAGTTATATGTTGATGGATGGCACATTAGTTACTCCTAAATACACATGTGTGTCATGCTTCTACTTGAGGGTGATACATACAAAAACACATACGCTATCTATTCCTATTTTGGATGTTGGGCCTTACCTCTATTCATGTCATATGGACATTGGGGGCATCCACCTCTATGTTCACAATACTTCTAGGTTACATCATTCTATGGTTACTCTACATTATCATGTTTTAATATCCTATATGTAATTACACATGCCATTATCCATGATTATATCTGACATAGGGTGCTTGATATGTTATACACTTGACGTTTTTCCTAATAGATTTGATCCATGGGATACTATAACATGTTTATGCTATTTATTTATGCTTTCCTTGAGTGTCTTGCCTTGATATTGTCTTGATTATTCAAGAATTTGAATATGATACTTTGTTTTTGGTCCCCATGCCTATGTGTGATTTCTTTGACATTTAAACATGTCATTGATTGTTGTATGGACATTTGAACATGTCATCCTTGATTTTATGGACATTTGACTAAGTCATATCCCTTTGATTATGTGAAAATTGAACATGCCTCTTGTTTATGTAGATGATGTGTATGGATTATATAGCACCTTAGTCTTGTAAACTTGGAAAAATTAGATCTTGGTTGTTATGATCAGTTCTGGACCTTTCTTACTTTTGTAAGTCTTGTATTTGATTTATTTTGTACCTCTTAGCTTATATATTATTATAAATATCCTTATTTTGATGACCCAATCATTATATCTTACCCAAAATTCTTAAAATGTACTCATCTTCCACATATAAAAGTTTTGAACCTATACTTACGTTCCTGCTTCCTAGACATTAACATCTAGGACAAAAAATAACGTCAATGCTAGTGTCCTAACCCCACACAAGTTTTAATGACCTAAATTAATATATTTTGAAAATGAAATGTATTCTAATGGTTATACTAAGTGATTTAATGTGAATTACTTCTCCAAAGGGATCTATATAAATATAAGATCAAACCTTATTCATTCCTCACCTAACATAGACCAAGGCAACCTATCAAAAACATTTAATGAAGCAGTCAGTAAAGCAAAGCTTTATTATTTTTTCCTATTCTCATATTAGTCATAGTAAAAAAAAATACACAAGTATAAATCACCTAAGGAGCATTTCAAGATCCCAATTTAACAACTTACAAGCTAGGCCACTATTGTACTTTACACATATTGCATGATTCATACATAAGCTAATAAGTAGGGGATAACTACATAAGTCTAAGGCCCTATTTAGAGTATTGGATATTTAGGTAATGCTCAATTATAGAGGGGTATTTGGGGTCATCTTGACACCATATGCCTACTAAACCATTTTCCCCCAAGGTCACCATAAAGATGAAGAACTAGGGTTTTAACATTTCATGAGGAGTGATAGTCCATGACCCAAATATGAATGCACGAAAGTGAAGGAACATATAAACCCATAAAAATATAAGTGGTTTCATCTTATTTTAGTATGTATTCCACATTAGACACTTACGTCAAATCCATAAAATAAAATCAATGCAACTATCTTAGGCTAACATTAGTTCTAGAGCTCTAAAAGTATCCAATCCAAAATCTAATTTTTTTCCTAGAATAATTTATAAGTCTAATTTATGCTTATTTAGATATAACATTGTGTTAGCATCAAAACCAATTAAATATATTGCTTATTTGTCATTTCCATACATAGCTTATTTGTACTTTCTATATTTAGCCTATTCTTAGTATAAGAATTTTAGTTTATATTTATATCTAAATTTATAACCCAATCGGCCTACTATAGATATGATTACCATCATTATGAATTATCATTTCTATATTATTAACCCTATCTACCCAAGTTAAGGATTTCTAGATCTATTTTAGGGTTAAACATTTACAAAATATGATCTTTGAATATCAAACCTTAGGAAAATTAGATTTTTTTTATATTACTCATCCTTGATTGCTATAATTTTACAACCATGTTTTCCATGGATATATATATATATATAAATTACTTCATGGTCCAATACCTTATAGTTTCTATGGTTTTATAAATTAGTTGCCTTGTTCAAGTTGTTAAGCAAATCCATGCCAATAATACGAGGGCTTTAAATAAGAAACATCACTTGATCTCTCTTCAAATTTCTTTTTGTAATGTTATAGATCAATTCTCTAGATGATAATTTACATGCTCTCAACCATTTGTTCTACCTAAGTATTATTTGAATAATGGCTACCATCCACACCTATCATTCACCCATTATTTATATTATACTCTATGGTCAATGCTGTTACTAATTGAAACGGTAATATTGTTAAACCTATTCCCCCACCTATTAATATACAACAGGTGACTTATACACCTATCTTGTAGTAAAATCCAAGGGATATGACATTATTTACCAATTGAATAATGCACATGCAAAATTTTCAATCCTTGAGCACTTAAAAGTGATCTAATGTTCATAAGGATATCCTATACGAGGCATTGCATGAGACACAAGTTCCATGTGATATTGAGCCTGATTATTTTGTAGATATTATGAAAGATGTCAAGAATAATAACAAGCTCATCATATTTGATCTAAAATTTTTACCATCTAAAGATATTATTGACCAAAATTTTCCTTTATTCATATAAGTGATAATGCAAAATAAAGGTGTTGAAAGGATGCTCATTGATAATAGGTTGGGCCTAAACATTAGTAGCATAAAATTTCTAGCCACCATTGTAATTAACACTAATATTCTTCAAAACATAGTTATGCACATAAAAGGGTTTGAAAATTCACATAGCCCTATGATTGGTCAAATCACATTGGATGTCACCTTAGGACTAAAAATTGTTTTAACTACTTTTTAGGTCATGTCTCAATAATTACATTATAATTTACTTATGGATAGATATTGGAAACATTTAATGAAAGCTGTCCCATCTACATTTCATCGATGTGTAAAATTCATACATGATGGGACCTTATTATCCATCGCTATTGATGATGAACCTTTCAAATTTTAAAAAATGATACATTCTAAAACTGAAGGCATCCTTGTAGTGGTACCATCTAAATAATTCAATCCTCTTGATCACATACATAGATATGAAATAGGTGAGTCAATTAAAATGGATCCTTTGTATCCAAATATAAATAAGACATTAAATATTGAGGTAAACATAGATGCACATAAAGAAAAAGAACCATTACTAAAAGGAGCTAATATAACCACAACATACCCCAAGATTTTAGCTTCATTTATTGGTTGATACTGAGTAAAATGATGGCCATATTTTAGATCATTATAATAGTGATGCTGATGCAACTTATGATATGATAGATGAGAAAATTCCAAACTTAAAATTTGATCCACTTGATCACCTGTCACATAACTTATTCAAACCTATGGCTTTCATATACAGACTAAATACACTTGTAGAAAATGTAAAACTAGATCCAGATAAGGGCAAAACAAAAATAAGAGATGAATATGTAAATGATTGTTATTCCATACACCCCTCTTGGATGAAAACATTAAGTCAAAATTATAAGGGTTAAATGAAAATTCATCGTATGAATAATGTGGAATCTTCTCAAAAGGCTTCAAAATAAATTTTATAGATCACGACACAATAAGGTATCTCCTTTCCTCATGAATGAAAATTAATACATATTCCAAATTATAGTATTACTTCTTCTTTTACACATGCAAAACGTGAGGAGGCACATGATATGTACCTTTTCAGCCTATTTAATCATGATGAAAATAATTTAAATGATCCAACTTAAGGTTGTCAAGTACTGAATAAGGAGATACCTATGACCATCCATTGGATGAGAACATAGAGTAGTCTCTTCAAACATTAAAAAATACCAAAAAATAAAAAACATTTAGAAAAATAAAAATAAAAATTTGGCACCTACTTATTTTATTGGCTCTTTGGCATCCATGTGCTAGTTCCATGTTGATGGATAACATACCTATTACTTATATATACACGTGTGTGTCACACTTCTATTTGAGAGTGATACAAGCATACACAAATACATGCTTTATTCCTATTTTAGATGTTGGGCCTTCTATCTACTCATATCATGTAGACATTGGGGGCATATACTTATTTGATCTTGATACACAGGTTATATGATTTGATGATAACATTTCATTATCATGTTTGAGCTTACATATGTATTTATAGATTATTTTATCCATGATTATATCTTACATAGGGTACTTGATATGCTATACACTTGAATTTTTTCCTAACACATTTGATCCATCAGCTACTATGACATGTTTATGATGGTTACCTATGCTTTCCTTTATGCACTTCCTTGAGTGTATTTTATTGCTATTGTATTCCTTATTTGAGTATTTGAATATGCTCCTTTACTTACGCTGCCCATGCCTATGTATGATTTCTTTGGAATTTGTATATGTAATTATTTTTTATATATCAATTTGAATATGTCATTATTGATTTTATGGACATTTGACTAAGTCATGTCTCTTCAATTGTGTGGGATTTGAACATGCCCCTTGTTTGTGGTATCATAGGACCATTGTCTTTTGTATTGATTTTGAGTGCTCTTGTGTGTGTGATTATTTACTTATCAAGATTATAATATTAATATATAGACATTTCCATGATCCTTATCATGAATATTATGCCTTCATGATATCACATTGGTTCTATGTGTTTCAATACTATATGTACCTAGACATGTTCCTTCTATACGATACAAAGTTTTATTCACAGTTTATACAATTGTCTCATCCTTTTAAAGTGAGGTAAATACCTATTTATATATTTCCCTCACATAAATTGGGTAATTCCATAGAGGAATATTCTCGACACTTGGCATGGTTTTTAGATTTAGTGGGGGCATGCTTTGGAAGCATGTTCTCCATACTTATTTAATATCTAGCACTTATATTAGTTTTCAATTTAGTGAAGGTATGTCATATAGGCATGGTTTCTATCATATCTCAAAGATACATCCTATGAGAGGGTGATTCAATCCATATAAACTTGAGCTATGTCATTGAATTGACCCTAGGTTGTGGGTTACCAACAAATGAGTCAAATCTCTAGATTTTGGGCTAGATCCCAAAGTACAACACCTAAAATAACCAACTACATTATTTTATTGACATGCAAAAGGGAGAAATGAATATTAAAACTAGAAATATAACTTGAAAGAGATGCACCAAACATGATGTCCTCATCTTGTTGGAGATGCACTATGAAACATTAGACTACAATCTAATTATGCTACTCCAAAACAATCCTAATCACACTAGTGTTTCAATATGAAGGTTGGAGAGATTGTAAAGTTACTAGGATGATCAACCAAAAGGTGCTAGTAGGAAAAAACTAATGGTTTATCATTTCTATATCTTAGCAAACTAACTAAAAGACTTCATATGACTTGTGAGACACAACTTGCATAAAGAATGAACATGAAGGACAAATGCAAATAATAAAACACTATCTCTACATATTCATCTATACAGCATACTCAAATTCACTATTTGAAAGAAGGAGACATAATATCTAGCTTGAATTCATTTCAATATGCAATTACAAGACTCAATTTTGGTATTTGGATGAATTTTATTCAAGAACTCTTCCTTCAGGTTTATTTTAGGGTTTAAGAGAGGTTTAGGGAGGTTTAGGTTCTTAGCAATAGTTCATAAAGGTTAAGACCCCAACCTATGAACTAATTCCACTAGTTTCAAGTATACAAAATACCTAAACTTTTCCCATGTGATTTTAACTCCATGGAACTACTATATATAGTTATGATTTCACAAATATGTTTCTCAAGTGACCAACATGCATTTTGTGCAGTCCTAAAGCCATTTTAGACAAAAATGGCCAATTCCAAATTATCCCTACAAACCAGTGTCACTCTCATCTCTAAAATTACCATAAAAACATTTATATTTTGGATTTATGTCCCAATTAAACCCTTTATTGATCCTAACCTCAATATCTAAGTAGTTATACTTTAAGGAGGTATTAGGCTAATAGGCCTAATGACTGCATTTTATGTGTTTTGCCCAATAATGGAGACTTCCTTAGTATTTTGTCACCATTTATGAGTATAAGACAATATTAAGGACTCTTTTGACCATATTTTTCTTATCTTAATAAGGATATTTTATCTTCCTTTCTTCATCATACATAGTAAGAAAGTAAGGCATAAAGACACTATTATAGGTGTTAATTTTGAGTTTTGAGATTCTTGTAGATGAGCATGGCACTTGAGTTTATAATCTTCAATTCTCCACCTGATACATAATTTTTTTAGGTCCATATTCATGTCTATATATATAAATAACTACCTTAAAACCCTTAACTTGTCTTTTATTTCTAATGACTGGCTGTAGGTCTTGACTGCAGGGTTTTAGGAATTCTTTTGACATTTGACACTACAAGTTTTTGAGTGAACTCATCAAGAACCTAAGTGTATTTAAAACCTATCCAACCATAAATTAATCTTAGTAAATCAACCTCCTCTAGATAATGAGATATTGCCTTTAGGTTTGATGTGTGAAAATAAGCTCTTATGTCCATTTAGGACTTCTAGGCTTTCCTCATGAGATGCTATTATGGGAGGCCAATTTATTATTCGAATAAAATAATGTAGATGTTCATTTTTATAGTAAATTTCATTACATACTTTATCAGATACCTTATCTTTTATGTCACTGAGTATATTTCATCACCTAGATTGGGTAGGCCTGTAGGTGATGAGGACTATGTGGTGATAGGCATAGGTTTAACTTGTGTTTTTTTTATCTCAACAGGTAGATTTTAGAATAATCTTGGTATAAAATCAAGAATTTTATACTTTTAACTCCACTCAACTTCCTCACAAGACTAAAAATATTTGGAACTCCATCATTCTCTATCTTAATCCATTTATGCTTGTCTATAGGTAGTGATCTCTTTGAGACTTATGAGTATCTAGTTTCAACTTAGACTGACTAATGGTGCCATTTGATACTAGAAACAAAATAACCTATTAAAATTTCAAAACATTCAATTGGTTCTTATTTCAAAACATTGACACCTCCACTCTTTGAAGTGTCTTTACTCATTTCACACCTTGCCTGTAAGCCTACTTCTGCTTGAAGGCCTTTTTATTGAGAGCCAATATTCTTGACTCCTTAAGACACCTTCAACACTTTGGCAGTGTTAACCTCATCTAACTTATTTGTCACTCTCTCAATATCTTGTATAACTTTTGACCAAGCATTGGACCATCTTAATCTTTGAATCACCTATATGAACTATCTGTATAATGAGTTTATGTACAATGTCTATGTATTAAGAATTGGATTATCTCAAAAGTTTCTTGTTATTTTGATGGTAACATTATGTCTTGGGACTTTGTAATATTGCTTATCATTATTTTTTAAACCAAATTTTGCAATCAAATGTATAGAGGACTGTCCATACATTGGCAATGTCTCCAAAGACCAATCCCTTAAAGACTATGGACAAGAAACTCATATCCAAGAAGTAGCACATGAAATATATGAAGTTGAGGGATCCTAAATGAATGATGAATCACCTGGGAATATCTAAGAGTGACAAAAACTAAAACAAATTAGAACACTTACAGTAGGAGTGGTTGAACACCTTATACCTGAGACATTTTCCCTCCTATTGAAGACATTCATGGAGATGAGTTAGATGATGAAACCACCATTAAAAGGATTTATTTAAACTATGAAAACATACTTAAAATCCATTATTCTCCATATAATTATGAAGTAGAGAAATATATGCAAAATCAGACCCTACTTGGATGTACAAGGTATAGTGACCTACTATCACTCTTAGCGATTATTCATAAATAATGGGCCATAAATCTACAAAATAATGCCACTAATTTTAAGATTATTAGGAACCCTAAAAATGGAGAAACATATAAGGTATAGTGACCTACTATCACTCTTAGCAATTATTCATAAGTAATGGGCCATAAATCTCTCTCTCTCTCTCTCTCTCTCTCTCTTATTTGTACCATCCACTTTAATTTTGCCTTTTTAAGCATGTAAAGGTAACGATGGAGGAGAGAGAATGCTTCAAGCATATATACAACCTGAAACATGGCCTAAAGATTAAAAATGATCTAAGGGATCCTAAAGAACACTCTTAAAATATTTTCAATTGAAAAATTATCTTTTTAGGCCATACAAGTGCCTAAAATTTCTTGTAAAGTGGCATTTTGTTCATTTTCTTAAACCAAATTTGGTAATCAAATGTATAGAGGACTCTCCATACATTGGCAATGTCTCCAAAGACCAATCACTTGAGGAATGTAGAAAATAATCACATATCAAAGAAGTAGGACATGAAATATATGAAGTTTATGGATCCTACATGAATGATGAAGCACCTGGGAATATCTAAGAGTGACAAACTAAAACAAACCAAAACACTTACAGTAGGAGTGGTTGAACACCTTATACTTGAGACACTTTTCCTCCTATTGAAGAAACTTCATAGAGATGAGTTAGATGATTAAACCATGATGAAATGGATTTATTTTAACTATGAAAGCATCCTTCAAATATGTTATTCTCCATTGAATTATGAAGTGAAGAAACAAATGCAAAATCAGACCCTACTTGGATGTACAAGGCATAGTGACCTACTGTCACTTTTAACGATTATTCATAAATAATGGGATATGAATCTAAAAAATAATTCCACTAATTTTAAGATTATTAGGACCCCTAATAATGGCCAAAGTTTTAGCTAATAACTCTCTCTCCTCACTGTACCATCCACTTTAATTTTGCCTTTCTAAGCTTGTGAAGGCAATGATGGAGGAGAGAGAATGTTTGAAGAATATGTACAACCTAAAACATAGTATAAATATTAAAAATGATTTTAGGGAGCCAAAATGACACTTTAAAATTATTTTCAATTGACAAATGATCTTCTTAGGCCATATAAGTGCCTAAAAGTGCTTGTAAAGTGGCATTTTACTCATTTCAGGCATTAAACCTACAAGTTTATCAGTATCTAACTATTCCTGAACTTTATCTAACATCAAATACATTGGAGAATCTTATTTAAACATTTGAATTTGAATATAGGATACAAAACTTCAAAAAATAAGCCTAAAAGGTGATAAAATGACTTTTAGCACATAAGGACATAATAAAATTCTAATACATGATAATATGACCTTCAAGACTCATTTTTAATGACTCTTAAGCATGTCACAACTTTTAACACACTTTAAAACACCAAGACCTATAAATGACCCCTAAGACTAGATAAGTCATATGAGACTAAATCTAGGCAAAGCTAAACAAGTACAAGTATGACCCCATGAATACCTTTCAAGACCATAACAAGACACTTGTAATGACACATACAAGTTTGAAAAACCCTATGAAAGTTTCAATCTATAGGACTTAGGAGTCAAAATTGGTCAACAAATTAGTGATTTCATAGGGGTAGCATGCCTAAAATGTTGAAAGATCAGTGGCCTTATCCTTTCTCATTAGGTAATGGGGTCAATCTAAAAATAGAACTTGACACTAACCTTGGAACAAACTAAAATTGGATAAACACCAAACAAAACACCACACCAAACATGTGTCATAAGACACTTAGAGGAAGGAAAAAAATAAAATAAATAAGGCAAAAACTTATGCATGAATCACTTAGGGAACTAAAAAACATACTCTAATATGTATAAAAAGATAGAACTAAGCTTAATAATATTACTTCAAGTATATCCCATTGATTGGGATACTTAATTATTCTCCATTTAGTCTTGCTAGTTGAAAGGCATTATGCTTCTTGCGAGAAATAATGACATAAGGTCCAATCCATATTGCATCAAACATGGTATGTTTACTAGGATTATCTCTATTAGCATCCCACTTCAAGGCAAGATCCTATTCTTGTTATGTTCTTTAGATAGCTCTCTTGTCAAATTTTATCTTCACTTATGCTTGATGACATTCCATGGTGTGCATGACATGATTCCTTAGTTACTCCAAGGCTATTATTTCTTCCCATCTTATCTCCATAGGGTCATTCTTCATCTTCTCAAGCTGATGTGCCAACTCAAGAGTTGGTAACTTAAGTGAAATAGGTAATTTAACTTCTCTCCTATAGACAAGCATATAAGGAAAGTTACCAATAACAACTTTGGGAGTGATCCTATCAGCACATAGGGCTCTCTTCAATTTAGTATGCCAAATCCTTTGATTATCATATATAGTTATCTTTTTGATTTTGATTAAAATCTTATTAGTGGACTCAGCTAGCCCATTACCTTGGGGATAGTAATTAAAATATGTACTCAAGTAGATGCCATATTGTAGAGCCCATTCCATTGTTCTTACTCCACTAAAAGCCATGACATTACTAAAAATTATGGTTGCAGTGTTAATCAAAGGCTTATACTGAGAGGGACAAGTGAAATAGTATAAATAATATTTTAATATTTTAAATTCAATCAACCACAACAACCATAAACATTCAAGATCTAGTAATTAATAACATAAGAGAACACATGATTTATGTAGAAACCTTTTCGGGAGAAAACCATGGACAAATATTACTTTTATATAGATAAATATTTTACAATGTTTTTAGGCACCAACCTATTGGAGACACCAATACCCAAACTAAACACCAACTTGGTCAATTTATGAGCACCCACCCACTAGAGACATCAATCACCTTCACCAAGCACCAACCTAGCCAATCCATGAACACTAACCCACATGAGCACCAACCCCTAGACTATGAGGCACTGATCCCGATCCAAATTGATTCCACCAATCTATGATTGATTCTTCTTTCTAATGATGGATTGAATTCTCTTACACTTCCTCTTTCACTGATTTCATTATATAATTTCTACTCTCCTCTCTTTCGCAATTCTAAAATGATATTCTTCATTAAAATAAATCTACCCTTCACACTTATTTTCTTAAGAGATATTCTATTTCAATTTCTAATATTCTCTTCTTCTTTGCTTAAATTATATGTATAAACAAAATTTTGATCTTCCTCTTTTCTTTCTATCTCACACTTATATGATCTTCAATCAAATCAAATTATTTTAATACTTCCACATCTCTTCTACCTTATATAGCCTTTAAACACTTCTAAAATTGAGTCCTCCCATCCAAGAGACACCTCTTCACCAAAAGATGTGACCGTTGACAATTTCATCGATATTTACATTGATAATTGTGTTAACATTTCCATCAAAATTTTGACATTTCCATTCACTTATGACAATAATTCCATTTGACACTTATGTTCACCTCCAACAATAATTATGTTTGACATTTCTCTTCATATCCATTACAATTCTTTTGACATCGATGACAATTATTCCAACAATCTCCCCCTTTGTTATTGATGGTAATACCCATGAATTAGTATATGAACTCCCCCTTGCTATGGTTCTCCTCCTTTGCTCCCCTATATTCAATTTTCCCCCTTTGACATCAATGGAAAAGGGTTGTCCATGGTTCTCCTCTTGTTGTAGTGATGCTATTATATTTTCTCTATCTCCTTTTGACATCAATGGCAAAGGGTTATACACCCTGCTTCCCCTGAGCTAATGCTTCCTCTTATAGTAACTAGATGAAAAAAATATTATCTTCTTCTACTATCTTCATTGCAATCTCAAATTTATTTTATACCACTTATTGTAATATCTTCTTTTATTATTCCTCTTCATAACATCTTTCCACTGTGCACATCATATCTATCTTACTTCAACATCGTATTTACTACCCTTTCTCCTTATGCTTTGTGTTCCATCATGTATTACCTATCATTTCTCCTTGTGATTTTTGTACAATCACATATTACTCCTTTTAATTGTCAAGCTACTGCATCTACTTCCAAACTTGCATAAATTCTCTTTTGAGTTTGGTTTGAGCATCTTCTTTCTTGTTATGGTCTATAAGATTACTTCCACATTGTGTCATTATATGTCCATACGTATTAAAATTATAACATATAATGTATTTTGAAAATAGATTAAATGAATTTCTACCTGATAAACCAAATGAATCTTTATTTCCATTCTAACCATGCCCATTACTCTCACATCCCTCACTTGTGCCATAGTTCCATGCATACTCATTTATTGCATACCCATTCTTCTTATCTACATTTATACCACTATTCCATGCATATACTTTACTCACATGTCTCTTACACTCATTTTATATATGACCAAAAATGTTTCAATTAAAGCAATAGCCATAAAATGATCCTTGGTACATGTTAGACCATTTTGGCAAGAATGATCTTCTATCATGCCAATGGTTATTTCCTTTTTCTTCTACTTGTAGAAATTCATTCTTTGGGGAAGTCTTTTCTTCTATCTTCATAGGTTTAAATTTTTTAAAATCTTCCTTGGTAACCTTTTGTTTATCTCCATAACCAAGATCTGACTTATCCAATAGTGATCTCTGATGATCTATAATCTCATCTAGAACCTTGATACTCTTCTCAAATCTTAGGCTACTTGTCACTTTACCATTCACCTTTTCTAAATCCTTTCTCAAGGCAACAATATTATCTTATAGCTTTTCACATTCTTCTTTCTTTGCCTTTATTTTGATTTTAGTCTTTTCCTTTATTTTCTTTGCCTTTTTGACTTGAGCATTTAGACTGATGATGACCACTTATGACTCCTCTCAAATTTTTGATAACTCTTCTTCTTTATCTTGATCATCTTCTTCATATTTTTGAATTTGTCACTTTTATTTCCAAATATCTTTCTTGAGCATTTTGTTTTCATTCAAGGCATTTAAGAGTTCTCCTTCAATATATACTTTTGCTTATATAGATTTTGAATCACTCTAAGATTGTCCTCTAGTTATCTAGATATCACCATCCCAATATTCTATACCCATGAATAAAAATTCACCTCCATCACTATATTTAACACATTCTTCAATCTCCTCACTTAAGCTACTATCCCCTTTTGAATAAAGGATTTTCCTTTCTTTATTAGATCTCTTCTTTTTCTCATCTTTCTCTGATTTGTATTTTTTCTTACTCTTGTGATACTTACTATCTTTCTCATCATGTTCCTCTTCATCATTACTATTCTCTTATTTAAATGTGGACATTTATTTTTAAAGTGTCCTATTTTTCCACAATCAAAACACTTAAAATTTATCTTACCTTTATATCTCCCAGATCCCTTGTTGAGATTTCTCATAAATAGGGCTTCTTTATTTGACTCTTCACTGGTGCTATAGCTTGATTGATGTTGTTCATTTTTCACTTTCTTTGATACTTTGAAAACTACTTCATGATTTATTAGATTTTATACTTCCATCCTCATTTCATATGCTATGATAATTCCATGTAATTCATCCATATTCAATGTGTCCAAGTCCTTCATTTATTCATTAGTTGATACTTTCACATCATACCTCATAGGAAGTGACCTTAGTGCTTTCTATACTATCATCGGATCTTCTATTTTCTCACCTAGCCTTTTGATGGTGTTGACTATCTCATCCATAAGGAGAAGATAAGATACAACATTTTCTTCATATTTCATCTTAAGAATTTCAAACAACCTTCTATGCATTTTAAGCTTCACCTTATTGACCTTGTCATCACCTTCATATATATTCTGAAGTTTGTCTCATATCTTTTGATGACACACAATGCATTAACTTTATGAACTATAATTTTTATAAGCCACATAAAATAACATTCATCATTTTCACATTATTCTCAATTGCCTTCTTTCCAACCTAATCCATTGGCTGATTTGTTGGTGCTATGTACCCTGTCACTAGTGATAACCAAATATCAAACCCTATAGCCATAAGATATGTTATCATCCTTATACTCTAGAAATCATGATTCATTCTATCAAATAGCGGTGTATTGTTTGTAGAGAACCCATCTTGACCTTGATGACTATCCATGTGTGCTCCTAAGATCTACCTTCTAATGGTTAGACTGATTCAGAAGGAACCACTTTGATACTAATTATTAAGCACATGTTTATACTAAGAGAGGGGTAGGTAAATCAATATAATATAATATTTTAATATTTTGAATTTAATCAACCAAAATAACCTTAAAAATTCAACATCTAGCTATTAGTAACACAAGAGAACACAAGATTTACATGAAAACCCTTTTGGGAGAAAACCATGGCAAAATATTGATTATATATATATATATATATATATATATATATATATATATATATATATAACTCTTTTAAAATGTTTGCTGGAACCAACCTACTAGAGACACTAAGCCCAAACCAAACACCAACTCGGTCAATTTATGAGCACCCACCCACTAGAGATACTGATTCTCTTTGCCAAGCACCAACCTAGTCAATTCTTGAGGACCAAACCACAGGAGCACCAACCCCTAGACTATGAGGGACCAATCCCTAGACTATGAGGCACCAAACCCAAGCCAAATTTATTCCACTGCTTCTTCAATAAAATGATGGATTTGATTTTCTTACACTTTATCTCTCACTAATTTTCTTATATGTTTTTTGCTCTCCTCTCTTTCACAATTCTCAAATGATATTTTTCATTAAAATAAATCTACCCTTCACACTTCTTTTCTTAAGAGATATTCTATTTCATTTTCTACTCTTATCTTCTTTCATCACTTAAATGATATACATAAACATAATTCTTCTCTTTCTCTCTTTCTTCTCTGTCACACTTATATGATCTTTAATCAAATCAAATGCTTATAATAATTTCACATCTCTTCTCCCTCATATAGCCTTAAACACTTCTCACAAAGGAGGTATCCCATCCAAGAGGCACTTCTTCACCAAAAGGTGTGACTATTGACATTTCTATTGACAATTCCGTTAACATTTCTATTGACATTTCAACATTTCCATTCACTTTCAACCACAATTCCATTTGACACTTCCATTCACTTCTGAAAATAATTCTATTTGACATTTTTGTTCATATTGGTTATATTCTTTTGACATCAATGAAAATTATTCCAACATGTAGGTACTCCAAACCTTGTTACTATGATCACATAAAATTCAAGGACTAATGTTTTATTAGCCTCCTTGAAGGCTACTGCCTCTACCCACCTTGTGAAATAGTCCATAGATATAATAATCCATTTGTAACCATTTATATATGGAGGGTTAATCATTCTAATGACATCAATCCCCCATTGCATGAATTGGGTGAAGAGGAAGGGATGTAAGTATTTGTTTACCTACCAAGAGTGCAAAATTTTGACACCTTCTAACCCAAGAATATGCATCTTTGAATAGGTTGGAACAATAGTAACCATCCCTTATTATTTTTACAACTGTAGTTCTAGGTGCAAAATGACCTCTTGCTGGCCCATCATGGAATTGTTCTAAGAGTTTATCAACCTAATCTCTTTTTAAACATATAAGTATCACCCCATTGAGATATTTATTGAAAATATATCCATCCACAAGGACATAAGGTATTTAATTCAATCTCAAGTATCTCCTTATTGGTTGATCTAATCACATAAGACACTTACCTATTTGAAGGAATCCCACCATTTCTTGTGTCCAACTTGTAGGAGATGAAGTAGCAACTATACTAGGACCTTATTACAATACTAAAACCGTATATTCTTCTTCCTTTAGGTCTGATGCTAGGTGTTCACATAACCCTCTTCCTCTTACTATCTTGGTGGCCTTAATTTCAACATCATATTCTATTACTTTCATTATCCACTCAACCCTTTTCTCATTCAAGTCCTTATTCAAGAGCAAGTCTCTTATGTTTGGATGGGTTACCATCACATGATTTTTTTAATCTAATACCATATGTCTAGATTTATTAAGGATTCTTACCACAACCAACACTTATTTCTCAACATATATATACCTTTCTTCATAGTCTTACAGTCCTTGACTAAAAAATGTTATATGTTATTCAAGTCCATCATTTTGTTGCATCAACATAGAGGAGATGGTGTCAATGTTAGAAAAAGCATACAATAATAAATATATATTTTTATATTGAATAATTATTACTAATATATGCATCAAGTATGCCAAATATACACAATATCTAGTAAAATAAAAAGTAATTGTGGGGCATCCCCCACTAACAATCATAGTAATCGATGGTTCAATATAAAAATGGCTCCAACCAAATAACCAAAAAAAGAGAAAAGAGTAGTATCAACAAAAATGGTGCCAAATAGGCAACTGATGAAAGAACACCAATAGTATAAACCAAGATGATGCCAAATAGGCAACCAAAGAAACAACATAAAAAATAAAAAAGTCCAACAAAAACAATCCACTAAAAAACAATTAGAGGCCACCCCATAGGTGGCAGGATCATATATATGGGTCCAGTGCCCTGTTAGAAGTAGTGTCTTCTCTATCATAGCCACCATCCAAGTTAGTCTAAACATGCCCTTTTGAAGAGATTTTGTAATTAACACTTCCCAACTAGATATGTCTAGAGCTTATATTAATAGGGTAGTGGTCAAATTTATCCAAAAGTCCTTTCATATTATTTTTATTCACATAATCAAGGACATCTTCAACATTTACTAGGATGCTACCTTCGATTAGCTTCTCTAGCTTTCCAAATAAAGTGTTTATGTTATCATCAATTTTTTCCAAACATCTTCCTGCACTCCTTGAGTAGACAAATCTAGAAAAGGACTACTTGAAGAAGACCTACCATTGCATTCTTATCCTTAGTTTTTAGAAAAATATTTAGGTCAAATAAAGTGAAGGCTTCTTTGGCCTCCCTAATAATATAACTACCATTCTCCTTGTTGTAGAGATCCTATAGAGCACTCTCATTTGTAGCCACCCATTCACCAATGACATTATTTTTAGACTTGGATGGTGTGATCCACTCCTTCACTGGATTATTTACCTGGTCAAAATAGGCATATTTGATGTAATCCCATTCAAACTCAAAAATCTTGACCTTAGCAACCGTCTGGTGAGACACAACCCAATCTAGATATGGGCTCATTCTAGGGTAGCCTCTTAAATTCAACAAGTAATTTTATGTAATATTTAGCAAACCTATCCTTATAAACTTCTTGATCTAGTCCTATGGAATTTTCAACTAGAGAAAAATTTGCAAGGATAAAAAATAAAGGATGATTTAAATTATGAAGTTAGTAAGCACTCTATCCTTACCTTGAAACACCTCTATTTTCCTTTGCTTCCACAAAAACCAAAGAAA
This sequence comes from Torreya grandis, assembly GCA_037957365.1. NCBI lineage: Eukaryota > Viridiplantae > Streptophyta > Pinopsida > Cupressales > Taxaceae > Torreya > Torreya grandis. Next base: position 1,079,025 of record JARHVA010004421.1, read on the forward strand.
TTTAGTAGAAAAAACAAGCTAGAATTTGTGGAAAAAATAATGGACTTTAATTTTAGGACAAACATAGCCAAAAAAATGTTTAGCCATTCAAGCTTAGACTCAAAAACATTATTCCAAGGCTTAAGACATCTTTACCAAAGCTTAAAAACATTAAAACATGAATAGGAAACATGATTAATAGTTTCGACTTCACTACAAAAGGAATAAATAGGATTAGCAAGCCCATAATTATTCAAGACAACACCAACAACCAACTTTTTAAACATTAGTAACCAACAAAAGTAATACTTATTGGGTTTAGGATAGGAGGACCAAATCACTACAAACCTGAAGGACCAAACTTACAAAGGATCAAGCACAAACCAAAAATGATTGAGAGTAAGGTAGGGGACATTGGAAAAGGAAAGTTTCTTGTAGAGCCTTTGAGTTGAATACTCAAGTAGAGGTGGGAATTTATCCACTTCACACTATCCCAAAACTCATCCTCATCTTCCATAAACACCACATTATTTTTCCCTTTGAGAGCTATTTGGAACAAGGTGAACATTATTCTCTGATAATCTAGGAACTAAAATCTATCTTTGAGATTTGACCATGAATCCTGACTCCCATGGGATAAGAGATCCTTAAAGCTCCTCAATCCTTTAGTGTACCAATCAAAGGTAAATCACCCCTTGGTGAGGGCCAGTGGAGTCTTATTGACACTCAAATTCCACCATATAGATCCACAACCTTGACACAAAGTCCCAAACAAATTGAAGATATATTTTATAGTAATGAAAGTCTTGAATAAGTCCCAAGTAGACCAAATGGATGCAAATATAGGATAACCAACAAATTAGACTGTGAAGGGCCCTAAGAGCATATCAACAATATTTAATCCTTCCCAATTTAGCTTCCCTTTTGGAAAGCCTCCTAAGATATTATGTCTAACAAGTATTTTGAAAGGATCATTCCCAATGGAGGATCTAACAATCCATTTAACTACCAAAGTTATTCCTTGTATCCAAATGTCCTTTAATCTCAGACCACCAATGCTTTTGGGTTTCAAGTAAAATTGCCATGAGATCACATGCCTTTTTTTATCCCCTTTCTCATCAGACCATAGGATGTCTATAATAATTCTATGGATCATATTGAATTGTGTTTTTCCAAATAGCCAATAGGAGGCATAATATATATTTTATGAGGCAAGATCTTTCTGGCATACTTGGATCCTACCAGGTAAAGATAGGAGGTGGCCCTACCATTTGCCAATTTTCTTATTTATTTTATCATAGACCCATTCCCACATATTATTAAAGGATGGGGTTATGGAAAATGGAATCCCCAGGTATCTAACCATCTTATTTGGTCCTTTTTCCATCCAAATATTTCCAACCAATCAGGTGATAGATCATTCCACCCCAAAATGTGTGATTTATGCATTAGAACTTTAGAACCAGAGGTAGAGCAGTAGATATCAATCTTGTTTGCTAACTTATCTAAATTATTTTTTTACAAGGTAAAAAATAATGATTTATCATATACAAATAGGACATAAATTAGAGATTCATTATTTGGGAACAAGAAACCTTTAACCATAGGCCCAATGTTTGAAAACCTAAGAAGGTAATGTAGTGCATCTACTGCCAACACAAAAAGTGATGGGGCAAGTGGACATCTTTGCCTTATGAAAAGTTTAAGTACAAAGGAGTTTATAATTTCACCATTGACTTCAATGATAGCCAAAACATCCTTATGGTACATTTACCATTATGTAGAATCTATCTTGAAACCCAAAAGCACACAACATTCTGTCAATGAAGGGACACTCAATTCTATCATAGGCCTTCTAAAAATCAAGCAATATCATTCCAAAATCTTGGTTTGAATCTATTTCATAGTACATACCTTCCCATCTGGTGATTATATTATTCAAAATATATATCCCTTCAACAAAGCCAATCCAAGTCTCTAAGATAATAGAGGGCAAAAATGAAGACAATCTTCTTGCAATGTTTTTTTCTAGAATCTTATAGGAGATGTTAAGGAGGGTAATTGGTATCCAATTTTTAGATGATAACAAGTTACCATTCTTTAAGATAAGCTTGATCACCCATCTATTAATGTCTAGGCCAAGTGTACTAGAAGTAATGGCCTCATTGAAAATATCTAAAAAGTCTTTGACAACCTATTCTCTATTAACTTTGTATAATTACACAAGGAATCCATCCAACCCAGGTGCCTTATCCTCTTTTAATAAATCAATAGTATTTCTAACTTAATTGAGTGAGATGAGAGCCCCTAAAAAAGAGGCTTGAGTCCATGAGACCTACTTAGGAATGCATGCCTCACATAAGGATCTATTCTATTCAATACATTCATTGGACCCATCGGTGAGGAAAAGGTTAGAAAAGAACTCAAAAAAGGCTCCTTTTATACTAGTAGCATCCTTCACATTCTACCCATTAACTTTGATTTCTCTAATCTTGATTTTAGTATGCTTAATTTTTAAGAAATTGAAGAAAAATTTGAACCCTCTATCTCTAAGCTTAAGCCAAGTTAGCCTAGACTATATATGTACCCCTCTAGAAATATACTATTGTGTCTAGTGAGTTTGGTACTTCAAAAGGTCAAGATCTTCAAGAATAGCCTCATTGGTTGGGTCAAGCTACAATAATTCTTTTTCTTGGATGAGATTCTCTTAAGTATCCCTTACAATCTCTCTATGTTTTATAGCTTTGATTTATCCATAGGTCCTTGTAAAGTTTTTGGTAATATTCATACTAGAATTACAAAGGTCAACTTTGGAGCTGGAATTAAAAACATATTTACCAATATTCTAGGAAGCTTGTAGACTCTCAAAACATACCCTATCTACCAAATGAGAGACATTGAATTCATACAACCCTTTGAACCCTGATGAATATTTCTTCTCCTCTCTAACCAATGAGAATATAATTTCAATAAGGTGGTGGTTAGACATAGTAAAGGGTAACACAATCACCACATTACCATTCATGACCTTATCAATCACCAATGACTCAATGCTCAAATAAAATTTGTCCAACCTTGAGTACTATCTTATGTTACTTCTCTTATTATTGCACCAAGTATACCAAATTAATTTACTAAGGCTCTTTCCCTTCTAGAAATGATCTTCAATTCTTTGAATTATTTTGAATTTAAACTAGAAAAAGAGCTCATTACCTTTCCATGCAAGATGATCACATTTAATTTTGTCCTCTTTATCTTTTACCACATTGAAATATTCTCCAAATATCCAAGGGTCATTTTTGAGATTGATGGATAACTAATTCCACAAGTCAACTCTCTCCCTATAGTCATTCAGGGCATATATGTTACACAAGCCAAAGGTCTAAGATTTTATCAAAACCCAGACCACTCTATTGTAGGGAGATACACCATGGTCAATAATGTAATCTTTCCATACAAGGATAATCAAGATAGAGCCCCCCACTTTACCTCTATGATGATTAGTATAGAATTTAGGAGCATTAAGCCAGATAAAGTTCAATATCAAGGATAATCGAGTACTGGTAGCCTTCACTTCTTTCAATAAGAGCACATCAAAATTGTTTCTCAATATTCTAAATTGCCTTAAAACTAGTTTTATGTCCTTGGATTCTATCCCTCTCACATTCCAATTGAAAATCCACATAAATAACTAGGGGGAGTGATAAGAGGTCAATTAGAATGACCATGGGGCTTAGCCCCACCATTGTATAACTTGGAAAAACAACTAGAAATTTATTTTTCTTTTCATTCTTTTTAGATGGGGGTTCTTTCACATTGTGATGCATCTCTTTAGCCATATTTTTTCCTCCTTAAGTGTGGTGTATTTAACCTAGATAGGGCTCAAGTCCATTTTAAGTCTTTTACTTCCCACTTTATACATCCAATTGCCCACCCTATATATTTATTGTTTATCAAATGGTCTCCATCCGAAAGGTCTATCTCACTCATGGGAATACTAGAATCCTCTTTCTCCAGAGAGATAGCCATTGGAATTGCATCACTAGAATGCTTGTCTGTCATGTTTCTAGGTGGGGTAGTGGGTGTAACATTTTTATAAATAAGGGCCTTAGCAAGGATAACCACATATTCCTCTAAGGATTGGTCCTCAAAGGATTTTTACTCCATAAAAGTATCATCCAGGTTGTCAGGGAGGTAGTCAACTAGGTTTGGCAAGGGTTGATCACCATCAGAATGCAGTGGAGTATGAACCTAAGAGTCAATGGGGGGACCTCCAAACCAAATTCAATTTTAGTTTCATGTCCATGAGTGTCAATATCCTCAATAGTGGAGGCACTTTCTTTCAATGGCACACTTGTGAACAAAGGATTTTCATGCACCTACAAGTTATCCAACATAGTCTCATCTTTTGTGGTGTCCTTCTCATGCTATCTATTAGGGATATTGATTTTATTAACCAATAATGATTTTTTTTTCCTAAGATGACCATCCTTTTTAAAAAATAAATAGGCATTCAATACACCCAAACCTCTGAGAGCACAAGTGTGAGATTTCCATTTAATTTTAAATTTGAGTGCTTTTGATAAAAAAATCTAGGGGTTTTAAAGAAATTAAAACCCTAGAATTCATATGTGCAAGGGATCTTCTGATATCAGTGATTTTAAAAAAATTACTAAGGGGTTTTAGTGCATGTGGAAGAAAATTCCATAGCTGAATCGACACTACCTCAATATTAACCCATCTAGGAGAAGTTTTGAAAACAAGGTCATCGTAGTCCATTTTTGGGTTTTAAAGGACCACTTTGAAAATATATTAGCCAACATTCCATAAGGGCTTACTAACTACCTTACGTTGCATATTAAAGTTTTTAAACAAAATCATGAAAACCCGTATTTGCAACATCCTACAAAAACTAATATACAAACCCCATCTTTTACCCCAAATAGAGTTTAGCCAATTTTCAAAAAAAATCCTATAAGTGAGTGCATTTTTGTTTAAGCAAACAAATAAAATCCCTACATTTTTAATCCTAGATTCTTCTTGCTACAATTTAGATTCCATGAAAACATTTGGAGTGATGGTTAGGGTTTAGGAGGGATAGGGAGCTTACCAATTTGGCCTTCCCTGTACTTCTACTTACCATAGTCCTCCCTGCTCACCATAAATTTTGCACCTTCTGAATGCCTTACTACTTCTTCCTGTCATAATATTTCATTGAAAAATCATTTCGGAGGTCTAATCACTTAAAATTCCACTTGATTTTAGATAGAGTCACTACTCTTATTATTACTACCCTTATCACCTTGTGTAGCATCAATTAATTCATTAACATCACCATGCTTTCCCTTCTCTGGGTTTCCATAAACATTCAATTAATACATGCCCCTTTGTAACCCAAAATCCATGGGAGTAATGGATAGGAAATAATGTGCATGGTAGTCATGTGTTCTAGTACAAAAAATAGAGAAACCCCCAAAGATAACAAAAACACAAAGCAAACCAAACACACAACAAACACAAAACAAGAAAATAAAAATTAAAGACCACCTCTAGCACATAGAAAAAAAATAATAGAAACCAAGGAGGAAATGGTGACCAAGGTGAGCCACAAGGAGAAATATTGAAGCACCATTAATGGAGGATGACTCTTCATCTCTCCATTCTATAACTCCAAGATTATCCTTTCTAAGAATAAATATTTAGAGAAATGTAAATTGATTAGTGTGGGCACTTGAGTAATAGCTTACTTGATGGCCTCAAACTAGTTTTTCCATTCTTGGTTCATTGAAATTCTTGATTTTTATTTAAAATGGATGTTATATGATTCAAAATAATGGAAAATATAGGTATGAACCTTCTAAAAAATTTAATATTTCCAAGGAAACTTTACAAAGTCTTCTTATGCTTGGGTAGTGACAAAGCTAGAATGGCCTTAACTCTAGCAAGATCAATAATAAGTCCATCTCTATAAAAAATGTGTCCAAGTAACTTACCTTCATAAACAATAAATACACACTTATTTGGATTGAGAGAAACTCAATATTCTCTACACCTTTCAAATAGAAACCTTATATCCTTCAAGTGGTTACTATCATTCTTAGAGAAAATGGTTATGTCATAAAGATATATCAATACCATCTCATTGATCAGGCCTTGGAAATAATTATCCATGGCTCTTTGGAATATATCACCTACATTAGACATCCAAAATGACATTATATTATATGAATATGTCCCCCATTCGGTAGTGAAGGCTATATTATATTGATCTTTTTCTTTGACCAACACTTGGTTATACCCTAATAGCCATCCAAGAGTGAAAAATGTGAGAACCTGCTACTAGTTAAAGTATTTTCTCCATGGAAGGTAGATTATAGTGGTATTTAAATGAGACCCTATTCAAGTCTATAAAGTCCACCCATAGCCTGATTTCACAACTTTTCTTTCTCATAGGAACAAGATTGGCAACCCTTGAAGAGTGTTTGATAGGAAATATGATCTTTGACACTATTAACTTGGTGAGTTCCTTTCTCATGAGCACCTCCACCTTAATATTGATTTGAATTTACCTTTACCTTATAATATTAGAATTAGGATAAAGTTATATGGTATGTTGAGCCAATGAGGGATCAAACCCCTTAAGGTCACTATACTCCCAAGCAGACATATCCACAAAATCTATATGTAGTTTAATTAATGCTGCCTTTTCTTCTTATGTACATACCTTCCCAAGCTTGAGTAATTTATCCTTAAAGATAAATACCCTCTCATGGTGTTATTCATTGGTGGAGATCCTTACTTTATCTCTCCTCATTTGATCACTTTCATTGAATATACTCTCAAAAGTAACCAAACCTTTAGGGAGCTTGTTAGACCTTAGTTGTACAATGTATTCCACATATTGATGCTACAACTTACCCTAGTTTTTGGAAGATAACTCAGATTCATGTTGTAGGAAACATTCTATTTGTTTGTCACTTTTAAACACCTACTAATTTACATAATTATCTGATACGGAAGGCCTTACAACTATCATGATGTGTGACTAAAATTTTGGGTTCTTGACATCGTTGGGAATGTCAAATTGTGCTCCAATTATTGCCAACCTATCATCATGTTGATTCCCTTCCCTTGGGACTGATTTGATGTCAAAATATTCAAATTACTCAATAATGTCCCACACTATATGCTTATAGGATTTGAACAAATTGTTCTTAGATGTACTCATACCTCTTACTTGGTGTACAATAAGTTCACTATCTCTAATGGATTGAACTTGTTTGATTTCTCTGTTCCTTGCACATTAAAGCCCATGAATGATATCTTCATAATCTACTACATTGAAATAATAACTAAACTAAAATATAATAGCTGAGTAGTACCTTTCATTTAATGGAGAAATAAGCATCATTCCAACACCTAGTTCATTCTTGCTTCTTGAGCCATGAAAAAATAACTTCCACAAACCATCATCATCATCATTAGGTTGAAAAAGAGAAGGTATGGCTGTACCTTATTCATGTAAATAATAGAATCCAAAATCAACCTCTTCAATCCCTTTGTATGGATCAAACTCATGATTTTATGAACCCCATTCATTAAAGAAGAGGTCTGAAATGTCTTCAAGAGGAATAACTAGTTCTTGATCCCCAGGGTGATCTTCTTCATCAATAATGACACAATTAACATTAGTTACATTTGGTTTATATGGATCAATATGAAACCTTAAGATAGGTTCTAATATTATAGTAACTTTGGTACCATATTTTGTCCTAATGACCATGTAGGACCAATCTAATGATAAGTAGCCACCTATATTTGCTGTGAAGTCCCTTGACAAGCAAAGGGAAAAGTATGGTGGTAGATCAACCACAACTACATATTAATAAATAGAGAAGTTAGGATAAGCATAAAGAGTTAGATTCAAACCATTGACAACACAAGCTATTTTAATGGGTGATCCATCTAGTTGCAACACACCTTTAGCATAAGGTTCATACTTAAGGCCTAGTTTGTTCATAATTTGATTTGGTAAGATTGAGATACTAGCCCCACTATCTATAATTTAGATATGCACTAAATAATCATTAACGATGACTACAACCTATAATAGAGGAGGCTTATTCAATTTACCTTATTGTGGCTCACTAATTTGAGATGTGTTTTCATATACAATAGTACCTTTCCTTGCTGCTATTAATGATATATTGAAATTACATAGTTGTTATTGTAATGTATCCCTTTGACCCAAAATTGAAAAAATGTTCCACATAGATATGCTTACATGATCCTTTTTCATTTGATCTACTATGTTAATAAAAGAAACATCAATCCTTGTCTATCCTCTAGCATTCATAGTATAACCTTGGACTTGCTTGTTTTGGTGTACAAAAGTACCTTTGTCATTCTAATTTCTATGAGAATTTTGAGCCTTAGGAGGTACATTAGGCTCTCTTATCCGTTGAGTCATGGATGGAAATGAATTTGAACCTTTTCCACTCTCTTGTATCTCTTCAATAGCTCTTCTTTTAGACCTAGTGCTTGATGCAACTGAACTATCCACCCCTTTACTTGAACTGCCCACCTGATTTACTACATAATAGTCTTTTTATTGGAATTTGACTATAACAACCCCTCATGGATTGTATTAGAATAATGCAGTGTTTTTTTTTTTAAATTCATTACTCATCAATTATTCTTTCATTATATTACCCCACGAGAATATAATTATGATTTTTAATATACTACCAAAGCATATCAGACTTTTACAAACTAATAATAGTTCCAATCACTAACATTTTATGCAACATAACATAACTAAAAAGAAAGTAAACACATTAAAATCTAGCCATGACTAGTATAATAATATAGCTACTATTGTTGAAGTATAAAAAATAATACAATTACATTTCCATTAGGTATTTATCCTTAATATAATAAATATATACTATGGTCCATGAAACTTAAGTCAAACTAAATCATGTATCTCTGATAATCTCAAGTTTCATCTCCAAGTGAGTACTGTAGTGGGGAGGGAGAGCATCATCCAAGAATTTTTTCATACCAACCATGGACCATCAATCCCGTGCACAATCCACCATCAGGGAATGACCCTCCCCTCATAGATAGGTAGATAGTAATGATGCAAGAATTTAGAGAGACATGCCAGTATCCATGTGTTATAATATTTCTACTACATGATGTGTAACATAAAGAAAATACATTCTAACATGATATCACACAAACATGTAAATCAAATGTATGAAATGATAATGTCTATCTAACATTACTTTGGCCAACGGTTTCAGTTAGAAATTGATCTCTAGGATAAATCAATTTCATACACACCACTTGAATGAATTACCTCCTTTTTACATTTATGATGCCAAATAAGTTAGTGAAGTTAATCTCACTAGTTTGACATTATCAATGCAAGACTGGTTAAATATATACATAATATATAAACTGATGATTCAAAATATATTATCCCTTACAACAAATATTAAAACATGATAAGTACATAAATAATCATAACTATACATTTAGTCCATAAAATTCATAAAATGAATCTCACACTTAATGATATAATGAATATATCCTATTTATATTCAAAGACCATACCATCTGGGCATGAATCATATCAAGTTCATAAATACATAAACATCATAATAATTCATTGAAATCTCGATCAAAAGCATATATATACCATAGCTAAATTTATATAAATAACCAAAAATCCCTATAACCAAACCATATAGGTAATGTTTTAATTGCTCAAAAGTAGTTATATACAACTATTGTTGGCATATAAGTTCCCGAATTTGCTACAGGGTTTAACCATCCATCTATCCTATATCTCAAATATGATATAGAAATAAATTTACAAATTATATACAAACATCTCATCTATGCATACTATGTTAAATGTTTAAAAGTTGGTTTAATAGAATCATATCACAACAAAAATATTAAACACTGTCAAATACTAATATTCACTTTATAATTTATTAACTTAGCTAAAGTTTATGAATCACTTACTAATGGATAATTCATGCTATCTTATCATAATGAATACTAAATTTTTATATATATATATATATATATATATATATATATATATATATATATATATATATATATATATATAGACACACACACACACACACACACACACACACACACACACACATAAACTCAAGTTCAACCAAACTATGGAAATTTAAGGCAATAATAAAGTTCCACCTAAAATTCATTTGAAACAAAGAGGAAATGTAATTTCCTTCATACATTTAGTATTTCATTCACAATGGAGTATATGAAGCATCCTAAATCATGGGTTATTAACCATCGAGGATATACACATATGTTTTATGTATATCCATATACACTAAATAGATTACAAAAATAATTGCCTTAAATGGTTTTGACATAGTCAAGAGGTCGAAGCAACCTAATACGACTTGGCATATAATTTTTTTGTCTTCTATTTCTAATTTCACAAGAATTTACACATATACTTATGTAGAATCTTATACAAAAATATAAGTGTATAATTTATCTTAATTCACACAGTCCATTTAAATACATAATTTGTTTTGTATTCCTATATAGTATATAATCATGCATGCATATTCGATAAGAAGAGTATTCAATCACTATTAATTTTGATGATTTGTTTAATCTATTCTAATTACTCAGATTTAATTTTTAAAGTTACCTATTGCATGAGACTAGATTTCACAAATTGACTTGTCTCTAATTTTTAACAAATCATCCAATAGTTTTTTATTCTTGAATATTTTTCAAATCAATTCTATGGTTTTTTTTTCATTCATAATTTAAACCTATATAATATACCTATGTATTACACTTCATTTAATTATTTATGAATACACACATGGTGTGTCGAGCTATGATAAGCTACAACTATAGTTTCAAGTTTTTTTACAATATAAATAATTTGTAAATTTATCTAAGCCTATATTTTATAATTATTAAACAATTTAATTTTATAAAATATTTGAATCGATTCATTTACAACATTATATACAAAAAATAATCTTAAATACCAAACCAACCTTTCATTGCTTGAATCAAACCAAATTTTTCATTTTCTCCTCCGAGTTCTATTGTCATACTCACTTTTCTCTATCTCTATCCTCCTCCTTCTTCCTATAACATCCTCTCCTTCCATCTTCCTTTTTCCATACCCTTCCTTTTATCCTAAACACTTCTTAAAAAAATTATATATCCATGCGTCCATTCCCATTCTATTCCATTTAGTTTTTAATTCTATACCATCGACTTCCCTTTGAGTTCCCTTTATTTTATTTAATCATGCATAGATCACCACTTTACCATTTTAGTTTTAAAATATTACCCTACACTTATCTTGAGTTTCATTTGTTTTCATAAATCTTGCATGCTAAAATTTGTGTTTAAAGCCTAGTTAGTTACTAGTTTACCTCCACTTAAGTCATTCTTCTTGAATTATAATTTTAAAACTTATTACTCAACATAATCCATACATTTATATCTTTAAGTTAGCATTTTAGGATATTAAATTTACTTAATTAAAATGAAACTAACGTAATTACCTTGACCCCTCTTTAGATTAGGCTAAACTTTTAATGAAACAACATTAATTAAGGTCATCCATAATATAACTTAGGATTTTAATATATCCAAACAATAAAAAGGTACATGCTAATAATTATAAAGAGAATATCCCAAATAGTTTCATCTTTATAAGTGTAGCATATCCCTATGTTGTCATAAAAATAATGTTTAGGCCACATCTCATAACACTAAGTTGATACCATAATATTTGTCAATCTAATAACATATATAAATTAATCATATTATCCTCCAATACCCTAGTAATGTTATATTAAGTTCAACTAAAGGTACTTTATTTTTGAAGACATTACCATTAGTCTATAGTTGACTGCAAGATAGCTAAAAGAATACAATATTGATGGGTTAAGCATCAACTCATCCAAACATATTCAAAATAATAATCATAAAGAAATCATCATACAAATCTAACTACAAGATTTATCATGATGAAATCACTCAATTAGATCAATCATAAGCATTCATAAAAAATTTAATCGCTTTATAAATGCACACACACTCAAACACATACTAACTAAAACTATTCTATTTTTTTTTTGTGTTGGGTTACTAACAGTTCCTCTATCATCCCCAAATCATCCCATCTATGCCATCCTCTCTAATGATGCTCTCCCTCCATCATGATCTGAGGAAGAATCAATCTTGCATCTACCTCATGGTAAGTAGGTAGTTAGTTTGAGTCTTCATATATATCAAAAACTAATGATGCATAAATAACAAATATACATCCATAATGTACATAATAAGAAATTAAAGCTATCACATAATTAATCCATCATGTAAATTAATCAACATATAACTATCCCATAACAAGTCTATATCATAAAGATCAGATCAAAGCAACAACAATCAAATGATAACCATAATAATCCATGAATTTAAAGGTTATAAAATTTAGGATAAAATTAGGATGTAACATCTTTCCCCCTAAAACTGGTCATCATCTCAATGAATCTTATTCAAACAATAATTCTAAATAACAAACAAAGTTCAAAAAAATCATAGTATCTAGTATCAAATCATGCAAACAAATGTGAAAATAGCTTGTAGAAATAATCATAATCCTCCCAACTAACACTATCTTAGAGTATTGGTCCCAAAAGACATTGTACTATGATACTTCTCTATTATGTAAATGAAGTTTACGAGTGTCAATTACTCTGATTGGGTTACCATGACCACCCCAGGATCTAGAAACTATAAATCATTCAATCTAGAACATGCAAAAGATCAACTATATAATTTTAAAGATAAGATACATGGAAAACATTATGTAATAGAGCTAGGTCTGGTGGAAATGCAAGCCTGTATGGTACATGATTGACCACTTATAACACCTTGAAGGGTCCTATAAATCTAGATGACAGTTTTACTAACCTCCTAAATTTAATTGAGCTCTTCTATGGCTTAATCCACAAGAACACTTTATCACATATAAAAAACTACCTATCTATCCTCTTCTGATCAACATAACTCTTATGTATATCATTGGCCTCAGTCAATATCTTCCTAATTATTTTAACTTGTTCTCCCATTTTTGTAAGCATTTTAGGTCCAAAGACTACCCTGTCCTATAAAATGTCCTAACTGATTGGTGTCCTACACCTTCTTCCATATAGTGCCTCAAATGGTGTTATTTTTAAAGCTTATTGACATGAATTATTCTATTCAAACTCAACCAATGGAAGATAATATTACCATTTATATTTTTTATCCATCTAATACATATAGAGAAGATCTTTTAACACTTGATTAACTCACTCAGTCTGACCATCAGTCTCTAGGTGATACACAGTGCTAAAGTTTAGTTGCATACCCAAATATGAGTTTAAAGCTACCAAAAACCGAGAAGTCATCTTCAGATCATGATATAAAATAATATTCTATGAAAATCCATGAAACCTATACACTTACTTTATGAACCTCTTCACAAGGGTAGGCACATCTTTTGTCAAATTGCTTGGTATAAAACTAGCCACCTTGGTTAGTTTTTCAACAACTACCAAGATCATATTATGCCTACTACATGACATTGGTAAACCTTGGACAAAGTCCATAATAATCACCTACCACTTCCACTCTGGTATATCATGCCAATATTATAATCTAGCTGGGTGCACATGCTCAAATTTCACTCATTGACATTCTAGATAATGTGACACAAAGTCCACCACATCTTTCTTGATTCCCTTTCAAAAATATAGAGGTCTAAGCTCTACCATAATCTTGGTTACACCTGGATGTATTGAATATGGGGCATTATGCAATTCCTTTAACACTGTGATCCACAAATTCTCTTGATCTAGCACATACATCCTTTTATTATAATGAAAAAGATCATCACTCTCAAAACTAAATCATTTATACCAAAGATTTTAAGCATTCCCAGACAAATGTTTTTCTAACTTGATTATAGTAATCATTTCCTAGTGATAACTCAATCATAGGATCCCTAAAATTACTCTTGATAGTAACCACGACTACTATGTACCTTTTATAGCTCAAAGCCTCAACTACTTTGTTCTATTTACCTTTGATGTAATTGATATCAAAGTCATAGTCAAATATAAACTCTAACCAACATCTCTGATGAGCATTAAAATTTGGTTGGGTGAAAATTTATTTGAGTCCCAAGCAATCAATCTTGAGCTCAAATGGTTTTCCAAACAAATAATGTCTCCAAACTTTCAAATCATGAACAATTGCTACAAGTTTTAGGTCATGAATGACATAATTAACCTCATAAATTTTTAGCTTCCTTGATTTGTAAGCCACTACTGCACCATCCTACATAAAGGCTCCTCCTATTCCCTCTCTTAATGCATCTATGATCATTAAAAATTGACCATTGGGGTCAAGAACTGTTAACATTGGTTCTCAAGTAAGCCTTCTTTCCAATTCTTGATAAGCTACTTCACACTTTTTTGACCAAAAAAATCTTTGGTTCTTCCATTTCAAGGAGGTAATTGGATTAGTTATTTTGGAAAAATTCATAATGAACTTCCTGTAATAGCCATCTTACCCCATGAAAATTCTTACCTTGTGCACATTCCTTGGTACCAACCACTCTATAATGGTTCTTATCTTAGCTGGATCTATAGAAATAACATCTATATAAATAATATTGCATAGATATTGCATTCTGACCTTGAAGCATGCACACTTAGATAACTTGTCATACATCTTGTGCTTTCTCAACCATTGTAGAGCCCATTTCGAATGTTGAAAGTGATCCTCTTCTTTATTAGAATATATAAGAATGCCATCTAGAAATAACAAAAGAAAGTGATCTAGATAATCCCTAAACACACTATTCATGAGATACATGAATGTTTCTCATGTGTTAGTCAACTCAAAGGGTAACACTATGAACTCATAATGCCCATAACAAGTTCTAAAAGCTATCTTTAGAATATCTTAATCCCAAATCCTCAACTGATGGTATCCTTCTCTAAGATTAATCTTATAAAATACTGTTGCTCCTTGTATTTGATTGAAAAGATCATCTATAAAAGGTAGTGGATACCTATTTTTGATAGTTTATTTATTCAACATCTTATAATCAATGAAAATTTGAAGAGTAACATCCTTCTTCTTGACAAAGATAATCAATGCACCCCATGGTGACACACTGAGCCTAATCAACCCTTTTGAAAATTACTCCTAGAGTTGATATTTTAATTCAAATAACTCAATGGTTGTCATCCTATAAGGTGATTTAGACTATGGTTCTGATCCATGTATGATATTGATAGAGAAATTGAACTCATGTTTATGTGGTAATCCTCGTAATTCTTCTAGAAACACATCATGAAAATATCTAAGAAATGGGTAATCTTCAAGATATGGTTCCTTAGGTTCCCCCATTTCATTTATATTTATGATAAATGCTTGACACCCTTTCCCTTAGGCCCTTTTGAATTGCATTAAAAAAATCTACCTGAGCCTCAACTCTCTCTTCTCACTCTGAATTTGTGTCTAATTTCTAAAATCATCTAGACACTCAACCGTCTTCATGTAATAATCAACCTTGGACTTATGTTTTACAATATAATTGACTCTTAGGATCACATCATATGACCCTAGTGGTGATATAAATAGATCCACCACTATTTTGAATTTAAGAAACCTAATATTTGATACTAGACACTTATCAACCATAACTTTTGAGTCATTCCCATACAGTACTAACCATGCATCTACCATAAATATAAATATTATAAGAAATTTAATAAGCATTATAGGATCTATAAAAAATTCAGTATCCCATATATCTATCAAAATAGAAATTGTATGTTTAAACAAAATACCTAACTACTCTATAAGTGATGCTTGAAATTTAGCTTACTGGTTATCAATTAATGCATGAATATATTGATAAAAATTGCATTGATGAGAATTAGGACCTTTTTTATTTGACTTGTATTGAGTGAATTCATGATTGTAATGGTCTCCTCCACAAATGAAATAGCCTCCAAATGGTCCTTTCCCATCAGTCTGTGGGTTTCCCTTGAAACTACATTTGAATCCATTACCTAGTTTCTTGTTGCTTGATCCACTATTGAATTTGGCATTCTGATTCTTGAACTAACCCTTGGAGTTTTCACTCCTCTATTTCCATCTCTTCTTCTTGAAAGTTGGCTTAGAACTTCCAATCTTTTTATTGAACTTATCCCTAGACTGTGTAAGAGACTTTAATTTTTGCTTCTACTTGACTTCCTTCTTGAAGACATAGTCCATGGTAGAAGGTCCATGAACATCTACCTCATCACCAAATTGGGGTTTTAATTGCATTATAAAATTCCTAATCATAAATGTCTCATATTATTGGTACTATAGTATGTACTTCAAAATTTTAATGAACTACTCCTGATACTCATTCACTGATAAATCTCCCTGCTTCAAATTCTAGAAATTTGTGAGCTTCTAATCAAAATAAATCTATGGAAGCCACCATGAATTGAAAAATGTCACAAATTTCTCTCAAGTAATGGTAGTAAAATTAAGGTTCATTTCTAACTTATTATTGGAACACTATGTAGATACCTCCCCAACTAATTTGTATGCTCCCCATATTAATTTGGTGACCTCAAAGTAGTTTCATATTTGAAATACTTATCCATCTCTATCAACCATGCTTCAGCTTCATCACCTAGGATAATTCCATCAAACTTAGGTGGACTTACCTTTTTCATGTCATTAGAAAACTCTGTAGCTATCTGAGCTCTTGTATCCTATTGGTTTTCTTGCTCATAGGGATGCTCATCAGATTATTTCTAATGTTATTCCTCTCCATGTTTTTGAACTTCCTACTCTAGGGCTATGATTTTATCTCTGGTATTATTCATGGCTATGAAAATCTAATCCAACATTGTTGATTTTTTAATGGAAAATTGGTTAGGATCAATTAGAGGGTTATTGTCATTGACATTTTAAGGACCCTCACTTGATTACCTTTTTTTCATAATTCTTCTTTCTCCCTAAACAAAATAATACAAAAATTTAGCAGACTCATTAAGTCATAGAGTTTGAGCCTTAGCTTTGATACCACATGTAACAACCCCTCATGGATTGTACTAGAATAATATAGTATTTTTTTAAAATTTATTACTCATCAATTATTCTTTAATTAGATTACACCATGAGAATTTAATTAAGTGATTTTTAACATACTACCAAAGCATATCAGACTTTCAAAAACTGTAATAGTTTTAATCACTAGCATTTAATGAAACATAACATAACTACAAGAAAAGTAATCACATTAAAATCTAACCATGGATGGTACAATAATAAAACTACTACTATTGAAGTATAAAAAAATAATACAATTACATTTCCATTAGGAATTTAACCTTAATACAATAAATAGATACTATGCTCTATGAAGCTTGAGTCAAACTAAATCACGTATCTCTAATAATATCAAGTGTAGTCTCCAAGTAAGTACTATAGTGGGGAGGGAGAGCATCATATGATCACTTTTACACACCAATCATAGACCATCAATACCCTACACAATCTCCTATCAGGGAATGGCCCTCCTTTCATGGATAGGTAGATGCTAATAATGTAAGAATCTAGAGAGACATGTTAATACTCGTGTGCTATAATATTTCTAATATATGATGTGTATCATAAATAAAATATATTATAACATGATATCATACAAACACATAATTTAAACATTTGAAATGACAATGTCTATCTAACATTACTTTGGACAAAGCTTTCAAATAGCAATTGATCTCTAGGATCAGTCAATTTCATACACACCACTTGATCATATTACCTCTTTCTTGAATTCATAATACCAACTAAGCTAGCGAAGTTCATATCATTACTTTTTTGACATTATCAATGCAAGAATGGTTAAATATATACATAGTATATAAACCAATGATTCAAAATAGATTATTCCTTATAACATATATGAAAACATGCTAAGTATGAAAAATAATCATAACTATGCATTTAGTCCATCAAATGCATAAAATAAATCTCACACTTAATGATATAATGAATATATCCTATTTATATTCAAAAATCATACCATCCAAGCATGAATCATATCAAGTTCATAATTACATAAACATCACAAGAATTCATTGAAATCTTAATCAAAAACATATATATACCATAGTTAACTTTATACAAATAATCAATCATCCTCATAACCAAACTGTATAGGTTATGTTTTAATTGCTCACAACTAGTTATATACAACTATATTTGGCATACAAGTTCCTGAATTTGCTACAAGGTTTAACCATCCATCTATCCTATATCTGAAATGTGATATAGGCATTTACAAATTATATAAAAAAATCCAATCTATGTATACTATGTTATATGTTTAAAACTTGGTTTAAAAGAATCATATCACAACAAATATATTAAAAACCGTCAAATACTAATATTCACTGTATAATTTGTTAACTTAGCTAAAGTTTATGAATCACGTACTAGTGGATAATTCTTGTAGAAGATGCACTATGTAACATTAGACTACAATTTGATTATGCTACTCCAAAATAGTCCTAATCACACTAGTGTTTCAATATGAAGATTGAAGAAATTTCAAAGGTACTAGGAAGATCAACCAAGAGGTGCTTGTAGTAAACAATAATGGTTTATCAGTTTCTAACTTATTAAATTAAGTAAAACACTTTATATGACCTATGAGAGGCACAACTTGCATAAGGCATAAACATGAAGGACAAATGCAAAGAATACAACACTATCACTAAGCATTCATAAATACAACATACTTAAATTCACTATTTACAATAAGGAGACAAAATATCTATCTTTAAATCATTTTAATAGGTAAGTAAAAGACTCAATTTTGGTAAGGCTTCACCATAACCAATGTGAGGATAGATTACAAGACCAAAAATGACTATTTATATAGAGAATTGTCAAGAAGAGAGAGAGATGGAAGTAATGATAAATATTTAGTCATCATGAAATTAGTTACCCTCTCCAAAAAAATATAATAAAATAATACAAAATTACATTAAAACATGTGTCAATCTGCTCTTTAAGTAACTCTATGAGGTTGGCAAAGATGAGAGGAGGAAGCACTAATTGAGCATCTTTGAGGTTTTAGATATCTTCCACCTCAACATAAAGGAGTTAAATTTATGAAACACTCTTCCAAATATTATGTGAATCTTGACACCTTATTCAATATCTAACATCTTATCTTGACACATTATACTCTCTCTACATGAAAAGACACTTTATTGATTAGTGAGCTAACAAGTTATTTGAAACTACCTTAGAGACTTGAGACACCTTTATTCTGACTTGAAATATGGAAATCATGCTTGAATCAATCACAAAAAACTTCTTTACATTGATATATATTTTGGAAACCTACCTTTTATACTCTTACTTACATATCATGAAGTTCTCTTTCATTGATCAAGTAGGCCAACTAGCAAACTAGGCCTAGTTGCTTGATACTTGTCACTTGGATGGCCATAGGCATTCAAGAAAAATCCATTCATATGTGAGAAAAATGTGTATGAAGTCCATTTTTCCTCTATTATATCATGAATATCTTAGGATAACTCAAATTTGTTGTTTCTCACTCATCTAGATGGCCACCTTACTCCACATTAACTCATTGAGACTATCTTCAACACACAGACCTATAAAGGTGATTTCATGGATAAAAAAGATGAATTTTAAGATATGATAGGTTGATAAAATTACTCATATATCTAAAATAATTATTTAAATATACTCACCCTTATTTACACCTTTCTCCTTAGAAACATGCAAAACTATAACATTTATCACTTCTGTATAGGTGATAGACTAACTATGTAATTATGACATTAAAATAGTGTGTTAGAAGTATAATCATTGAGAGGGGGTGGATGAATCAATGATGAAATATATTAAAACTTAAATTTCAATCCCTTCAAACTCTTAATTAATTATCACAATCATTCATGAAGCATACACATCAGTCATAATAATGAACAAGAGAGATAATGTAAGATCAAGCACACAGCACATGGATTATGTGGGAAACCATAATGGGGGATAAAACCCACTCTCAAGACTAAAAAACCATGGATTAATTGTTCTATAAGTTTATTACAAATAAGATACTTTATTGAAGCACCCACTTCACAAGGAACACCAACATGTAGGATGGAAAAACACCAACTTACCCTAGATGTTAAGCACCAAAATAACACCTAATGATGAGGACACCTCCAAAAATAAGATTTAAATAAAATATTATGGAGAAAAATTTATTATCAAACCTATTCAACCCACATACTCATTCAAGTCTTCATTTACACTTCAAAACATTCAAAACAAGCATATACACTACTCTATCTTTCTTCACTCATCTTCAGCCTTCAAACTTAAAAGAATTTAGTTAGAACATCAGAGACATGACCAAAAGATCATACAAATAGTCCTCACTCTTATTTTCCTCTCAATTCATACATCAAGATAACATAACATACACCTTTTATTCACTCTCCACATGCAATTCTAGAACCCTTCATAATTCATTTAGGTCCGTATACAAACATCATGCTCATAACCTTCCTTGTTGGCCACAACACATGCCTTAAATATTAAGTCATATAAAACACTAAAAAAATATAAATCACCAACCTACATAGGTCACCTTTAATAACTACCCTCTTTCAAATAGGCTTAAGTGTCCTTTTACATCCCATGGAGACCTATACACCCTTATGACACTTCTTTGGGAAAACTTGGAATACAAGATCACTTACACATACATATAACCATGACACATGACCTATATAACATACTTAAGTGATGACATACATAAAAACACCCTTTTTCATATGCATATTAGACCAAACTATGGTCTCATACATGAAAACCCCATGAATCAATGCAAAACCAGCTTTGAAGCAATGGTTAACCATGAAGATGGATTGGTCAAACCTATAAAATTCACACACATGAACCTAAGGGAGTATAAATAAATATATAATTGATAATTAAACATGAAAAATCAAAATATCATAAAAAAATTAAAATACTCTTCTTGATTTCTTAACATAAGAAAGTCAACATAGTCAACTTTGAAGCTCAAAATATGCAATTATATAGACAATCAAACCTTCTAGTCAACTTTTATGGATATACCTTGGATTAATTTAAAAAATTTATTTTTATATTATCTTAAAATTAATCCATATGCTCAAAATATTAATCAAATAATGTAGACTATTATCCTTCACAAATTCAAAAATTCAAATTCCAACGGTCATATTTTTGTGGTAAAATGACTATGGAAATGATGAAATCAGCCTAGGAAGCCCTATTTAACCTTTAATAAATTTTAAAATAGATATCAAATGGACCTAAAATTTTAAATATATGTTTTAATATCAAATGAAATTCTATCCATATATCCAACTACTCTTGAGACCTTCACACATGTGAATTATGATAGCACCAACCTGTTCTCTCATCCTGATTTGATAAAAGACCAACAAGGCCTAGATGACCACAAAGATGAACCAAATGGAAAACTAGAAATTACATATTAAATCTAATAAATATTGACACCACATAGGGACTCTTAAACATGAACACATCATCAACATCATCCATCAACCTGCCTAACCAACCAAACCCTGAAGATCCATGCATGAACATTGAAGCACACTGATGCACAATTTGTCATTGTCATGCTAGAAAAATTATCACCTTATGAAAACCATTGGTAACCTTGGATACATCATTTAAAACACTCCAAAAATATCCCATTTTTTAATTTATGTTAACACTAACACAAAGTTTATGCTCAGACTCTTTCTCTCTCTCTTCAAGCACTTTCTCCCCCTTTGAAATAATGACAAAGTGGGCTCATCTTCTGATCCTAAGGACCTAATTTTTTTAAAAATGTTTTCAAAGCCAAAATCAAGAAAGGATTAACTCTTAGAGATGATATAATCTCCCCCTATCATTTGGCATACCATTTTTAATAGGATCTTCACAGACCTACTCATTAACAACACACCATCTTGACCAACTCAAACCTTCATTAGCATAAGTTACCTTCAGACCTATTTTGAACAAATAGCCATTACCAATAGATTAAAAACTTAATTTTAACCATAAAAATACCTCTCTTAATATTAAATTTGGTCTATACAAACTTTTATAATATTTCACCCTTTGAACCTCATAATTAACCCTTAGGCCTATTAGGCCTTCAAACACTTGGAAACACTGTCTTAGACTACTAAAGTATACAACTGATTTTATAACACAAAAACATGAATAAATAACATTGATGGAACATAAAATACCTATGAAATAACTCCATGTGTTTATTCACTCCAGCATAGATCAAAACACCTCAGCAACACTTCTTCAAAGAGATCACTCAGAATAATAACCAAGATCAAAAACCCAATCAACTAACTTTGATTATATATACACACATAGGTACTTATTATGAACATAAATACATTAAAAATATTCCATGAGACCTATATAACACCATAAACCTTATTTTAAATTTCAATTTAGACTAAGATACTTCCAACTCATCTTTGCAATAATCTCACTTAGAGCTGTCAAACTACCTTTAAAACTAGTCAACAATATCTGACTCTCCACATTTGCATAGGGAATTTTCAAGATAACCAATGAATTAAAGAAATATTATGATATACCTAGAAAATTCTTAAAAACAAAAACAAGATGGTCTTAATGCAATATTTTAACTTGTAGATCTAAAATAAAACAATGCTCTACACAATCATATAACACACAAATATATTGTATTCATCTTTCTTGTTAACCATGCTTTTGAACACTTTCCTATAAGTTTCCTTCTACATATAACCATAATATTGCAAATACAATTATGTTTCTATACTCTTTTAATAGTTATAATTATGTATTGGAATTAAATATATGATGATTATCTATTTATTTAGGATGTATTTTTATATAATGTGTTTTAAAAATGTTTTGGAGAGATAGGTATATAACACAGAATGTCCTCCAGTAAAGGAATCTCATTACATAAACTATCTTGTAGCCATTGTGTGACCAAAGATGTGAATGAGTAGATTTTTATTCCTCTTTCAAATGACTCACATAAACAACCATAACCTCTATAGATCCTAATAAGTAAGCATTTGAAGGCTGAAATAATTTTTTTGTCCTATAACAATGTAGTAAAATTCATATGAAGATGTCTTTAGCAAAGGAGCCAATTTCGGTTATCCTAAATTGAATGTATCTTAGATTAAAATATATATTATTTTGTATAAAACAATCTCCTCTATGGTACACACACACACACACACACACACACACACACACACACACACACCCCAATAGATTTGAGAGATGGTAGATGTTGATTAGAGATTATCAAAATTATATTTTGTCAAACAATTATCATTGTAATTTTTTGTAGAAATTCATTGCTAAATTTGATTAATATGAACAAGAATTTTTGAGTTCAATTAAGTATTGTGAGAGGAAGGATTGAAGTTGGAGTTTTAAGGAGGAAGGGGACCCCTTTAAAAACCTGTAGTAACAATCCAACCCATTTTAATAGCTAAGCATGTTATTTTATTTCTTTATACATTGTGTGTTTCATTTATGAATTGTGTGATTACATTATTATTTAAATTTATTTAAGGAAGCTTCCAAAACATAAGCATTTATTTCAAAATGTTTTGTTCATGTTTTATTTCTATCATTTCATTTATTGCATGACTTCAACATCTTAGATAACAATTAACAGAAGGTCAAATTAGAAGATTGAATGGGCACATACAGTGACCTCATCCTATCAAGTTTACATCCTTATGTCTACATTTAAATGAGGTATAAGGTACAATCCATGGTAACTCTCCTTGTTCATTTTGATCAAGAGAAGTATATCTGATTGTGAATCATTTGCTAGTCATTTTTGGCACTGTTAGCGGGGAAGGGTATCACACACTTATAATCTTCAATCTTGATAGAAATTTTTTCTAGATGTTTATTGTTTTTATTTATAAATATTTATATTATTTATATTAAATATTTCCTACTTTCATAATTTAAATTCCCCTTTTTGCAAGTAGGATAGTGAAAATTTTCAAAAACCCCCATATTACTCACCCTATGTAGTGGTTGATGTATGAAAAGTGAAGGGGACTATATAGGAATATTTTCACTTGAATCATCAAATATTGTTTCAAGATCTGAAATTCATCCTAAAACAACTAAAGAACATGAAAGAATTCCTGAAGATCACTCATAGTTATCAATAGAAGAGGTAGAAAAGAAAGAATTTTTGGCTAGATTGGTATCACAAGCTAGAGACCTTGAATAGGTTCATGCCCTTAAAATATAACCACATTTACCACCTCTAAGAATTCCCACCTTATCACTTCATACTCAAGAATTTGAAATTCACTTCTCTTTCCCACCCAAATTTCTTGCTAAGGAGGCATTCAAGGCTATTCTTTCCCCTAGAAGAAACACCAGGCCAATAAAATATTCCAATTTAGTTAGACTCTTTTTTGAGACACTAGTTGAATCTTTTGAAACCTCCACACCATCCCCATTGTATAAGAAACCATACATTCCTAAGGGAAAAGATAAAGTCTACATCTTCTACACCCCAAGAAATAAAATAATTTATAAGAATTTTGAGTAGTGGGTAGCAACAACCTCCTATTTACCAACACATAGAGTATTCATGGGGGATCACCAGGAAGAAAACACTACCAATGAGTCTGGTAATTTCAAATTTCCTATCCTTACTCCTGATGGAAATATACCCATGAATAATATCCCTCACTCTGCCCTCCCTACTTTTATGGGAAAAGCATATAAGGATATAGACACATTTATTTTTGAGTTTGACATCTTATATCATAGCTATGATTATAATCAAGATGCTCAGAAACTCAAATTATTTCCAGTAACACTCAAAGATGCAACACTTAGATGGTTCATGGGACTTGGAAAGGATGCCATTTCTACTTGGGAAGAAATAAAAGAGAAGTTTTTGATGAAATACCAAGACTATTGTAAGGGTAGAAACTACATGAGAGATGACATATTTTGAATGACATAAGATGATGATGAGTCATTAGAAGAATACATGGAAAGATTTTTGTTCAAATTGTAAAAATATAAGCAGACTATAATGGACAAGAAATCAATTAGGTTGATATTCTTGAAAGTGATTAGAGATGATTGTCTGGAAGCACTAGATCTAATGCCTAGTGGTGATGTTTCTATACTACCATTTGATGAACTAGCAATTATATATAAAAACTACTCTAGATCAGCCATGAATAAAATTAAGGGCTAAACTCTTCTTCTAGAATCTACAGTAGGATTGTCTAAAGGTGAAGTTAGCAACCTACTCTACGACATGAAGTAGGACATTATCAGCCACCTAGCTACTCAACTTGATACATTACATACACAGAGGAAGCAAGAAGAAATTGAGAAAGCATTAGCTTCTTATTACCTTGAATGTAGAAAGAAGAAGACATATTGTGCATGACATTCCATGAAATCTTGGGTGGCTAGCATAATCAAGGAGAATCTTGAGATAGTAGAGCTGCATGTCATAGGAGAAGATGAGAATCAAGTGTTTTTCATGACTCAATAGAAACCATGGGTATAACGACTAGTTATATCATCAAAATCTATGTTTACAAATCCTCAATTCTCAAATAATCCTCAATATGGTACTTGAATGAATATAACTAATCAAAATTAGTCTCAAACAAGTTGGCAACTAACCCAAAATCAATTATGAATGCAATAGAATAAATAATATCCTCAATAGAGGCAATTCTAAAACCAACAATGGTTCTTTCCCTCTAATCCATGGTAATAACAATGGATAGGCAATCAAGTCTTTTCTCAGTAAATGCAATAACCAAAACAATAATAGGACATAATGCTAAACACCCAACAATCTATTCAAACCACTCAATTACCCACCTAGCCCATCCCCAATCTTTCTAATAAGTTGTTTCAATTGACATAATCCATTGAAATAATGCAATATCCAATATACAACTTAGATATTAATCAAGTTCAACTTTACTCAGGTCATGTTCTGTACAACCCACCTCACCCATAATCATAGAACACGTTAAACCAGATCCACTCCATACTAATCCATAACCACCCATGGCCAATCCAAAGCCAAGTTCATTAGAAAATGAAAAAGAAACTGGCATTCCTCCTTTTTTAGAGAGATTAAACATATCACATCCTAAACTAGAGCCCAAATTTGGTATTTTAAGACAACTCAAGAATGTGTGCATCAAAATCTCACTCTTCCAAGAAATAAAGGATGTTCCTATCTAAAATAAAAATGTTAGAGAGCTATGTTTGAATAAACTAGGAAGAAAGAAGAAGGATACTAAAATAGTCCAGGTCATTGGCCAACTAGTAAATATTATGTTGGGAAACATAGTTCCCCCAAAATACTCTAATATGAGAAGTCTTGTAGTTAATGTTAGCATCCATGGCTAACCCATCTTGAATAATTTAATTGATTTGGGTGTATTCATTAATGTGATGACCATGGAGACCATGTAACAACTAAAACTTACCACTCTTTGTCTAACACCCACCATCCTCTAAATGGCTGACAGATCAATTGTTAAGCCTGAAGGGATTATTGAGGACCTTGTTATCACTATGGATTCTTCGAAATATCTAGTAGACTTTATTGTCTTGTAGCCAAAGATTAATTTGAGAGGTTATCCTCTCATCCTTAGCCACCCATTATTGGCCATTATTGATTCTTTTATTGGTTGTATTTTAGGAAAAATGCTAATTTCTAATGAAAATGACACTGCTAAATTGGTTTCATTTCCATCAATTTAGCCTTCCCATAATGATGGCCCAACCCCTTGGATTGATGACTTTGAAGAATCTATCTCCTTATAGACTCTCTTCACAATTAACCAGAGTCCAACTTTGTAGGCACAAGAAGAAGACACTATCCTCACTAGTATCTTGTAAAACACCTATCAACAAGATCTTATAGCCACCAACCTATTGGAATGTACACTATGCCTTCTTCAGAATACCTTTCTTGAGAATGATCTTTTTGAAAACATAAGAGACATTTGGACATTCCATCAATTGTTTCCTCATCAATGTAGCTATGCTTTTCTAATCACCAACATAGAAACCATGCTTTGTTTAACAAAGCAAGTACACATTCTACCAAACAAACCTCTCAACATCAACACCTCATTAACACCTCAATAAGAAAGTCAATTACTTACAATGCTGAGAAATCATACAATAACATTTGCTTGGGATTACCATGACATGAGAGGAATACCCCCATATTTATGCACATATCACATTTACATTAAAGAAGAATGCAAACCTATTCACTAACCCTAATGATGAATGAATCCTACAGTTAAAGATATTGTCAAAATTGAATTGTAAATACTCTTGGATGAAATATTTGTTTATCATATTTTGGATAGCCAGTGGGTCTTTCCCCTGGTCATTAACCCTAAAAAAGAGGGAAAATGGTGTATTTATGTTGATTACCAAGAATTGAATGCTACTACCAGGAAGGATCACTTTCCCCTTCCATTCATTGGTCAAGTGTTAGATAAATTAACATGGAAAAAGTAATTTTACTTCTTATATGGATATAGTGGTTATAATCAATTATGAATTGTTCCACAAGACTAAGATAAAACCACTTTTACTTGCCCTTGGGGAACCTATGCCTATGCCATCTTGTCATTCAGTCTTTGTAATTCCCTAACTAATTTTCAAAGGGCTATTTTGAGCATATTTTTTGATCTCTTCCATGATTGTGTTAAAATCTACATGGATGATTTCATTTTCTATGGGAAAACATTCAAATAAATGCTCACCAACCTATAGAAAGCTCTCCAAAGTTTTTAGGACCACCAATTATCTTTGAGCAATGAAAAGTGTTACATGCTTATGACTCAAAGGATTATATTGGGGCATCACATATCCCCTACTAGAATTCAAGTTGACCCAATAAAGATAAGCATAATTAAGGATATAACCATACCAGAGAAGCAAAAAGATGTTATAAGCTTTTTACGACATGCTAGTTATTATAGATGATTCATCAAAGAATTTAGTAAAATTACCACCCCATTTTTTGGATTACTTACTAAGGATGTTGAATTTACATGGACTAATGAATATCAAACTACCTTTCAAAAACTCAAATACCTTCTCTAAAAAAATCTTATTCTGAGAGGGCCTTATTGGAAGAAGCCTTTTCACATCCACACAGATGCATTTAACACCACTTTAAGAGTTATCCTTGGCCAAAAAGATGAATCTCTAAGTTATGCAATCTATTTTATCATCAAGAATCTTCAAGGGGATGAGCTCAACTACACTATAATAGAGAAGTAATTTCTTACCATCGTCTATGCCATTAAATTTTTTTGACACTACATTATAGGTTACCAAGTATTCATCTACATAGATCATGCAACAATTAGGTATTTAATGAAAAAATCTGTTATAACAGGCACTATAATTCTTTGGTTGCTTTTGATGTAAGAGTTTGATATTACCATTATGGATATACTAGGTAAGGATAATGTAGTAGCAAATTTTATTTCTCAATTGTAAAATAATGATCACAGTCTTATTGTTGATGATTCTTTTCTTGATGAACATTTATTTGATGTAACAATTCAATCTCCTTGGTTCTTAGATATTGTTAACTAACTTACTGTAAGATAACTACCACAACATTTCTCACATAGGAACAAACAACACCTAATCCAAATGATCATACATTATTCCTAGATTTTAGGATATCTCTTTATCACTAGACCAGATTTAGTTATGATAAGATGTATCTAAGAAGATGAATCTTATGACATACTCAGAGCCTACCATGATGAACCCTATTGGGGTCATTTTTTTTCCAAACAAACTACCATGAAAGCACTCATTACCAAATACTATTGGCATTATTTTCATAAGGATTCCATGATGTATACCCACAGATGTGATCAATGCCAACGTATGAGAAAACCCACTCACTCTGATGAAATGCCATTATAGCCACAATTAATTTTGGAACCCTTTGACAAATGGGGACTAGATTTTTTAGATCCCATTGATCCTAAATCTAATAACAATGAATACATACTGGTGTGTATTAATTATGTCACAAAATGAGCAAAGGTTAAAGCCTTAACCCATGCCCAAGATGAGAAAGTACATAAGTTATTATATGAATAAATATTCATCTGATATGGAGTACTAAGATAAATATTCATAGACTAAGGTCCACAGTTCACATCAAAGATCATAGCTACCTTGGTAAAAAATATTAAATTACACACAAAAATTCTACCCCTTACCATCCTCAATCAAATGGTGAGGTAGAAGTGACAAATAAAGAATTGGAAAATATACTCACTAAGACTATCAGCCTACATGAAAAAGATTTGTCAACTCATCTTATAAAAGTAGTTTGATCTTATAGAATCATTTGGAAAACCATAATTAGTTTCACTCCATATAAATTAGTTTATGGTATAAAGCCTATTCTACCCATTGAGTTTGAACATAAAACATTAAGGACACCACTTGATTTGGGCTTGGATATTTCCCAAGCTCAATAAGATAAGATCATGTGACTGAATGTACTTGATGAACTAAAAAATGAAAAACTTCATCACACTAAAATAGTGTAAAGACAACGTGTGGGTTGACATGATAGGAACATCAAGACTAAGAATTTCTAACTTGGTGATTGGGCACTCCTTTTTGACTCTAAATACAAGGATCATAAAGAAAAGATATAGTCTAGATGGCTTGAGACTTATGAGATCAAAAAAATGTTTTGAAAATGGAGATATAAATCTCATGACCATTAACTCTTTTCAATTTTGACTACTTGTTAATGGCCAGAAGCTCAAGCTGTATAAGAAACCATTTTCCAAAGAAACTCTCACTCACCAACTTATTGAAGAACAATATCCATCTCTTCTTCATGAAAAAAATAAACTTGTTCCTACATCCAAAGGGTATTTCTATTAACCCTCATCTAATATTTTTCAAGAGTAATACAACTTCCTACAACCAAAAACAAGTCATTCACAATGGTTTAGTTCAAGCTAAATAAAATCCTACCTCCTAGATTCCTATGATTCCAATTGAGTTTGGAGTAGAAAATATAAACAACAACAACAACAATAATAATAAATATAAAATTCAAAAATGAAAACCTTTGGGTGTTGCTAATGGATGTTGTCTCAAAAAACCAATTTACTGGCTGATTGACATTCATTAAAAAAAAAAGGAGAAGGCACTACTAAAATAAAACTTTTTGTTTGCAGTTTTTTTTACTTGTAGATTCATTCTCTTGGAGTAGAAAACATTTTCCTTCTTACTACAAG
This sequence comes from Torreya grandis, assembly GCA_037957365.1. Lineage (NCBI taxonomy): Eukaryota > Viridiplantae > Streptophyta > Pinopsida > Cupressales > Taxaceae > Torreya > Torreya grandis. Next base: position 1,109,585 of record JARHVA010004421.1, read on the forward strand.
ATGAAAAACTTGCTTCTACAGGATAAAACATGCTGCTATAGGATAAAACTTGTTACTATAGGATAAACTTACTGATACTAGAAAAATATCTTGTTATAGGATGTATTCTTATCATTCCATCCTACATTCCATCCTACATCAAGTGTTTTCTCCCACTCAAATGAAAACATATGCCATGACAACCACTTTGAATCATCATTTGTGAATTTATAAAAGGTATTTCTATAAGTAACATGGTAATTATTATATATTTATTTCATGTCATACATTTTAATTATTATTAAGATGATGATACCTAATACTATTAACATGTCACCATATCTTCTCCTTATCATGCCAACTCACCATATCATCCTCCTTCATTGATTGATGTGACCTTTGATGTGTTATTACCATCACCCTTTACTATTATCATGAGCCATTTTGTAGATGTCAGTTTCATCCCTTGAGGATAATGGAAGTTTAAGTTGGGGGGGGGGAGATTTAAAATAATTCATATGGATTATTTTTTTCCAAAAGTAAAAATTATAAATATTTCATCAAAGCCACAAAACCCTTACTACAAGAACAAAACCTGAAACTCAAATTTATCTCACAATATAGGAGAAGACTTGCTAAAATATGAACCATTTGATAGCACCCCTTTAACCAATAGCCCAAATATCTTGGCCCTACTATAGAATGTAAGATGGAAATAGTATTTTGAGAAGATATATGCTTTGGATGAAGAAATTATAAAGGAATTCACTGGTATATTACATAATAACTTAATAATGGTAAGAAGAATGGATATAAAGCTAACAGAGACTATCATTAGCAAAGTAATGGGATTTCCACAAATAGGGGAGGCAAGGCAAGACAAATTTGATATCGAAGTAGAGTGGAAAAAATTCATCAGAGGAAATGAAAGACTAGAAACTTCAAAGTAGGTTACTGCATGATTATCTCTATTGGTAAGATGGGCTAAAGCTATTGAGTTTATCTCTAGATATTTCATTTGCAAAGGAAAGTTTTCCATGCTACATGGAATACATTTCAAGTTCATGAATCATTTGTGGAATGGAATAGAGATAAGCATTCCCAAATTCTTGCTCTACATAATCACAAAAATGTTGGAGGCATTTCAAAAAAATAATTTTAAAGCTCTTTCCCATCACTACTTAATACAATTGATTATTCAAGACTATTTTAAAAGAACTAGATGCAAAATTAGTTGGGAAGAATTTATCCAAGTACTAGGAAATGTAAAAAGTGATAGAGAAGGAAATGAAATAGAAGAGGAAATAGAGGTAGAAGCCCTTCCTATAGCACCACAAGAACCTATAGCAAAAAACCTTCCTACAACTCTATAAGAACCTATAGAAGGAGACCTTCCTATAAGAACATAAGAACCTATAGCAATGACTGAAGAAAGGACTTCCATAGGTAGGGAATCCAGAAAGAGGAAGAAATTCATTCTCTAACCTGATTTAGAGGAGTCTAAGGAGGAACTTCCAATTTCTATAAAAAAGGCCAAGGTAACCTCTACTCCTTTTAGATCCCACATATTGAGAATAAAAATGAGAACTAAACCTTATTTTATTATTGAAATTAATGAATAATCTGGAGAAGAACAGACTGCTAGTAATGATGAATCCATAGAGACTAAAAAGGGAGAATTTTCTTTAGAATACAATCAAGAGGCAAAACAAGTAGAGTATAGTTTTGAAGATTTGTATGAGGAACCAATGCAAGAGGATGCAGAAAAATTGGAGCAACCTGCTGTGCAAATGGAATTTCCCACTCTAGAGTGAGCCCTACAAGAAATTGAGAGACTAAAAAAGAAGACACATGATCAATCTAGAGGAAGACTAGATGCACTTGATATAACAACTTCTCAACTACAACCCTCTACCAAAGGCCATCCTACAGTCATTATTTGACAACCATCTATAGAGGTAAATCAACAAGAAGAACCTAAAGTTGCTCAGGAAGTTAGGTATCACTCCTCATTTGTAATATATTCTAAATTGATGAATTGGATGGATAGTCTAAAATTTTAAAGGAATTAAGAAAAGAAAATAAGAAACTAAAATAAGAGATTAAGTTGAAGGAAAAGAGAATATCCAAATTGAAGCAAAAAATTGAGGATATGGCTGGTCTTACCCAAGAGCTCCTTGATTATAGGCCTCCTATAAGAGTTTATTTAGTCTAACTTGAAGAGCAATAACATAAGTTTAAATCTATGAGAATTTATTGTGATATGCCTTATGAAGTCATTGATCCCCTTTCATTATTTTCTAATATAAATAAAGTTCACAGGAAGAACAAACACAATTATGCGAGTTTTACCTTCACAATTATTCTATTCCTTATGATAAAGAGTGGAACCATAATCTATATGTTGGAGATGCCCAACTAAATGAATTTTTATCATATTTGTTAAATGAGAAAAGAAGAGGAAGAGAAGTAGCTAAATATAATAAAAAAGAGAATGAAAGATAGCTATTTATTAGGAGAGAATCAATGGCACCTGATGTTGTATTAGTTGAATGGGATAATATCATGTTGAAGAAAGAAGTTAGAGCCTAGTTTATGAAGAATTGTGATAAAGCCTAAGATTTTTATTTAGGATTGAGAAATTCTGCTAGTCATACAACCAAATAATCTTGTAATGAATGATGGAATGAAATCACTCCTACAATAAAAGAGAGAGAGCCATATTCCCCTTTTAACTTGAACAAAACATTTAACACGATCACAAAATAGATTTTTATTACAGGAAAAATGGGATCCTAATTGCTGAGCCTAAAGTTCCAACCACATATATTCTAGTATCTATTTGAGATTGGTAGGATAAGGCTCCAATAGATGAATCCAAGGATGACAAAATCTAGAAATTATTTGAATAGAGGCATAGATTCTATGCTTACCTTGCTAGTGACGCTATAGATCCCATGGATTTTAGAGTTCTTTATGAGATGGGAATGAACAAGTTTGTTTTTCAAGGTTGAGCAAGATATTAAGCTAGGGGGTGTGATGAGATCCATAAATGTCATATTCTTGTCCCCATCTATTTTACTCATATTTCTTGTTAACCATGCTTTTGAACACTTTCCTATAAGTTTCCTTCTGCATATAACCATAATATTGCAAATAGCATTATGTTTCTATACTCTTTTAATAGATAAAATTAGGTATTAGAATTAAATATATTATGGTTATCTATTGATTTAGGATGTTTTTTTTTTCTATAATGTGTTTTAAATATGTTTTGGAGAGATAGGTATATAACATGGAACATCCTGCAAAAAAAGAATCTCATTAAACAGACTATCCTATAGCCACTACATGACCAAAGCCACACATGAATAGATTTTGATTCCTCTTTCAACTGACTCATACAAATAACCATAACCTCCACAGAGCCCAATAAGGAAGTGGTTAAATGATGAAATAGTTTTGTTTGTCCTACAACAGTGTCATAAAATTCATATGAAGACATCTTTAGGAAAAGAGCTAATTTCGATTATCCTAAATCAAATGTATCTTAGATTAGAATATATATTATTTTATATAAAACAATCTTCTATGTGGTATATATATTTATATGTAGAAGCAAAGTTGAGAGATGGTAGATGTTGATTAGAGAATATCAAAAGTATATTTTTTCAAGCAATTTTCATTGTAATTTTTTGTAGTAATTCATTACTGCATTTTTTTATTAATATGAATAAGTATTTTTGAGTTTAATTAAGTGTTGTGAGAGGAAGGATTGAAGCTAGAGTTAGAAGGAGGAAGGGCCCCATTTGAAATCCTATATTAAAAATCCAACCCATTTTAATAGCTAAGAATGTTATTTGATTTCTTTATGTATTGTGTGTTTCATTTTTGAATTGTGTGATTTACATTCTTACTTAGATTTGTTTAAGGAAGCTTTCAATGCATAAGCATTTATTTCACAGTATTTTATTCATATTTTATTTCTATTATTTCATTTATTTCATGACTTCAATATCTTAGATAACAATTAATAGAAGATCAAATTAGAAGATTGAGTGTGCACATACAATGATGTCATCTTATCAAATCTACATCTTTGGGTTGACATTTAAATGAGGTAGAAGGTACAAGTCCATGGTAACTCTCCTTATTCATTTTAATCAAGAGAATTATATTTGATTATGAATCGACTGCTAGTCAATCTCCAAGTTCATTATTTCATCCAAAAACACTGATTTCATATCCTCAAACCTCTTCACACTTAGACTAGTTTTCTTCATTGGTTTCACCATTAGCCCTTTTAGTAACTAGTCCATTTTTATGCTCAAATTTTCACACTTGAAGTAATATTATTCATTATAAACATATAAAATCACAAAATACAATTCCTTAACTCTTCCATCCATCCACTTAGCATATTTGATTTTGTCAATGCTACTTGTAGCATCAAATATCCTATAAATCTATGTTTTTTATAAATCTTACACTCACCCTCTTGATCACTAAATGACACATGGAGGAGCCTAGAGGAGTCAAATAATTTGTAAAATATTCAAACTTTATCAACCAATTCATTTTGGGCACTCAACAACAAGATTTTCAATATTAGGTCTTCTATTAGGGTTTTAGGAGGATTTAACCCTGTCTGTAGTTTTAAAAACATTCATAGAGATAAATTCATTAATATAGAAACCAATTATTGGAGATTATTATTATGAAATTTACCCATATAAAATGAGTGTCTAATATTCCCATGCATAGTCCATACATGCCAATGAACACTATAAACTTCTTCTCGGGCTAGGAGTCTTCATTTGAGGCACCTTGAGAGACCTCAGAACAACCTTTTATGTTTTCCTCTTTAGAAATTAACCTCAAAATTGTTTAAAATGATATATAAACATTTTAAAACCATAATAAATTCTTATATATGCTCAAACAATTTATAAACTCACCTTAACCCCTAATTTGGACCTCACTAAGCCCCTATCATGATAGGTCTAGAACCATTAGTCAGACTTTGACTCTTGTAAGCATTGGGAAACCTATTTTATTGATTTTAACATAATTTTAATATATAAAATACATTTAATTCATGATTCTTAGGTTTTTAATCATCTTTATACAAGTCACATACCTCTTACCTTATCAAACTACCAAGCTTGTGTCTTCACTATAGGTCTCTCATACAAGGACTAGACCACAACCTTGACCTTTATACCACTATAGATGATTTTTGAAATTTAATCCCATGTTGAAAATATGTAAAACATCCTATTATTCCTTTTAAAATTCTTGTGATAATTGTGATCAATAATTAGATACCAAATTAGACCACTTTAGCTATTTTTAAGATTTGATTTTTGAAGGGTAACTATAGATTAAAATACACAAAAAAATTTTCCACTCAAAAAACAAATCAATGAATTATATTCTTTAATTTATGAAGACATTTGATCCATTATGTTAAGATTATATTTGAATTATTAAATCCACCCAAGAGGACAATACCAATAGTTATTCTTAAGAAGGTAGAATTCTTGCTTACAATTTTATTGTCTAATAATGGATTACACTTTAATTTATTTGATACAAGGTTGATTAATATAACTTATTGGATTGGTTCATTTATTAAGCATTTAAAGATAAGGAAGTCATTGCAAGGTAATATGATCAATGCCAATCCTTTTAGATAGTTAAAGCCTCCATCGATTAATTATATCTATGAGTATACAATAAGCTTAAATTTATATCATTAGAGTTATTATTAGTTTTAGTTTTCAAGTTGCATCTTTATGATTAAATGAGCTTGCATTATATAAATAAGTTGATATAAATCTATGTTTTTATAAATCATCCCTACATAAGAACACTATTTCCAAAATAACATAACATCATGACAACACCAATAATTTATAAAATTCAAAAGGCTATCAATTTACATTAAAAAAAAAAAAATTAAACAAGATGCATTAATTTTATTTCAACAACTGAATGATAGTATTAAAAAATCTATAAAATACTCTAACTACGTACACCACTATGTATATAATATTTAACATGACATCAAGTATTTGCAAATAATCTAAAGCCTATCTTCACTTATAGGTTTGGATTACAACTACCTCTTCAAAAATCAAAGAATAAGAAATAAGACATTTCAATAATCTCATTTATGCTATAAATTTGTCAACATAAAATATATTAAACTCTTGTAATCTAACTGATACTGATACTTGCTAACCTGCACTATGACATAGTCAATAAAAGGGTCAGCTCACATTGATCAAGAGGCTTCTCCCTCATAAATGCTTTATTTTTACAGATTAATAGACATTAAATAAAGATTAAATCAACAAAACATAACATACTTGTTATCTTAAAATACTATGCAACAAGAGGGGTTGATTTTAACAAGATAAAATTTATCTGATTGGTACCCAATCTCATCATCAATCAATGTATATAATTAAAATTTTATTACATAATAACATAATATACCAATATGAAATGCTAAATAATTAAATCAAACTAACATGAACAATACTAGCATTGTAAAAAGAATTGTACCAACATTGAAAGAACAATATATTTTTGAACTTCTCTCTAAGTGTAAACAAGGAACAGATGGATCTTCTACATTGATTTCCATTCACAAATTTACCTAATTATAAGACAAAGAGCTAAATCATCATATACATGTTAAGGCAAGACCCAATTTTAACATCATTCCCAAGGCACCCTCAAGTGAATTAAATTGTTAAAACCTCAAACTAAAGTTTTGTTGCTAAAATTTATGTATTTATATAGTTAACAATTAGAATAAAGCTTCCAATAAAAGGAGAATTTTCATTCTAAATCTATTAGGATATGTCAAAGAGGTATTTTATCAAGTGTAAAATCTCCATAAATTTCTAAATTACTAACAAATTAAATCCATGTTTAATGGTAATTAAGGAAGAACCAATCTCATATTTTTTACACAAAAGTGGACAAGTGCTTCAATTCCATAATATAACATCATATTTAAATAAATATAAAATATTATATATATACAAGCATGCTTCCATATTTAAATCTCCACTCTGTATCAAAATATTATTACTACTTTAATTATACATTTATATATACATTTTAACCTAAATCTTGACAATATTAATTAAATGGAATTGAAAATAGACTTATAAGTGTAAGCTTTACGTGTCTCAAAATTATATTTATAATAACATTTTTTTCTTGGATGAATATATATATATATATATATATATATATATATATATATATATATATATATATGATTTCATATTTAATATTAAACATATATGTGTGTGTGTGTGTGTTTAATATTAAAAATGAAATCATATATATATATATATATATATGACAACTTTTTTTCTTGGATGAATATATATTTAATATTAAATGGATACATACACACACACATGTATATATATTGTGTTTAATATTTAATATTAAACACAATATATATCTATGTATATATAATTTAATACTATGATAATTTTTAATATTAAATATGTTATTATTTATGATTAATATATAATAATAATAATAATAATAATAATATTTTGGTTTTATTTCTATGGAAAAAAAAATCTCTAATAATGGCTAGAGGTCGGTGGCTAGTTGGCCCATGGCCAATAAGCTTAAGGTCTTGACCATGACCATGGCTAATGACTAGGGGTTAAGGTCTTGAACATGACCATGACCATCGACTAGGCCATAGCAAGGCTAGGGAAGGCTAGCGAACCCATTCCCTTCCCCTCCCTATTATGGGAGGGGGATGAGATGGTTTAACCCCCTACCAATATACATACATAAATAAACACACACACACACACATATATGTATATATGTATATATATATGTATGTGTATATATGTGTGTGTGTACACACACACACACACACACACACATGGTTTTATGTTTATTTAATGTTATTATTTTTATCTCTCTCTCTCTCTCTCTCTCTCTCTCTCACTCTCTCTCTCACACACATTTTAAAAAAATCATAAAATCTGTTATGTCCAAACTAGGAGGGCAAAATAAAATTAACCCATAAAGTTATAAGGAAACTATTGTGCAACTAGGGTTTGCATTTTAAAAAAAAACAAAAATAAATTATTTTGAAAAATAATTCATCATCTAATCTATTCATTATTTTGGAAAAATACCATGGATTTAGATATGAGAGATCCCTTTCCCATTCTATTAAAGTTCCATGCTTCCCTTGGTTGCCTCATCCTCCTCCATGCATCTTGCACCTCTCCTTATTATCCTTCTTCTTCCTTCACTCTCCTTTCACCTACATTTCTCCCTTGGCAAATATTCTAAAATGGCTCATCTCTGCACTAGATTAACTTTTTAGTGAGAAAAACTATGCTTATTTATTATTTTTTAGAATTGGCATTTTCACTCTTCTATTTAATCATTTATGTGTTTGTCATTGTTTTTATTTTTATTAAGTATTACACTAAAAAATTAAATAATTGAATAGATATTAAATTTATTATCATAACCAATAATAATACACACATATATAGCTAGGTACGAATATATGTATTTAAAATTATGCTCATTTAATTAACACTACTTTAACTTACATTAATATATAAATACATCTATATAAATATGTATAGATATTAAAGTAGAAATATTTGATCCAAATTTATTTATTTATCCAAATTATGAATAAATATGTATATTTATTCATTTAATTTATTTATCTACATAATAACATTTTAATATGCATATATTTATATAAATATGTATTTATATATAATCTTATTTACATCCATTATTAAATATTACTTGGACTTGGTCATAATCATAAATCTATTATTATTCCCATTTAATTTTTTTTTTTTTTGTCGAAACAGTAAGAAAGTTAAAAGTCAATTAATTTAGATCAACTTAACATAACATGATTGCTCGACATATTCAAATAACTGTTTAAATTAATGCAAATTCAGTCCTATGAATAAACCTGTCAAAAGTAACTCATCGACACAAAAAGCTCTAGAAGGCATAAATGCCACATTAAGTGATAATATGACTTGTTATTAGCATTAAAATGCACATGCCCAAAGATGGTCCTAAATGAGTTACAACTAACCAAGTTATATGTTACCAAAATAAGGTAACTAAGATCAAGACTAATAACCAACCACAAGACATCTTGCTTGCACATTATGCAAAAGGACACACTTGACACACTGGTAATCTAAATAATGTCACATTCAATAAAAAACTATAGATATTGATAAGGGTATTACATGTTCCCCTCAATTTTGAACCTTTCCTACCTTTTTAAGTCTTGCATTTACTCTATATTATGGCCCTTAGCCTATATCTTAGTCTGACCAGTCTTATGTTGATGACACAGACCTTCTATCTTGCCCAAAATGATTAAAACCTATTTATCATCCACATCTACAAGTTTTGATTACGTACCTACTTTCTTTCTCCCTAGACACTAACATATGGGATAGACACTTACGTCAATGTGTTGATACTTAAATATGTATCACAGGTGCCTAGAGTGTTCAAGAACACTTCTCATTTTATAATTCTAAGAATTTAGTGCATGAGTTGTAGGTTATGATAATCCTATTATCTATTGATGGAATAGAGTTAAAGTAAGTGGACTATTTCATAATTTTTATAATGTTTGGTGGTTGGGAGAAACCATGACTAAAAGTTAATCTATACAAAATATGAAGTATGCTATGCTAAAGATGGTGAATTATGATTAAGAACTAATCTAAATACTAATCTAAGATGGATATTTACAATGAAAATTCAGATAGAGTGGTCTGGTTAAAAAGGGATAAAAAGGAAAGGTAAGGTAGAGAAGAGATGTTGTTTATCTTCATTCCAAATATCATGACAAAGTTCAAATATTATCTAGGTATGTACTTAACCAATGTATGATATGAAGTAGCATAAACTCAAATCCTATTAGACATCAGGAAAACATATAAGGATGGTGTGAAATAATGAAAATAAGAATCAAGTTCACTTTAAATATTTACCCCTGCATTTAAATGATATTAGCCCAAATGTTATAAGAGTAAGCAAATAAAATGAACATAAAACTTTCAATTAACCTAGGATTGATACAAGTTAACAACTCTGCATTTAAATGTACACATCAAGAATTAATAAGAACTATTCAAATCTATAAATCAGAACAAACAAGTGAGAAAAAACCCATGATAATAAAAGACATAAGAAAATTTGGACACACTTTACAGAATTCCTTGCTTATATTAATTGCTCAAAAGTTATAATTAGATCTTGAATCTAAGAATCCATTATTTTAAAAATGATAATGCTCCATTTATAGGATGTAAAGAAACTTGTCAGTTAGTTATATCCAATTACAAAAGTACAAGTGTTAGGTCAGCTATCCTTTTCACAAGTGTTCTAGAATACACTAGACTTTCCCCAATGGATTGACCTATAGGCAATGTGTTTTACAAGTTGCACATGCCTTTATGAAAGAATATTACTTTTTCAAAAGTATACAAGATTAATTATATAAAAAATATCCCTATCTTAACTAACTTGGAGGCCCTTGTGATATTAATTTTTTTTGCCTCCCTTACAAGATCTTCATTGTATAATATTGCTCATTAATAAGTTGGAGATCAATGATAGGTCTCATGAGCAACTCTTTTTCTTGATCTTCCAATCCCTTAAGATCCTTTTCATCCCTTTCCAAAGCTTTCTTGATGCCCCTAACATTTTACATCTTCTCCTCTGATGACAAAAGTAGGCCCATGACCTTCTTATTATCATCCCCTATTTTCCCTTGTCCTTGGTTCCTTACTTCTTGATTGATTTGATTACTTCTATGTTTGAAATCCTCATCAGTTATTAGACCCAAGGGACTAAGTGTGGTAGGCTCCTTGATCAAGCTATCCAAAATTTTCAACATTTTATATTCTCTCTGCTTGAGGTCCTTAGAAATATCCTCCATGTTCTTGGACTAGCTATTTAGGGCCTTGATATTATCAATTAATATAGCCATAGCCATATTAAGGTGGGCTAGGCTAACTATCTTGAATTTAGGTATTTGATCTTTAGTCAAGACCTAGATCAAATCCTTTACTTGGTATCTCAAAGCCTACTATTGGCTGACTTGGCCTATAGCCTTAGTAAAATTTTTGCTTATTTTACCCTTCTTGGTTTTGACTAACTTTAAAGAATTGAATAAATAAGTCATGGTGTCTTAAAATTCCCTGAACCTATCTTCTTAAATTAATAAGATGGCTTATTATTTTAGGCTCTTGTTCTTCTATAGTATGCCTTTGATCATTGTTTGTAATTGTTTTTTCAGAGCCTAAGCCACTTTAAAGACATTTTCTTCAAATATTGGATCTTTGCTAGGCTTTTTTACTCCAACTGGGGTCAACTAATAAAAGGGTCCACTTTTTAGAAAGTGAATTCTTCTCCACCAATCATGGATTTCTTCTCAGTTACCCTCTACAAACTGATAGTGGTTGGGTCAAAATTGACACCAATTGAATATTCTATAACTTTGGGAGATGGGGTCTCTACTTGTGCTCCACTTTATTCTCCTAGAGAAATCATCCTTTTCTCTTCCTCCTTCTGCAATAAAACTATCCATGGTTTAGCCTTCTCATGCACTGTAATATTGATTACTTGCATCAATGCCCAAGGATGGTGCATATTAGGTACTTTTTGTAATTTTCCATAGAAGAACCATTCAAGAATGGTTGGACCCTGAATCAATTTTTCCTCATTAAAGAGATTAAATTCACTCAAAGGATGAGTGAAGGTCACTTTGGGCATCTTAGTCTTCACTGAGACAATGGCCAATTCAACTTTTATTTTTGGGGGGGTCTATAGGAACTATGTCCAACACTTCATTCCCCTTTTATTCTTTGGATACCTCCATTTCTTCATTCTTAGACTCATAGGCTAATGATAGCAATTTTATATCATCTTCAATTATTTCACCAGGGTCTAATGTCACTACATGGATTTAATCCACTAGTGATCCCTGATCCTCTACTTGAGTTGATGAAGATGCAATTTCACCAGGCCTTTTATCCTCTAACCTTTGATCAAGTTGTGCCTCAGGTCGAGATTCAATCTGTAACTTGGTTGGTGGAGATATAGAAGGTGTACCACTTAGTAAATGGTACTATTGACACCTAGATTTGCACCCTTGAGGAGATGCTCAAATCTCCTCATCCAAGTGGAAAAATGGAATCATCTCTCTTGTTATGGGTGACAATTTCATTGAGATGAATATCTAGATTAAGGGATATCTCACCTTGATGCACCTTTAAATCTCTCTCTAATCTATCAATTATGTCTGAAAAGAGTTCAGAAAAATAACTAAGAAAATAAGCGGTGATCCACTAATATTTGATATCCTCCCAATTGACTGAGACCACTACTTTAAAGACAAAATAAGGTGTTTTCTATCACAGGACTCATAAATTAGGAACCATTACTACATCAATATTTCATATGCTATCATTGAGAAGGTATATGATTCTTAAGAAGGAAATGAATGATCCAAAGAAAGATACAGTCATGAATCACTTCTAAGATATATCTACACTTAGAAAAGAATAATAGTAAAGACTTGCAACAATATTCTTTCTACAAATTGGTAGAACATCATGAGTACAAGCTAGAAAAGATAGTGTTTCACTAGACTAGACCAAAAATGATTCAATTATTACTTAGTATTATAGTATATGAGAGGCAATCACACTTGTATATCTCTTCAAGAGTTCTTTGAGTACAAATATGGATAGATTTTCCCCAATAACCAGTGGAGGATGTGAAATGAGATAAGAGGAATCATATATATAGCTTTGAGAGGTAGAGAAATCAAAGGAAGTTCAAGGGTCACTTGGACATGTGTCATCTTAAAAGAATCAATTAATTTGCATGGGAGAGAAGTGGGAAAGTTATGCCATGTCACTGAATGGATCAATTACAATGAGCTATAATTGAACCTAAAGCACTAGTTACATTTGTTATAATTGAACCAAAGCCTCAGTTATATTTTGCCATTTGTTGTCTCTTTTCCTCTTCTTCAGTTTCCTATTGATCCTTTCTCTTAAAATCCAATGGCTATTTTTTATAGTCTAAAATTGATGTTTTGTGGGCTATCACTCTTCAGGAATTTTCTTCAATCATTTTTTCCATGGTCATTTTTTGTTTGCCCTTTTTATTCCTTTGTATTAGATAAGTTTTCTAAAAGAATTCCTTGGATAATCTTTTTGTAAGAATTATTTCAGACTTTCCATTTGACCCTTTTGGTTCTTGAAAGATCCCAAACTAGGATTGAAAGCAAATAAAATTGATTTCCACTACTTGCAGCATTCAATCAATTGGATGAAGATATAAAACTAAATGTAACTGATACTATAGCCCAGATGTCATAAAATTATTACAGATTGGTCTCAAAACCCAATTATTATAACAACTACCAAATTGGAAATAAAAACCTGGGACTGCGCGCTCAGCCTGCTGTGTCCAGAAAAACACAGTCGCCGACGTCGGTGAGGATGATGCCAACGTCAGTCGACACACTACCACCATCGGTCGTCTGGTGGTGATCTCTGCCTGTTGGTGCCTCTGCCTGACTGCCTTTTCTTTACCTATGCAATGGTGGCCTGGTTCCCATGGGTCTTTGCAGGAAAAACATAACTTTTTCCTCCTCAAGTCATTCCTAGTCTCCTGATTCATCCAAGGATTTGTAGAGGATGACCCTTATTTATTTTGTGGTGCGTTGGCCTTCTGTATAGGCCGAGATTCTACGGCTATTTTCTTATCACCCTGATAAGAAGTGGGGATAGTATCCAGTCTCAATGTCACATCAATAACATCCTTAAGAGTGGCTGGTTGGAAAGCACGAACCAGTCCCTTAAGTCTATCCTGTAATCCTTCAATAAACAACATCACACTCCATCTCTGAGGCATATCAGGTACCATAACCGCAATACGCTGAAACTCATTAATATAAGTATCTGCGTGACCACTCTGTCTAAGATGAGCCAACTCCCTGTAGTAAAGTTCTGTATCCTTACGGTCAAACCATGCAATAAGTCTCTCAGTGAACTCAGCATAGGAGTGAACTAAGGCGTGATCCTAGGTGACCAATCCATGGTGCCACCAATCATATGCAATCCCCTCTAGATGTAATACGACAAACTGAATGGCCTCACGCTCAGGCATGGGCCTCAAAGAAAGATATATGTCTAGCTTGTGGACCCAAGTTCTTGCACTAGTCTCTCCAGAGCCATTATATGAAGCCAATGTAATCTTCCCCGTAGCTCTATTGAGGTCATGATTATGCTGCTGTTGTGGTGGTCTATTACCCCGATCTCCCCTGAGTCTAGCTGTGTTTCTACACTGTGCACAATACTGGGGAAAAGGAAAAACCTCCCTAACCTCTGGGGCTAAAGCTCTCCACTCTACTGTGGCTGCCAAAATGGACTCTTGGAACCCCATCTCTGGTGGTTCCACCTGTACTGGTTGTCCACCTGGTACAAACTAAGGCAATAATGGTCTATTTGGAGTAGGTGTATGATGATGATGTCGCCTAGAGGAATGACGTGAGCTCCCCACTGAAGAACGGGAATGGTGACTATGCTGACTGGAGTGATGGGTATGATCACTACTAGTCACTGAAACTGATCTATTCCTTCTACCTCTGTGTCTATCCACCTCTAAACGCTCCATGGTATCCTGTAATCGGTCTAGAGCCTGAACAATCCTGGGCTAGGTAGTGATGAGGGTCCTCATCATCTCCCTTTCTTTTTCATCCTGGTTTCTATGGGCATTCCTCTGTTCTTCGGCCATGATAGGTGGCTGTCCTAAACCCAACTCTCGCTCGTATTGAGCTCTACTACGTGTAAAATATCTATGGCTTCTATCAAATCTTCCAGGATGCATAGAAATAAAATAGTTTTACCCCTACAGGCTGGCAAGATGCATGACTCTGATACCACTGAAAGATCCCAAACTAGGATTGAAAGCAAATAAAATTGATTTCCACTACTTGCAGCATTCAATCAATTGGATGAAGATATAAAACTGAATGTAACTGATACTATAGCCCAGATGTCATAAAATTATTACAGATTGGTCTCAAAACCCAATTATTATAACAACTACCAAACTGAAAATAAAAACTTGGGACTGCGCACTCGGCCTGCTATGTCTAGAAAAACACAGTCACCGGCATCGGTGAGGATGATGTCGACGTCAGTCGACACACTGCTGCCGTCGGTCGTTTGGTGGCGATCTTTGCCTATTGGTGCCTCTGCCTGACTACCTGGCTATCGACGTCGGTCGCTGATCGGCCGATGTCGGTCTATGTGCCGATGCCGGTCTCTGTAATACCCTACGGCCCCAAATGCAAACTGTGCCCTTCCCTATACTGCACCTGCTGGTACATCCGGTTGTCGATCTGTACGAATTCCGTACCGAACCTGGTCTGACTATAAAAATATATGAATTCTTAAATCAAAACTAAGGAATAAATACCTGGAACCTTTGCATATGCATGAACCCCTGAAATACTCAGTGAATAGCCTCTGAAGCTCTAGATCTGACCAATATGCACAATCTGGATTCCGTCTCGAATCCACCTCTGACAAAGCACTGGATTTTCGTCCAACTCTTCTCCAATCTACTGAAGGGTTTCGTCCTCAGAGATTTCAGCTGAATCACAGATTCAACCTTCTCAGAATAATTTTTGCAAATAGAAGATATTAGATAATGCAAATGCTTTGCTTTCCCTTCTTTTAAAGCCTTCCAAGGAAACTTCTAGAAGAAGTCAATTTTATTTTCATAATAATTGAATTAATTAATTAAATCATTTTAATAGAAAATTGGGGACATTACAGTTCTTTAAAATGACCTTTTGACAAAGTGAAAAATGCCCTTTTTGAAATGAATATACCTTTTGGCATCTTGTAAGTGACTCTTCAGAAGATTTTAAAGTGTCTTTTAGCTTTTAAAAATGATCTTCTGAAAGGAAAAAATGCCCTTCAAAATTTTTAAAATGGTCCACCTTCCTGCGGAAACAATCTTTTAGACTTTTTGAAAACGTCCCTTTGGGAAAGTTGAAATTCCCTTCAAAATTTTTGAAAAGTACCTTTTGGCCTTCTTACAAATGACCCTTCAAAAAATCTAGAATGCCCTTCAGGAAAGTTGAAAGTGTCCTTTAGCTTGAAAAAGTCATGTAGAAAATTTGAAACATACCCTTTAGAAAAGTTGTTACATACCCTTTAAAAAAGTTGAAGTGCCTTTCAAAAAAGTTATCAAAATGTATAAAATAATTCCTTTAAAATTTTTGAAACATACCCTTCAAAAAAATTTCAAGTGTCCTTTCAAAAATAATGCAAGTGACCCTTTAGAAAAATGAAAGTGACCATTTGGAAGATTCATAAGTGTCCACTTTCCAAAGAAAATACCCTTCGAAAAAGATTCAAATGATCCTTCAGAAAAATTGAAGTAGAAATTTTACTATTAAAATATACCCTTAAAAAATGTTTTTAACATACCCTTCAAAAAATTTACCTCAGATAATTTTTCTGAAAGAATTTCGCCGAATGAAAAGTCTAAAAAATAACCCTTCAAGAAAATTACTTCAGACTATTTGTCTGGAAGAATTTTGACACTTAAACAAAAACTTGAAAACAAGACTTTCAAAAGAATTAACACTTATTAAAGAACAAAACAAACCTTCCAAAATAATTAGACTTGTAAATTTATTGTGGCTTATATAGAACACTTCCTCCAAAGAAAAGCTAAGTATTGGACTTGACTAAAGATATAGACTTAGATGATCCTTTCAAATAGGGGTGCCTGATTTTGGCCTAAAAGGCCAAAATTTGGTCAACAAATTGGTGACTCATAGGGGTAGTATGCCTACTATACTAACCAGACCAGTAGCCTAAATAGTCCATTGGGCATAGAGTCAATTAAGGACTAAAATAAACCAAAAACCTTGACCATGATTTAGAACTTGATCAACAAGACAACCATTGACTACCTCCACTATACAAAGGAAAGAGACACACAACAAAGACCAAATTAAACACACATGTGCTACTTATCACTTAGGAAAAGACAAGACACAATAGAAAGAAAACTAATTATGTATAGCTAACCAAATGTGCTCTTCCCCCTCCTAGATCAAAGGGAAAACTTCTTAGGTCTCTTCCATGGCAAGAAACCTTATGATTCTAGATAAGTGGTTAGTTGGAGTAGGAGCTTGGTGACTCATCCTTCTTTCTTGCCACCTTGATTGGCATGTATCCAAGTGGATCAGGTTCAAACATATTTCCAACATATAT
Organism: Torreya grandis; assembly: GCA_037957365.1. NCBI lineage: Eukaryota > Viridiplantae > Streptophyta > Pinopsida > Cupressales > Taxaceae > Torreya > Torreya grandis. The sequence goes on from JARHVA010004421.1 coordinate 1,126,945, forward strand.
GTACTAATCTTGATCTTTGAAACATGTCTCATGATGGTCCTTCATTCTAGTGTAATCCATCAATGGATCAATGGTTGTTATCTCATCATCATAGGGTTCATTTGGCTCATGGCCCTCTTGGTATGCATCATGGACCAAATCAATATTTTCTATCTCTTTGAGAATCTTGTCAAAATGATCTCTTGATTCATCATGGATCTCTTGAAGAAGGGTGGATGGTGTGATGTTTGAGCTAAAACAAAAAATTTCTAGATCATTCCATAAATAATCATTTTCTTGCTCAATAAATCCTTCTTCAAAGTCCCTATAAAAAAATCAGACCTCTCTCATTCTTATTCAAGAACAAAGGTCTATAGATACTAATAACATGATCTTGAACCTCATTCAACTCAAGTCCCATGGCTCGGCCATTATATTCATCAAAGTAACAAGAAGGTTCATCAAACAAAGGGAAAGAGAGCTCACCATGCTTACATTCTCCATCCAATATTGACAAGTGAAGTTTGTCAATCTCATCTTCATATTTTTGGAACATTTGCATGTATGTGTGACCTATATCTTTTCCTTGAATCATGTCACCTGCAAGAGTCACTTATTCAACCTTATCTTCATGAAAACCTCTTAGAACAACCACCTCTTGAGATATGAATTGACCATGTTCTTCATCTTTGATAATGATTTCCACTTCACGCTCAAGATGGTAATCACCATCATGATGTTCGTATGGATTACTTATGATGATCTCATCTACATTCTCATTCATGATAGTCTCTTGATAAGCCAAGAATTGCATTTTCTCTTGCTCACTTGCCTCCCTTAAAATAGGTTCCTTTATATGATGGAATGAAATGAAGGGTGAATAGATGGGTTCATGAGTTTGAAATGTAGGAGTTGGGGTATGGAAGGTGAAGGGAGTGAAAATGGAGTATGGAATAAAGGAGAGGACTTAGGAATGAACTTTGAAAAGAGGCAAGCGCAAGTGAGCTCAAAATCAGATTGGGAATGAGAAGTGTAGTGTTTTTTGAGAAGTTCATGAGGAAGAGGAAGTAAACCTTGGGATAAAATCAATTAATTCTCTTCCTTCCACTTGATCAGTACTTCATCCACATTAGATATAGCTTGATAACTCTCTTGAAGGGTGTAGATGGGGTGTGTTTAGATATGGGATCTTCTATTGGGTCTAAACCATCCATTACACCTTGACTAAGGAACCTTTTTCTTGATTCTAATTCTTAAATCTATTTAGCTAGATTCTATTAGAAGAGTCTTTCTTAGATATGATGCACATCATCATGATGAGGAAGAGTAGCTTCATTTTCCACATCATACTCTTAAAAAATACTCTTCTCTTCTTTCTTACCCAATGATTCTAATATTTCATTTTAACTCATGATCTTAGGATTGGAACTCTCTTCTTGAGGATAGGAAACAACTTCATCTTTCTCAAGGTCTTGAGCTAGTTCATGATAAACATTTCTCCAACTTGGAATCTTGACATCATGCTAAGGGTCTTGAGGAGATTGAGGGGGACTTGGAAGAGTTTTCACATGCATAGGATGAGTTACTTGAGGATGGACGTGTTGTTTTCCAAAAGAAGTAGGATGATTTTCTTCAAAGGAGGGCTCACAATCTAAGGAATTGAAATAGTCAGTTTCTATAGAAGGCCATTATAATGTCCTTTTGTGTTGGATTAATAGGTGTAAAGTATTAACAACAAGAATAGTTAATGCATTAGATGGGATGGAAGGTTGGCTCATTTTATTTTGGTAAACAAGTGCTATTTGATAAAAAGGATTTAGTGTACAAGTAGAGCATTTATTTTTTATAGGAGAAGGCTATTTTGGGATGGAATAAGGGGTACACAACTACCTACCTTGAGTGGATTGACTTCTCCACCTTACTAGTTTCTCCTCCATGGATTACATGACTTGAGCTTTCTTAAACAAACATTCCTCCTTATACATAAGATCTTGCTGATATCTGTTTCACTCATTCAACCTATCTATTTCTAGAATTTTCTTCTCAAACTCTAACATTATCTCCCTATCACTCTTGGAATCACTAGGAGAAAGACAATTAGGAGGGTTGCTTGAGGTGATTCCATGAACAACATGAGCTTGATCAAAACTATATAAAGGAACACAAGATCCATATTTCTTTAAAATGGGATTATACATACCAAATATGTTTTCTTGATGCATTAGGGCTACTTGACTAGATGATTCAACTTGAAGTCACCATTTGTGTTGATTGAAATGCCTCTAAAAGGTTGATTGATTGAAGAACACACCAAGAATTCTTCAACTCCTTGGATAAATGGTCCCACTGGGTGTACCAAAAATTGTTGATACTTGGATTTGCACCCTTGAGGAGATGCTTAGCTCTCCTAATCCAAGTAGCAAAATGAAATCATCTCTCTTTCTATGGGTGACAATTTCATTGAGATGAATCTCTAGATTAAGGGCTAGCTCCCCTTGATGCACCTTTAAATTTCTCTCTAATTTATCAATTATGTATGAAAAGAGTTTAGGAAAATAACTAAGAAAACAATTGATGATGCACCAATATTTGATATCCTCTCAATTGATTGAAACTACTAATTTAAAAATAAATAAGGTATTTTCTTACACAAGACTCACAACTTAGAAACCATTACTACATCAATATTTCATATGCTAGATTCGATAAGGTATATGATTTTTTAGAAGGAAATAAATGATCCAAGGAAAGATATAGTCATGAATCACTTCTAAGATATATTTACACTTAGAAAAGAATACTAGCAAAGACCTAAAACAATCTTCTTTTTGCAAATTGGTAGACCATCCAGAGTAAAAGATATAAAATATAATATTTCACTAGAATAGACCAACAATGATTCAATCATTACTCAATATTACAACATATAAGAGGCAATCACACTTGTGTATATATATATATATATATATATATATATATATATATATATATATATATATATATATATATATATATATATATATATATATATATATATATATATATAAGAGTCCTTCGAGTACAAATCTGGCTAGAATTTCCCTAATAACTAATGGAAGATGTGAAATGGGCCAATAGGATACATATATATAGCTTTGAGAGGTAGAGAAATCAAAGGAAGTCCAAGGGTCACTTGGACACATGTCATTTTGAAAGAATCAATTAAATTTTCATGGGAGAGAAGTGGGTGAGCTATGCCATGTCACCAAATAGATCAGTTACATTGAGTTATCACTGAACCAAAAGCATTAGTTATATTTGTTATAATGGAACAAAAGCCTCAGTTATATTTTTCCATCTATTTTCTCTTTTCCTCACCTTCAGGTTCCCACTAATTCTATCTTGTAAACTCTAATGGCTAATTTTCATAATCTAAAATTGACATTTTGTGAGCCATCACTCTTTGGGCATTCTCTTCAGACATTTTTTATGGTCATTTTTTGTTTGCCCTTTTGCTTCCTTTGTATCATACAAGTTTTTTGAAAGAGTTATGTTGACCATTTTTGGGTCTAACAGGCCAAAAATTGGTCCCCTTCTTCCTCTAATGTTTTAGGCCATTTCATTTTTGATTTTGCACAAGTCCAAGAATTTATATAGACTATGTAGGTCTATTTCTATGGACTCTATAGGTCCATTTCTACAGATTCTACAGGTCTAAATCTATGGACTCTGCAAGTCTATTTCTATGGACTCTGCAGGTCCATTTCTATGAATTCTGCAGGTCTAAATATATAGACTCTATAGGTCTAAATCTATGGACTCTGTAGGTATAAATCTATAGACTCTATAGGTATAAATCTATGGACTCAATAGGTTTGATTTTATATGGACTCAACAGGGCTTGTTCTTCTACGGACTCAGCAGTGAGTTTTTTCTACAAACTCTACAGGTGTAATCTTTGACAGATGAAGGACCAGTTCAGAGAGTGCAAGGTTTTGCAAAGCTTCTTCAGACTCTTGTCTAAAGAAATTCACAAGGAAAGAGAGGTAAAATGGTTCAGAAGACACTTTTCCTTAAGGTTGGAAGAGTGGTTTCATGACATAATCTTTCCAAGAGTTAGCACCTTTAAACTGTTGAACCGGTTCAACACCTTCGGTTCATCACTTGGTTCAAATCAGTGAGTTCAACACTTGGTTTAATGCCTTGGTTCAATTGGCTTAGTTCAATCAATCAGTTCATCCATAAGTTCATCGGCATACAATGTCGAACTATTGAATCGGTTTGTCACTTGGTTCAATGCATTGGTTCAATCACTTGGTTTAATGCGTTGGTTCAATGCACAATGTTGAACCATTGAACTAGTTCAATAGGTTGGTTCAAGTAGGAAAGGTTCAAAGGCTTGGTTCAAAAAAGGCTCAGTGTGTAGTGTTGAACCATTGAACCGTTGAACCATTTTTGGTTCAATGGGTCAGTTCAATGGCTTGGTTCAAAGGAGCATCCCAAAGTTGAAGGATAGGTACCCTTGCAAAGGGCAGTTCTGGGTTCAGGAGCCCTTTCAGAGGGTAGGGAGTGCTTCAAAGAGGCCACAAAGAAGTGGTTTGGACCTTTTGAAATTTTGTTAAGGCAAAGCCCTGAATTCCTTCAAAATTTTTATTTGAAGGATTTCCTTTAGACAAAAAGGCCGAAGGAATTTGGGGGAGGCTGTAGCAAAAAGACCTGAGGAAGTCAGAGCGGCCAATTCCTGTAGACTTTTTATCCATGGGAAAAAGGCTTGAACCAAAAAGAGACCCGTAGAGAGGGCTGAAAAGACAAAGGCCACTGAAGGGCAGGTACCCTTGCGGGGGGCTCTCGGTAGCCAAATAAAGGGTATCTCTCTAGAGCCGAAGGGACACTTCCCCTTTGGGAGGGTCCAAAATAAATGAAAAGGCCAAAGCAAAAAGGCTGAAGGAAAAGTCCAAGTGATGATGGGTACGTGGGCGTCAAATTTAAAGTGGTGAAATAGTCATCGGTTTTCAAAATGCTTGTGCACCAACTAGGGAAGGAACCCAATAAATGTAGTGACCCACCAAAAGATTGCCCTGAGGGCTGAAGGAGCAAAAAGAGACAAAGCAAGAAGAAGAGAAAGAGTCCAAAGAACAAAGAGAGAAAAGTGCCAAGTGTAAGAATAGGTAGATAGCCCAAGTGGCGAAGGGAGTCACCGATTCATGAAGTTACTCTAACAAGTGATACAATGTCTGTGAATTGATTATTAGGAGGTGCAAATGGCAAACAGTGAAACCCATTTTTCTTTGTTTCACATTAATGAGCAGACAAACCATGTAATCACCTTGAAGAAGCGGTCTTGCAAGCAGACAAATGGTGTGGCTCATAATTTCTCATTGGTGTTTAAGTGGCTTGCTCTTCCCAATGACCAGAGTGCAAATGGGTCATTTGTAGAAAGGAGTGCCAAAATGCCTTTTTCCATTCCTCTATATATTGTAGATTGGTCTTTTGGAAAAGGATCTTCTTCCACATTTGTAAGGCGAAGCCCTGGCAAATTTTCACCTGAAACCAATAAATGCATTTTTACCTCTATTATAGTTAGATATCTCTGTGTGTGTCTGAGTGTTAGTTTGTGTTTAGTCATTACTTCTTAATGCTTCCATAGGTTTAACACCAACACACTTGGTGTCTATAAGGTGCCATTTTTTTAGGTGACAAGGAGAGCTATATTTGGAAGTGCAGAGATAGAAGAAGCTACTATACAATGTGCCTTCCTACAACACCTTTGGTGAGTCTCTATTTTCTATGTGTTCCATTAAAGCCTCCCTGTTAAGTTCCTGCAACATGGTCCTTCTACCAGTTTGAAGTGTATGTATGCGTTTGTCTGACTTCAAGTGTGAGAGTGAGAAGGTTGAATCATTTGGTGCATCACCTCTTTTAGAGTAGATTTGTTTTCTTGTAATCCTTCTCCCTTTTCACCCCCAATTATATATCTATATACCTATATTATCACTTATTGGAACAACTAAGATGCATCAAAGGGAGCTAGCCCTTACCTAGAGACTCTCTCCTCTAGCTTCACCAGTCCCACATGTGAGAGGGGAGTTTCCATTGTTGTGTGTGGAAGGCAGGAGCTTGGCCTCCTGCCTCGGCTGCAATCCACTACGTCAACAATTTTTGGCACACCTGGTGGGATTCAATTTTACACTTAGTAAAGTTTTAGGATTGATGCTGGTCCTATCACAGAAAATCAACTATTTTCAGCATCTAGCGACTCCACTTGTAAGAACTTCATTATCTAATCAAAGGCCAATCTGACTTCCTATGCCTAAAGTCACCACACGGTCTGCTTCTAAGGGTGCTCCTTTCAACTTCATTGAGTTGCATTTGAACTCAACAAAAAGACTAAGGTTTGAGAGGACCCATCCTTATTCAGTAAACCACCTTCCCAAACCTACTGTAAGGAACACATATACAGTAGGGCTGCAGTTACATCGCGTCATAGCTATGGCATTACCCTTTGTGACTTTTCATGGTCAAAGCCCCTTGAATCTCCAATGTTATGACCTAATTCTAGGTGCAACCCTTAAAAGTGTGCCTTCCTTTGATGGAGAGGGGCCCATTACAGTCATCAAACACATTAGAAATATTGCTAACCTCTGTAATATCCACAATGTCACTAAGGAAAATATTGCAATCAAATTTTTGGCATTGTCTCTCAAGGGTAAAGCTCTTAATTGGTATGGGACTTTGACTATAAATTCAATCAATTCTTGGAATGAATTAGGCACTCACTTGATAGACCATTTTGGGGAAAAGAGCGATCACATCTCGCTTGCTGAGTAGTTGACTACTATGAAAAGAGCTCCACATGAATACATGCAGGATTTCAATGCTTGATTTTAGAAGACATGGGATAGAATACCCATTCTGGTAAGACTGACTACTAGCTATGCTTTCCTATATTACTTAAGGGCACTAAAAAATGATATCACTATTATGATACAATCCATGGGAGGACATGTGCTACTTGCTGCCTATGACATAGCCATAGTAGCTAAAAATTGCTTAGTGCAGGCTAGGAAGATAGCTCCTAGACCCCATATGCCATTTTCCCCTGATATAATACCTCTAATTCAGACCACTACTCCCACATTAGCTCCTCTACCTAGCATAGAGAAACTAGCTGCTGCTCCATCTAATGAACTTCATGAAGTTAAGAGTTTGTTGCAAAGTATGTCAAATGAACTTGTGGCTCTTAAAAGGTAGAAAGCTCAAAGCAATAGACCAAACCAAAGATACCAATAGTATGGTCAAGCTCCTAGACCCCATTTCCAAAATTACAATCAAAGACAGGGTCAGCTTACTCAGACCAAACCCTTTCAAGGCTACAACCCAGGTGTCCATTCATCATGGTGCCTATTCAAAATAATCTAGTGTAAGAACAACCAAGTTGTTCAACCATGGGATATGGTCAAGAGCAAGCTATTTATACAAATTAAATGATGGGTTATTACCTAAATGTATAAGACAATTAGGCAACCACCCATTCCCAAGTATTTGAGGCTCTAATGCAACCTAGCACGAGTAGCAGTCAGGCTCAACCTGATTCTACCCTCATGAATCATCTAGAAAGAGAATTCTATTCAGTCAATTATGTGGGTGCTGAAGACAACCAGGTTGACTGTGTTGCAACCAACATAAGATTCAAAAGGAGAGAAATGGAAGAAACTCAGGCTACTACCCAAGCGTCAGTAACACCTTCTTCATTACATGCAATTCAAAAAGTCCCAAGTTCTAGACTGTCGATTGTATCTTCAAATCCTTGGCTTGCACCTCAGGTTGTACATAATTCCAAAGAAATTTTGAAGGAGGGCAACCCTCGAGTCAATGTGGTTGACAAGATGAATAATCTACACATGAAAATCTCATTGTGGGATTTGTTTTCAATACCAGGGCAAAAAGACATGCTACAAAAGGAATTGCATGAGCTAGATGAATGAGCTATCCCAACAAAAGCTGATAACATTTTGATGATGAATGGATAGCCTTTTACCTTAGGTTAGATCTAAAAGGAAGAAAATGTTCCTCCCTTTTATGTGTCCTTGGTCATAGGAGATTTCTTGGTGCACAATTGCATCATTGATAGTAGAGCAAGCACCTATGTGATGCCCAAATGCATAGCTGACAAGCTGGGCTTGAAATACGAAGAAATGACCAAGGGAGTCCTGCATCTAGCTAGAACTCTAGCAAAGACAATTGGGGTGGTAAGAGGTTTGAGCTTGATGCTACATGCTTGCCTAACTTTCTCAGTTCTTCATGATGTGGTAGTGGTAGATGTCCCTCCCTACTTTGCCATCTGCTTATCCAAGGATTTTACATCCAATATAGGCGGCTACTTAGTAGCGAATTGGTCTTATCTAGTTTTTAGAACCAAGTATGGGACTAAAGTCAAGATTGAATCCAAGCCACTCCACAAAGACCATCTGGAACCTTAATCTCTAAAGGAAACAAATGTTAGCTATGCCATCATTGACCAAGAAGAGTAAATAGACCAATCTCCATCCTCTGCCCTTGAAGGAGTTACAGACCTGCTCTTAGATGAATGGGGAAGTGAAAACTTCAAGCATGATCCCTACAAATTCATAGAGGAGGTGGGCATTAGAATTTATTTCATGCATGAAAAGGGTACTTTTGTACCAAATTTGATGAAAGCCAGCCAGGAAAGCTCAGGTCTATGGCAGCTATTTTTTGATGGTTCAAAAAGTAAGTTTGGAGCTGGTGGTGGAGCGGTGTTGGTCTCTCCTTCAAAAGAGAGGTATTTTACAGCCTTCCATTTCCAATTTTCCTACACATGCAATGTTGCAGAATATGAATCTCTCATCCACAGCTTGGAGTGGGTGAGGAAAACAGGAATCAAAGAGCTGCAAGTGTTTGGTGACAGTGAGCTAATTGTTAACCAGGTAAGAGACTAAAATTTGATGAAGAATTCTCTACTGAAGTCCTACAAACATAGGGTATGGGACTTAGTGGAAAATTTCTTCACTTTCAATATTAACTCCATTTTTAGAGAACAAAACAAGCAAGCAGATAGGCTGGCAGCAGTTGGTGCCCAGTCGATATTGCTCAAGAAGTAGGCAAAGATCACAGCTCACGTCACTTGAAAGTAGTGATCCAGCCCTTCATACCTGATAACATCACCAATTGGCAGGTTTTCAACAATGATCAGAAAATAACACTCTTCTTACAAGAAGAAGCAAAATTCACTACAAAAAACTAGGTTAAGTTGTACCAGCAATATGGCAACTAAATTGTTTAGCTGAAGAATAATAAGCTCCCCAAAGGTTTGGTCATTCTAGAGAGTATCTTCAATGGAGATGACCAATTAAGAAGTGATAAGGCATGCATTGAAATAAAGGAGGAGCACCATGAGAAGGTGGAAATATTCAAAGACAAGCTACTTGCACTTGGGAAAGTGTGCACGGAGCATGAAAGGTAGGCCTTCATCTTGTTGTGCCAAGAATTTGCTAATATCTTCACTTGGGAGTATGGTGATTCGAAGGGTTTTGACCCAATTTTGGCCCAACATACCATTGAACTAGAAGAAGGTGCCAAACCAATCAAGTAGAAGTAGAGGCCTGTTAACCCAATGATTGAGCCTCTCATGCGTAAGGAGCTCACCAAATTGATTGAGTCTAAGATAATATTTCCAATCAAACACTCTTCTTGGCTAGCAATTCTTGTTCCTATTTAGAAAAAGAATGGGGAGATCAGACTGTGCGTTGATTTCAAAGATATCAATAGAGTCTCTTTGAAAGACCATTATCTTCTCCCAAGCATGGAGAAAATCCTTTAGATGGTGACAGGCAGCGAGCATTTTTTCCTCCTAGATGGATATTCAGGATACAACCAGATTTTGGTGCAAGATTGTGACCAACACAAAATATCCTTCACAACCAAGTGGGGAACATTTACTTATAGGAAAATGCCTTTTAGACTATCTAATGCTGGTGCCACTTTCCAACGAGCTATGGATATGGCCTTTCAAGGCCTGATGAATAATACTGTGCTGGTATATCTTGATGATGTGACAATTTTCTCCAAGGAAGTGAGCCAACACATGAAACACCTAAGGCAAATCTTTGAGAGGTGTAGAAATTTTGGTATCTCTCTCAATCTTAAGAAATGCATGTTCACTATCCATGAGGGGAAGCTCCTTGGTCACATTGTTTCTTCAGAGGGTCTGGCTATTGATCCAAAAAGATTTTGCTCCATCCTGGAGCTGTCCTTACCCAAGCATAAGAAAGGCCTGCAAAGCTTCTTCAGTAAGATAAATTTCATACAAAGATTTATCCCAAACTTTTCATAGATGGTCAAGCCATTGACCTTTATGTTGAGGAATGGTGAGGAGTTCACATGGATAACACAAAGAAAATACAGTTTCAAAGAAATCAAGCAGGCCATAGCTCGGGCTCCTACTTTGATCAGCCCTAACTTCACCAAAGATTTCAACCTCTACACCTTCGACAATGAAGAGGTAATCTCCACCATGCTTACCTAAGCAAGTGATGATAACCTTGAGCATCCAATTGCATTTTTAGCCAAGGCCTAGAAGGTTCTGAAGTTAGATACACATATGTGGAAAAGCAAGTCTTGGCAGTCATATGGAGTTTGAAGAAATTTAGACACATGTTGTCTAATAGGAGAATCCACCTCATGGTTCCACATCCTAGCATCAAAGATTTTTTGGTCAACCAAGACCTAAATGAGAAGAGAGTAGGGTGGATCACTAAGGTGATGGAATATGATGTAGATATCAAGATCACCAAATTGGTAAGAGGGAGAGGCCTGTGTGAACACCTCATTGCAGACTTTAAGCAGCAAAAGGAGGACAATTTGCTAATCTTTGATGCAGCTACAATAGAAGAACCAACTATCATGAAGGATTGGACATCAAATGTGAGGCATTTTCTTCTCACTGGTGAGTATCTGCACTCACTTGACAGTACCAAAAGGAGGTATTTTAGACTCCAGTGTCTCCCTTATGCCCTGATTGATGGAGTGTTGTTCAGGAAGGATCTCTCAGGAGTCTTTTTGAGATGCTTGGACTTGAGTCAGGTTGACAGGGTGCTATTTGAGTTCCATGATGGACTGGTCAGTAGTCATTTTGCTCCTAGGGCTAATACAACAAGAATAATGAGAGCTGACTATTTTTGGCATACTCTTTTCAGGGACACCCATGCCTGGGTATAAAAGTGCCAAAAGTTCACACTTTTTGATGGAAAGTAATGATTATCTACTATGCCTTTACAACCTATTTAGGTGGAGCAACCATTCATGCAATGGGGCTTGGACTTCATAGGGATGACTAATCCTCCCTCCAGTGCTAGACACAAGTGGGTCCTGACCACCATGGATTATTTCACAAGATGGGTAGAGGCTGTTGCTCTGAAGGAGGCCAATGAAAGTGTGGTCCTAGATTTTTATGAGGACCTGGTGGCAAGGTTCAGGGTTCTATCAACCATAATATTAGATAATGCGTTAGCTTTTTTGGGGACCAAAACAAGTGAATGGGCACTGAGATATGGTATATATCTCAGCACTTCATCCAATTACTACCCGTAGGGGATTGGACTGGCTGAGTCTACAAATAAGAACCTGATCAAGATCATCAAGTGAACCATGGAGGAAAATTAGAGGACTTGGCATGCCAAGTTGAAAATAGCCCTGTGGGCAGATAGGGTCATCTCAAAGAGAGCAATTGGTAACTTGCCATACATGCTCATCTATGGAAGGGAAGCTAGGCTCCCCATTTCACTCGAGTTTCCAGCCTTGGATCTTGCTCACCAGCTACAATTAGAAGAAGGAAATAGCATGGAGGTTAGGCTATGTGAGTTGATGGAACTCTAAGAGGCAAGGAACCAGGCTATGGCTTCTATGACCAGCCACTAATAGCAAGTGAAGAGACACTTCGACAAGAAATCTTCATCAAAAGGTTTCTCTGAAAGAGAGATTGTCTTGAAATGGGATGAAGACTAAGCTAAGCCTGGAAATCATGTGAAGTTTGACACCCTATGGAGTGGCTTGTATGTAATCACTCAATGTAAGTAGCATAATGCATTCCAACTCTCCAGGTTGGATGGTGAAGAACTATACATCCCAGTTAATGGGATACATCTTAAACATTACCACTGAGCCCCTTCTCCATCATGTATATATTTTCCCTTGCTTTTCTCCTATTTTCCCTAAGTGCTTTTTGCACATGTTAGTAGTTTTCTTAGCTTTGTGTGTGTTTTTCATTTTCTTTTGAGGTAAATCTTCGTGATTGGTTCTAGATTTATCAGAGCTATTGTTGATCTTTAAGTTAAAATCTAACCCAGTGCCCAATAGATTTTGAGGCAATTGACTTCTAAGCATAGTAGGCATGCTTGCCCTGGGAGTCGCTAATTTGTTGACCATTTTTGGGTTTAACAGGCCAAAAATCAGTCCCCTTATTCCTTTGATGTTTTAGGCCATTTTATTTTTGATTTTTCACAAGTCCAAGAATTTCTACGAACTTTGCAGGTCTATTTCTATGGACTCTACAGGTCCATTTCTATAGATTTTGCAGGTCTAAATCTACAAACTCTATAGGTCTATTTCTACAGACTCTATAGGTCCATTTCTATGGATTCTACAGGTCTAAATTTATGGACTCTATATGTCTAAATCTATAGACTCTATAGGTCTAAATCTATGGACTCTACAGGTCTAAATCTATGGACTCAGTAGGTTTGATTTTCTACAGACTCAACAGGGCTTGTTCTTCTATAGACTTAGCAGTGAATTTTTTCTATGAACTTTGCAGGTGTAATCTTTGATAGATGAAGGACTAGTTCAGAGAGTGCAAGGTTTTGCAAAGCTTCTTTGGACTCTTCTATGAATAAATTCACAAGGAAAGAGAGATAAAATGGTTTAGAAGACACTTTTCCTTAAGGTTGGAAGAGTGGCTCAATGACATAATCTTTCTAAGAGTTAGCACCTTTGAATCATTAAACCGGTTCAACACCTTCAGTTCATCACTTGGTTCAATGCTTTCAGTTCATCACTTGGTTCAAATCGGTGAGTTTAACACTTGGTTCAATGCCTTGGTTCAATCAATCAGTTCATCGATAAGTTTATCGGTGCATAGTGTTGAACCGTTGAATCGGTTCATCGCTTGGTTCAACATGTTGGTTCAATCACTTGGTTCAATGAATTGGTTCAATGCGTAGTTTAAAGGCTTAGTGCGTAGTGTTGAAAAATTGAACCTATTTAATGGATTGGTTCAATGGTTGGTTCAAGAGAGAAAGGTTCAAAGGCTTGATTCAATAAAGGCTCGACGTGTAGTGTTGAACCGTTGAACCATTAAACCATTTTTGGTTTAATGGGTCGGTTCAACAGCTTGGTTCAAAGGAGCATCCCAAAGCTGAAGGATAGGTGCCCTTGTGGAGGGCAATTCTGGGTTCAAGAGCCCTTGTGGAGGGTAAGGAGCACTTTAAAGAGGCCACAAAGAAGCGGTTTAGACCTTTCAAAATTTTGTTAAAGAAAAGCCCTGAATTCCTTTAGAATTTTTGTCTGGAGGATTTCCTTTAAACAAAAAGGCCAAAGGAATTTGGTGGAGGTTGTAGCAAAAAGACCCAGGGAAGTTAGAGCGGCCAATTCTTGTAGACTTTTTATCCACAGGAAAAAGGCTCGGAGCAAAAAGAGACCCACAAAGAGGGCCGAAAAGACAAAGGCCACCGAAGGGCAGGTACCCTTGCGGATGGCTCTCAGTGGCCAAATGAAGGGTATCTCTCCAGAGCCAAAGGGACACTTTCCCTTTAGGAGGGTCTGAAACAAAGGAAAAGGCCAAAGAAAAAATGCCAAAGGAAAAGTCCAAGTGATGATGGGTGCACGGGTGTCAAATTTAAGGCAGTGAAATAACCATTGGTTTTCAAAATACTTGCACACCAACCAGGGGAGGAGCCCAAGAAATGCAGTGACCCACTAGAAGATGGCCCTGAGGGCTGAAGGAGTAGAAAGAGACAAAGTAGGAAGAAGACAAAGAGTCTAGAGAACAAAGAGAGAAAAGTGCCAAGTGTAAGAACAAGCATATAGCCCAAGTGGTGAAGGGAGGTGCCGATTCAAGAAGTTACTCTAGCAGGGGATACAATATCTATGAATTGATTATTAGGAGGCACAAACAGTTAACAGTGCAACCCATTTTTCTTCATTTTGCATTAATGAGCAGACAAATTACATAATCGCCTTGAAGAAGCGGTTTTGCAAGTAGACAAACAGCGCGGCTCATAATTTCTCATTGATGTTTAAGCAGATTTCTCTTCCTAATGAATAGATTACAAATGGGTCATTTGTAGAAAGGGGCACCAAAAGGCCTTTTTCCAATCCTCTATATATTGTAGACTGGTCTTTTGGAAAAGGATCTTCTTCCACATTTGTAAGGCGAAGCCCTGGCAAATTTTCACTTGAAACCAATAAATGCATTTTTACCTCTATTCTGGTTAGATATCTCTGTGTGTGTCTGAGTGTCAGTTTGTGTTTAGTCATTTCTTCTTAATGCTTCCATAGGTTTAACACCAACACACCTGTTGTCTATAAGGTGCCATTTTTGTAGGTGACAAGGAGAGCTGTATTTGGAAGTGCAGAGACAAAAGAAGCTACTATACAGTGTGCCTTTTTACAACACCTTTGGTAAGTCTCTATTTTATGTGTGTTCCATTAAAGCCTCCCTATTAAGCTTCCTGTAGCCTGGTCCTTCTGCCAGTTTGAAGTGTACATATGTGTTTGTTTGACTTCAAGTGTGAGTATGAGAAGGTCGAATCATTTGGTGCATCACCTTTTTTAGAGTAGATTTGTTTTCCTGTAATCCTTCTCCCTTTTCACCCCCCCATTATATATCTATATACCTATATTAGCACTTATTGGAACAACTCAGATGCATCAAAGGGAGCTATCCCTTACCTAGAGACTCTCCCCTTTAGCTTTGCTTGTCCCATAGGTGAGAGGGGAGTTTCCATTGTTGCGTGTGGAAGACAGGAGCTCATCCTCTTGCCCCGGGTGCAATCCACTGCATCAACAAATTACTCACATAATCTTTCTAAAATAATTATTTTGGAATTTTCATTTGGCCCTTTTGGTTCTTTAAAATGACCCTTTAATAAAGTGAAAAAGACCCTTTCTAAAATGAACATACCCTTCAACATCTTGCAAGTGACTCTTTAGAAGAGTTAAAAGTGTCCTTCAACTTTTGGAAATGATCTTTTGAAAAGAAAAAATACCCTTCAATTTTTTTTAAATGGTCCACACTCCCATGGAAAAAATGTTTTAGAATTTTTAAAAACGTCCCTTCAAGAAAGTTGAAATGCCCTTCAGACTTTTTGAAAATTACCTTTCAACCTTCTTGCAAATGACCCTTTGGAAAAATTGGAATCCCCTTCAGGAAAGTTGAAAGTGTCCTTTAGCTTTAAAAATTCCTTCAAAAAATTTGAAACATACCCTTCAGAAAAGTTGTCACATACCCTTTGAAAAAGTTGAAGTGCCTTTCAGAAAAGTTGTCTTAGAGAAAATGTCTGAAACAATTCCTTCAGAAAATTTGAAACATACCCTTCAAAAAAGTTGCAAGTGTCGTTTCAAAAAAAATGTAAGTGTCCCTTAAGAAAAATGAAAGTGACCATTCAGAAGATTTTTGAGTGTCCACTTTCCAAAGAAAATACCCTTCGAGAAAGTTACAAATGATCCTTCAAAAAAACCAAAGTGGATATTTTCCTAACAAAAGATACCCTTCAAAAAAGTTGTAACATACCCTTCGAAAAAGTTGCCTCGAATATTTTTTTGAAAGAATTCTGTCGAATGAAAAGTTTAAAAAATAACCCTTCGAGAAAATTACTTCAGGTAATTTTTTTGAAAGAATTATAACACTTAAAACAAAAATTGGAAAACAAGACTTTCAAAAGAATTAACACTTAGCAAAAGGCTAAAACAAACCTTCCAAAATAATTAGACTTGTAAATTTGTTAAGGCTTGTATAGAACACTTATTTCAAAGAAAAGCTAAGTATTGGACTTGACCAAAGATATAGACTTAGACAATTTTTTCAAATAGGGGTGCCCAATTTTGGCCTGAAAGGCCAAAATTTTTTCAACATGTACTACCTTGGCCCCAATTACCATTTGTCATCATCTCCTTTCTATTCCTCTAAATTCTAGACTTTGGTTTGAATTTGCAATTTTTCAACCTAAAGGTGACCTTGGAGAATGAAGAGGCCTTTGTATATATGGGGTCAAAAGCACTAGGTTGATGATCATAGGGTACATTGATTCCATTGTCCTTCAAATGTTCTTGAACTTTTCCTTGTGGATTCCACTATCTAATATCATCCACTTGGATATTGAAGAAGGTCCTATGTTTGGAAGTAACCTCAATATTATTCCATTGTGAAAAAATAGTCCTAATGGTTAATGGGAAGCCATGAAGCAGTCCCTTCCTTTGGGTTTTGTATAAACCATCTATTCCATTGCACAATTGATAAGCCAACTCCTGTTCAACTAACTTGTTTGGTACATGGACTGGTAATTTGAGGGGAGTGAATTATGTTCCTTCAATCTTGATGATTGTGAAATATAGATACAATCAAATGTCTCCCATGGCCTCAATTTTCTTTTTAGTTAAGGGGTTGACTCTTGGCATTGGATTCCTGGCTACAGCCTCAAATAGGGCTAGATAGACATAATTACTATGAATTAGATTTGGTCCCTGTATTTGAATATGTACAATTTTGAATAGTAATAGGAGACTATTTTTGTCTTATTAGATGACCATTCTCTTAGGTTGGGGATATTTGTGGTAGCAAGAAAGACATATAAGATGTATGACATCATGTAGAACTAGTTCCTAGTTTTCTTGTTAACTAGAAAGATTTGCCTACTCAAACAAGTGCTGACCACTTCACCAAGGGGAGGGGTGAGTTGTTTTTCAACCATAAAATAGAATAAGGGCTCCCAAATATTGTTCACATATGTGGTGGTTGGATTTTCACATATCCTATTCATCAAAGTCATGATCATTATTATCCCAAGTTTGAACTAACTAATGGAAATGTTGTCATTAAAATATGAAAATACCTAATTTCTAGAATATAACCATAGGGCAAGGATGTCTTCAAGTCATTTTCCTTAGCCCAATTGTTGATTGTGGTTTGGTATTTTTGGGGTTTAGGTAGTTTATAATAGTTTTCAAATGAAATGGTAGAGATATAAGCTATATTGCTATAAATATGCTCATTGACTAACATGCCCTTATCAATTTTAACATCTCTAAAAATGGGAGAGAGAATGTCTATATAATATAGTACCTCAAGTTTTGCTATAGCATAATGGAGACCCATCATTTGAATGGTGAATATGTCATAGTAGAGCCTTCTCACTAAAACATTCATCTCTTCTTCTCTTGTGATAGGCTATTGGTTATCAATGGTCTAGAATAAACTTGACCAATTGTTATATCCATATTCTAAAGTTGTGACATCAAATTATTTATCCTTGAAAACTCATCCTTCTTTTTCCAATGTTAGATAGAGTTCCACATCTTCTCTAGAGACACTTTTTTAGGATACCATGGATGTAAGTTCTCTAAATTTCTTATGAGAGATTTGAAATTCAATTATGGATCAAATTATCCTTGCTCAGATGATAATCTAATTGTCTAGCTTTTATGATGATCACAGGGTTGAATTGGGGCTTCTAAAGGTGCTAGGGTTTTTTTGAAAGTTCCTTATAGTGTTTTAATGATGGCAACTATTTGAACTTATGTGTGATTTATGACTTAGATTGTGTTTAGATAGTTATATTTATACCTTTGCCTTGCTGTAAATCTACAAAATCTCTTGAACTAATTGGTCTAGCTTACATGGATCCACCATGGCATCTTGTGGCACTTTTCTCATTAATATTTAAAAAATGATAGTTGTCTTTTGAAAATCCCACATTGATCATACACCATTATATTTATTTCCATGGATCAACGTGGATCATTGATCTTGATCTGAAATGTCGAATGCCATTGGTCATGAGCTTTGTTGAAAATTATATGTTGATCTTACACTATTGATCATTTTCATATGAGCAAATGTGGACCGTTGAATCTTGATCTAATTGATTATGCATCTCACTTCATGGACCATCGATTATAATGTGTACATGTGAATGCATACCATTGATCTTTAAAAGATGCTTGAGATTTAATTTAGTAGCTCGTAGGTATGCCACATGTCATCTCCATGTTTGTCCTTGAATTTTCAACATTTGATACATATCATATGATTATCTATGTATGAGCAAACATAGACCATTAGATCTTGATTAGTAGGGTCAAACATTATTGGATACTTAATGTTCTTTATCTATGGTTTTGACTCTTGTCACCTTTTCACTTATCTTGAGGCTCTATTGAATTCTTAAATTGATACATATCATTGGATTAATCTTGATCGAGCAATCACTTACCACTAATCTTTAGAAGATGCTCAAGCTTTAACTTAAGGTTAGGGTCTTTGGATTTAAGATCACACTCTTGGATATCAATCATTTAAGCAAATGTAGACCATTGATCCTACAAACAAAATGATGTTTAAGTTAGTGCTCAGGGAACATAAATTTAAGCTAAAGTATTAGATTAATGTTTTCATTCATATTAATAAATATGAATAAATATTTAGGCTAAAGTCTTAAGCTAAGTTTTAAAACATGTCAAAGAGGACCCCATGAAAATAAAATACCTAGCCTAAAGTCCTAGCCTAAGGTTTATATTAATAAATATAAATAAACCTTAGAGTAAGGATTTAGGCTAAAATTTATAACAAAGGGACCATGTGTTAGTTAGACCATGCCAATAATAAAATAGACTAGGAGGTCATGGGACATAGAGGGACCAAGAATAAAATTTTTATCCTAAGGTTTGGTCGTATTGAAAAATATGACTAAGCCTTGGGATAAAATTAAACTAAGTCCATGGCATAATTGAAATATTCTCGCGTAAAATTTTCCTACCAAATTTGAATTCAATTCAAAAGACATGAGTTAGGGTAATTGTAGTTAGGGTTTTTAAGCTAATCAAACATGAATTTAACTTGATTTCAATAGACCAAAGGCTAGTAAAATATCAAATCATTATTAAATCATAAAACCCAGAAATTGCTCATTCCAAGTGGACTCCATTAGAGTTATAACTTGAAACATACAGATCAAATGTTAGAAACTTTAGAAAGGGTGAAACCATGATCATATGACAACATGTCCATTAATCCAAAATGAGAGTTATGAATAATGTGAAAACATGATATATATATTCTGATCAAGTGAATTTTAAATTATAATGTACAAATTTGCAAAATTTAACACAAAGGTCCCCATTTTTCAAAATTGAGGGTAAGTTGACCTCAATAAATGTCAATTTCTGGGAGAAACATAACAACATATTAGAATTCAGAGACTCTAGTTTAGACTAATAATTAAGCTACTTATTTCATTTGATTAGGCACCATTATTAAGATCACTTCATAGTTAGAATAAATCTTGAAAATATAAGATTAGGATCAAACATCAAGATATAGCCATGCTATGTGTGTGTTTTGATTCCACTTACTAATTGCCATAAGATTTGGAGAACAACTTCCAAGTTCACGACGTTAATCACTAACACTAACTTTAATTATGTATGGATATTCATTAAGAATCATTCTTTAGCTCAAAGAAATCTTAGAAATTACTTTACTATCATCTAGGCATCCATATCCTAGACATATATGACTTAAGCTCCACTCAAGGCCTTGCTCCATTGCCAACTAGATGTCTATATCCCTAGTGGAGTTTACTAGAATCATTTTTGCTTAAAAATTTCTTGAATTTTGTAATAAGGTTCTTATTTTTGTATTTTTTAAGTTGTTTTAACTTTATAGCAAAGGTTAGGAACTAGCTTAGCTAGGTTTAGGGATTTGGTCAAGTGTTTGGTCTTCAGACAATCATCCTTGGTTGTAAACTTTGTTCCAAGAAATTACTATTTTTTAAGTGCAAGTATGATTGTATCTTAATAATCTAGTCTTCCATCTTACATGTGTAATCCTTCTTAGAACCAAACTTAGATAAAAAAAAAGTTTATAATCTCAATGAGAATTAACCTATTCATTATTCTTTAGTAGTTTCTCTAAACTATAAAATTAAGCTCATATTTCAATAATCTATTATCAACCAATGATGATAAAGCATACTTACATTCTTGGACTATGAGGTTCTTTGAGCAATCATATGAATCTTGAGCTGAGGGCTTATCCAAAAGGACTCATTGGGAGTAAGGAGCCAAGAAAAGAAAGAAAACACACCAAATAAAAAGTAGACCAATAAACAAATATATACAAACATATGTACAAATAAGGGATAGGAAGGAAATAATATAAATAAACTAATCTAGCCTACCTACACTAAATCTAACTAGTCTTACAATAATTCCATGAAGACCCTAAGTGGGAAAGCAAATAAATAGTGCTTGAGGTATTGCCCATTGCTAGCTAGTTTGATGTCCACTCCATGTAAGTCTTTCAACTTG